>VXBU01007974.1:2219069-2262489 GCA_013400315.1 Bombycilla garrulus
AAAAAAAAAAAAAAAAAAAAAAAAAAAAAAAAAAAAAAAAAAAAAAAAAAAAAAAAAAAAAAAACAACAAAAAAAAAAAAAAAAAAACGAAAAAAAAACCCACAAACCCACAAACAAAAAAAACTGAATCAAAGTTATCCTGGCTCTTATATTTGTTCATTTTTTAACCAGAGCTAATTTACCTTTTTTTCATCTGGAGCAGCTTCTTTACTATAGTCAATGGTGTCATGTGGAAACATTAGGAACAGATGTGGGTGATTAATAATGGTAGAAAAGCTAAATTTTTTATGATAGACCACATAAATCTCTCCACTATGGGATGTCAGCTCTTCAGTCTGTAGCCTTTGTGTAGTTTCTCTAAGGTGTTTGTTGCTTTTTCTCCTTTGAAGTACTCAGATGATAAGATACTAATTATGATGATGCACTAATTATCAGAGACCTGCAGCATTAAAGCCTGATATTTATTGCCTTTTTTAATTTTAAAACTCAAAAAGAAGTCCTTACAGTCAAGTTACCATGACAATAAATAAATAAGGAATACTATTTGAAAGATGTTATTTGAAAAAAGGCTTTTCTGCAGCACAAAATCTTTTTTGTAAAATGTACTAAACTACTGGTGAAAGAGGGAATTTTCCTTTAATAGTATTCTACTATGTCTATAAAAGAACTAACTTGATAATGTTAATTTGAAAGAAAATGCAGCAAAATTATTATTTTAAAAATAACTTATATTAAAACTTATCTTAAGCTTCTCTAACTAGAATGGTATTTAAGCCTGGGCTTAAATCATAGTGAAGTTACCCTGTGGCTGAATATATCCTTGCACACTTACTGAAGGAACCTGTAGGAACTGATACCAATTGAACAGATCTTGAGAGTCTGAAAAACGATTGCAGTCAGCAGCACCTCCATCACGTCCTCCATTAATCTGAAGCTATAAAACATTAATATGAACTAAATTTTACAAGAGTAACCCTACAGATTCTACTCCTTTACCTTTTGTAAACAAAATACATGTATATTTATTTTTTACTTGAGAGAACCATAGTAATATCTACATGTAAAATGTGAGCTTCCCAGAACCTATATTAAATTAAATATTGACTTACCAAGTACTATGCCATTCATATTTACTTTACTCAATCTGTGGGATTTATTAAAAAAATTGATAAGAATGGCTACTGGTAAAATCCCTTCAGGTGAGCTCCCTAACCAAGCCAATTATGAAATAAGTAAACCTACAGCTACTACAATAAAATGACAGTATTCAATTTTGGCAGTTGGTGATATTTTAAAACGACGCTTTGAGACACTTACTTGAAATGAATTAGGTGCAGATTCATATAAAAATTTTTAAGACTGCTTTTATTCTGTTATTTGCTAAACCTTTCTGTCCTCCTCTGCCCTTTTCTAAAAGTTGATTTCTCATTTTATTAAAAGGGGTTTTTTTCCCTCTGTATTTCAAGAGTTCTCTTTCTCCCATTATGCTCTCTATTTTAAACCCACTCATATATACACGTGAGAAGTGCTCACCAGAGTACTACAGATCCACCAACAAGTAATGTGAAAATACTCCTAAGTGTGCAGGTAAGTTTATAGGGAAAAGGACATTTCCAGCTACCTTTTTCATTGGTGCTAATGGTTTGAGTGCGGCAATGTGTGCAGGAAGGAGTTTTGTGTACAATTTGTTACGTATGCAATTCCATGGATACACAGTTCAGGTTTCCATGTCCTTCATTCAGATTTCCCATTAAAACCTAAGCACTGCACATTAAAGGAATAATCAAAAGCCTTCTCAATGTTGTTAACTACAAAAAAAAAAAAAAAAAAAACACAGCTGGGGAGTAGGAGATACAGAACCAAGCATCCTTTTTGTTGTTGTTGTTTTTAGTTAGTAGATTATTTTTGTTACTAAGTGAATACATAATTTTTAAAGTTATGGGGGAACATGACACTGTTGCAGGAGACATCCTCTGCCTTCCAGCCTCAATTACTTTTATGTTGTGTAAGCCTGTGGTTGCTTTCCAACAGGGATACACTTCACCTGGTTTTGATTCCCCAGACTAGAACAATAACTTTCCAATATCAAGAATCTGTAAATCATGCAGGAAAAAAATATTGCAGCCTCAGATGGTAACTGGTCACATGCGTACTTTGAAAGACCACAGAAAATTAAAGCTCATAAAACTTAACTGCTAAGAAGGTTCTGAGCACAGAGAGCTTCTCAGACCTTGAACCCAACCAAACCCAATGTTTGTGATTTACACATGAATGCACTGAAATGTGCCATGGAAAAACTACCTTAATTCAGGTCACTACTAGAGAACTCGAACATCAGCCTTTACCTCTGACACCGATGAGTGTTCCTGGGAAGAAAAGCACTTCCATTCTCAAGCAGGTCCCCGTGGGACCAAAGGTCTACACTGAAGTCTGCAGGCAGGATGTGGTGGCATTTTGAGAGACACCAGCACATGGTGGGGCAGGGGAGTGCACACACACAACAGCAGTAAGTGAAAAGCTCTTAATCCTGAGCTGCTGCCTCACTCTCAGAACCACTCTGGTCTGAAAATCTCTGTTTGCTCTGGCACAAAAACTTTGCTCAAGCTTAACAGAGATCCACAAGAAAGCAAACAGCATGAGAAGCTAAGTTCATGATTTTCATTATGTTTGGATACACTACTAATAAAGATTTCTCCACAGAAGATCCTCTGCAACATCGTATCTACCAATACCAGCACCCAGACACTAATTCTGTCAACAGCAAAAGAATGATCATAATCTGGCACTTGCATATAAAGAGTTTATGGGCTTTCATTTGATAATGAGTTGCAGAGGTGGTGTGGAATTGCAAAAATGTCTCTCCAGGAGACAGTTTAAGAATGGACATACCTGTAATCATAACTGGGGGAGATGGTGGAACATTTTTTCCTACACACAATCAGTGTGTAGGAATGAATGAAAAGGAAACCTCACATGTAAATAAAAACCCTACTTGGTTATTAATTCTGGGTCTTGATACAAAGATCAAAGATGTGAATTTTAATAACTACTCAATTAATTTTAAAATATTTTGCAGAGTTCCATATTATCTACCATGTCAGCATCTTACAACAAGAAGAGGACTAGCGTTTAGCCTTACTCTTGTGCCACCATAAAACCTACATTTTAATTTTGTTAAGGCTGAGAAAAGGAAAAGGAAACTAAACCTATCCTTTCAAAATTTAAACATTATTATTTAACCCTTGTGATTTTATTTTAAAACATCCCCATGAGTTATGTTATTTAAAATTAAGATATAATAAAATACTTCTTAAGCCTAAAGAAATTATTGAACTTGGGGCTGAAGTGTAATCAAAGGATGTGCATAAACAGGAATCATGAATGTTGGTAATCATTCTTGATTCAGAGAACCAATGCACTAGAGAAAAACAAACAAGACTGAATCCTCTTCCTGTTTTATTTAATTTTGCCTGTGAGAAAACTCTTTCCTACAGATTTTTTTCTTCCAAGCCTTTCAGAAGCCTGCAAAAATTGTCCAATATCTTTCTGTTCTTTAGGAGAGACTCACAGGAGGGGAACTTCCATGCTGATCTCTTGGAGACATGTTGCCTCCTTTAGACTAATCTGTTTGAAATGCAATTTTAAGAGATTGGGAAGCTTCCAAAAGAAATCCAAGTTTCATATTAAGAATTATTAAGGTATGAAGAAAATGTTATGGGAATAAAATGTTATGTGGCAGTTTGCAAAATAATTGGATTCTATAATCATTTTGGAAAAAGGATTAGCTTTTAAATTCTCTAAAATACATGCACAAGCCAACAGCAGATGTTTCCTATATTATGAAAAGGACATCCTATACATACAGTTTAAAATATTCATCCGAGACATAGTAGTATATTATGTTCAAAGCTGTGGGGTTTGACTTTGAAATTTTTAAAAGGTTTTCTAAAGATTTGAAACTCTTTAAATATATATATTTTTTATAAATTAAAGTAATTGAAAGAACTTGTTCCAGACAGCAAATGAAAACACAGCCATTTAGCTGACATTAAGTTATGAAAATACTACATTTTTTTGAATGCTGTCCCATGTGTTTGCTACAGATGGGTGCTTTGAGAAAAGATCACAGTGAATTTTTACATTAGAATTATCAAAGTACACCAAAGAATCTCTTTTTACAAGGAGTCACGGGTAATGGATACAAGTCACTTCTGGGGAGATTGTGATTACACACAAGGAAAAAACTTTTCCCAAAGAGATCAATCAGCCACTGGCATAACTGCCCCAGGAAAGGGACATATTCCCCAATATTGGACACAGCCAAGATCCAGCTGGGCAGGCTGCTGGGCCATCTTATCTACCCATGTTTTTACAGTGCTTTTGCCAAGAAAGATTGCAGCAGATTATCCCTGAGGTCCCCCTCCATCCTCCTATCCTGTCCATGCTGTGCAAATCACCTCCTAAACATAAAAGATGCCACAACAGACTTCCACTAAAAGCATGGAAATTTAATTAGCAGATACAAAAGGAAAGGAAATAATGCAAAATGACTTTTTTCCTCCTTTAACCTAGAATAATCAAGGCTATTAAAAAAATCACATGACTAACAAATTTAAACTTAACCTCCTCCTTGTAGGGATTTGTTTTCTAGTTTATATTGTGTGGAAGTTGGAGTGATTGACATTTACCCTCCAGGTACAACCAAACAGCCAGACAATGCCTCAAAGAAAACCAGTACAGACACTAATTTTACCTAATGCTGACATAAAACCAACAGCCCAAACCACATTACCCCATTTTCCTGTATTTTGAGTGAGAACACATTGCAGCATGTTCAAATACCAGACAGAGAGAGACCAATTTTTTAACACCTTGCAAAATTTTTTTCACCTAGTTGAGTAAGGATCCTGTTTTTTCTTGCATCTGCATGTTTGAAGAAATGTATGACATGCATTAAACATTTGTTTGTTTTATTTTTTAGTTTGGCTCCAACTTAGCTTAAAGGAAGGAGAACTAGAGAGATTCACGGGTTTTTAGAGCAGATTGAGACTGATATTCCCATAGTCAAAATTTTCATTAGGTGTGTAATAAAATGGGAGTGAGAAAGGAGGAGGGAGAGGTGACATCCTCACTGGGATGGACTCTGTGCATTCCCAGCCAGCACAGGGGCTGCAGTGCTGAATTTCTGACCTCCCTGGGATAATGTGGAGCTGGACCTGGAATCCAGGCTCTGGCAAAGCCCAGCACAGCCCATGAGCCTCCATGTGAGGTCCTCACCAAGTGACTGAACGTTCCCTCTCAATCCCAGAAACCCAGGTGTGTTGTAGATTAGCACAACTAACAAGCAGTTTGCGGAAATTTATTATGATAATTGTTGCTTTTATTTTTTATTTCCCTGAACTCAAAGATAATTAATGCCAGTATGTGTCCTGGTGTCTGACTCCCTTAATTGGCCCTATGGTGCCTTGGATGTTTGAAAATTCACTCACTTAAGCCTTTTTTTTGTTTCCTTTTTTTTTCCTTTTGACTTGTTTTCCTGGAGCTGTTCATTAGTGCCTAAAATATTTGATTACATTTAATTGTAATGTCTTCAATTCTGTGCACCTGCTGCAATTTACGTAGTGGGGGAAAATAAGAACTGCAGAAGCTAAAAAGTTGACATGAGGAATTGAAAGTTAAAAAGAATTCCCCTGTAAAGGGTAATTGGGGTTAAATATGGAAACAAACCAAACATTATCAGTTGGGGATTCCTTCCTGCTACAGTAACACTAAAAGGATTTACTGCATAATTGTTTCCTTTTCAGTGTTCACATTCAAACGTTTCTTCTCCATTTTAACATTCCTAATTATTTTAAACCACATCTCTAGCGTGACAAAGTCCATGGTCCTGCAGAGCTGCAGTCCTGAGCCCCATCCCTAAATAAAGATGTGCTGCTTTAGTACATCTTTCCCAGTCTTGCCATTCATCTTCTAACAAAAGAAGATCAGCAAAAAAGATTTTTCTACCTTTCTTTTCCCCTTAAAACTACTGAAATGGTTAAAATTTTCCTGGCTGACACTTTAGTTTTAAAACACAGCTTACAGCATTTGCAAACCAGTCAATAATACTCACACAGATTAGCATCACTGAGTACTCAAATTCCCCTGATATCACTGGAGAAGGAATAATGGATAGAGCAAAAGAGAAACCTTGTGTATTTTTAAGAGAGAAATTACATCAGAAGGTATTTTTTAAGCTGTATCATGTTTTCTCATTTATCTCCAAGGGGTGGTGTACACCTGTACAAGAGGTTCTAAAACATATTCTTCAGAGTAACACTAATTTGATCAGTTTTAAGACTTCAACATTAGCATGATGTGAGAAATTCTAATTTCAGCACTGCTGAGGAGAAGCAAAGAAAACTCTCACCTCCTGATGTCTATGGCAGCTTACAGCACAGAGCATACTGCTCTGTAAGGACGCTCTGCCAAGGGAATTCCACAATTCTTATGCAGCATCATCCCAATGCTTTTATTTATTTCTCTGTTTGGTAAATATTACCTGGGGCATTTTAAAGCAACAGTTAGTGATCCAGACAATCAAGGTCACAAATATATTTTATCCTTCCCATCTCTTACTAAGTATGGCACAGACTGAAAAATACAAACACTGGTATCTCTGCTTTTAGAATAATATTATTATTAATAGTGACAAGCTGTAATAAACTGTCAGGGCTCCCAAGAACGTTACCACACAATGAACATTTTATGTTAATATCTACATTCTGATCTATTGGGGAAACCACAGAGCTGTCAACAAATGCTACAAATTAATCTTACATTGAATCAGAGACAGCAATACATTGATAAGAGATGTGATGACAAACACTCCTCTCTAGTCATTCCCAACAAGCCTTTAAACAAATGTTGCAACAAATGCATGGCATATTTTTACCCCAATTCAAGAACTGTCCCTGACGTCAACAACAGAAGACTGCTCTGCAGCTGAAGGCATGGGACCAACAGTGAGCAGGATGGTATTTTATTCTCTAGATTCAAGACAGATTTCCTGTCAAGACACTTGATTTATGTTTCCCTGACCTCCTGTGTAAAATGTAAATAAATGATGCTTTTTGCCAGTTTTTAATCACAGCACATTTGGTACCCCCAGAAGCCACTGCTTTTGAACTTCCTTACAACTGCACTCTACCAGTCACACTGCAGCAGGGCTTCTGATATGAGAGTATCAATTCAATGCTTTAATTCTGGTTTTGCAAACAAGCGTGAGAAATTACCTCAAAAGTGGTGATAGGATGCATTTAATGGATTAAGATCAGTCTCATTATTCCTGCTTTGGAATCTTGAGATCGTTTGACACTTAGAGGCAAAAACTGACCACAGCTGTCATGTCCAATGGTTATGGATGACATGGAACTGTGACAACCTTGCTACACAAACAGGAACTCAAATCAAAGTGGTCAAAGTACATGCTCAAGCAACATGCAACTCTTATTATTGCAAGTAAATATCTTCAATTTTAGACTTCAATGTAACTCGATAAAGCAAATCAATTAGGTTTTTGGTATTTCGATTAATTACTCAAATAATGAAAGGATGCAAAAACGGTTCACAAAAGGACATTGGTTTCAAAAAAAGCAATTAAAACTAAGATATTACATGCAGTTAACAGTGAGGGAAATAAAACAAAAATCCTCAAAACAGGAAAGCCCACAAACCAAACGTCTTTTCCTCATGTGTTAAAATGAAGCAGACGAGAACCAGGCATGTCTACTTCACAACCATTCCAGAAAAGACCAGGAGTTTCCAGCTTAATATTGATGCAGGGCAAATTCCAGGCTGTGAAACAGCACTTTTAGGCACTTGGTCCTGCATCAGCCCTTTCGAGCTAACAGGGCTTTAGATGTTTCTTTATAGAGAAGGCCATGCTTATGTCATATCTGATATCACATTCAACATAAACACAGAATATAACCTCTGCCTAAGACACTGCCCTGAAATCTTCTGTCATAGCTATTGAGAGAACCTGAAGTTTATCAGATTTAGTAGCTTTGTGGTTTGGAGCCATTCCACAGTGATCGTTTTTCCTCTGCTCCCTGCAGCCACAGGGCAAACAGACAGCAGGGCTGGCACTGGGAACAGCCCCACCCAGCCTGCATTTCTGCACATCTGCTACGAGCACCTGGAAAAAAAACTGTAAAAGCAAAATGGATAACAAGAGTTTAAAGCTGAAATATTGAAAACACCTAAATGTGTCTTGCAGAGGTGAGGATCACAGTGACAGCTGAGGTGATGTTCAACACATGGCTGTGTGGCATGTGAGGCTGTCCCACAGGGGAGTACATTTACACACCAAGGACCTGCTCAATACTTGCAAACTACCTGGAATGCAGTAACAAGGTTACTCAATGAGCAAATGTTTAAATACACATGCATTGTCACAGCCAGCTAAGATTTTGGAGCTTTGCTTTTCAAACTCTTCTATTAAGCTCATCATTATGGCATCTTCTGCACAGCTCATTCTACAGAGCTCTCCCCCATGACGTTCTCATCTGAAATATTCCACCCTGTCAACCCATGGGCTCATACAGAACTCACTCTATGATAAAGTCTTAAATAAACATTCCTATATTTGGCCAAGAAGGGTAAATTCCATCATGTGACTCTGCCTTCAGGTTCTAAATACCAGCAAGAGTTCTTGTCTCTGATTTTTCTAGCTTCTCACGAAACTTTGGCAGAATCACAAGCTCTTTGCAACAATCATCGATTCATTGATTTTTCAGACCAATTCAATTAACTTTTAAAATATCCTAGTGCAATTTTACAATAATCAAACCTAACAAAAATCAAAATAATCTCAAAGATGCTGTGATCCTGAATATTTAAAAGAGCATGTGTGCTATTTTAACACTAATATCCCTCTAGCATATAAAGCCATGATCAAGGATTAATGAGTTTTTATTACGACTTCTAAGTTTTAAAGAAATATTCTTACTAACATTTCAAAATGAATAAAAACCACAAAAGTTTAGGAAGAAAGGAATAAACATAGTCCAAAAACGATCCATGACTGATCTAATTATGAAATGTCTCTATGCATTATCTTCTTTCTAGATAAATCAGCCAGACCTTTCTGCTGTTTTATTAATTCCAAGTATTAAAATAATTAAAGAGGAAGATACAGGAGGCACATAGCAGTGAATGTCAAGAAAACTTGATGCAACACCCTAATGATGAACATTCCAGCATACTCAAAGAAACAAGTTTCTCTAGAGATTGTTTGAATGAAAATAATGTAATTGCACAAATAGCATAAGCAAAGTGTGTGTGTGTGCACAAGAAAGAAAAGGAGAGACAGGCAGCAGTCATGTTTCTTATAGTTGGTGGCGTGTGGTGAATAATTGATCATTCCTTCCTGCCCTCTGATGAGTTCACTAATTCTCTCAGTGCCACACTCCTGCAAGTGTCACGATCACTAGTAAACCAGCAGAGGAACCCAACAAGCCCCTGAGAATACCTCCTGTCTGGGATGCCTTTTAAAACACCAACTGAAAAATTAAATGTGAAAAGCAAGAACACGATTGCAAAGTCTCCTTCACCTTTGCTGTGTGCTCTAATGCTTGACAGGCATTATGTCACAGCCGAACATTGAATTTATGGTGCCTGCAATTCGTAATAAAAAAAGGGAAAATAGATAGAGTCGTTACGTTTGTTGAAAAAACAGCATTAACTGATTATTTTATATGCAGTCAATTAACAGCACAATTTACAGACTTAAAAACCGTTTGTGAGTTAATTTGCACTTTTGAAAATGATGGGCCTATAACATCCAAAAGTATTCAGTATGATTTCATACTGAATAAATTCCCTTATGAGATAATGAATTAAGGACATTGCTCATTTCAAAACCTGGAGACAATGCTGCCCTGTGCTTTAGTCTGTGGTTACAGATATTGCAGAAGAAAGGGGTTTTGTCTGGTTTCAGTGAGCCATAGAAGCTAAGGTAGAGTCTTTTTCCCAAATCCAGTAAGATGCTCACTGCCTTATTTTCCAGACTGTTAAGGAATCCAAGAGCTCAGATGGACAAAGCTGTGGATACACACCTGAGGCACCTAATAGGATTCCTGTATGAGCAAGGGCATATTTGCCTCAAAGCACTTTGGTAAATAAAATACTCCCAGTAACTATAGCACACACTATTTTTACAATATCATCTCTCAAATAACTGGAGGCAAGAAAGCTATTTTACAAATAAACTGGCAATTAAAAGCTTTAGCACTGCTAGGTAGGTACCCCTTTCTGTTAGAGTTCTCCAAATGCAGAAAGAAACAAAATGAAACTAGATAAATCAGGAAAATCAAACCCAGAACTGGGTTGACAAATAACAATATGGGAAACAACATGTACAGAAAATAAGCAAAGCTGAGCTGAACAATGACAGTAAAAAAATACGTAGCATGTGTACAGTCCATGTGCAGAAAGAAAAATATGCCAGGTTTTGAGTGAAAGGCATTCACCTACCAGTCTGTCAAAACACAGAAGCATTGTCCTCTAATCTAAAGCATGGCAGGTTACTTTGTCAGAAAACAAACCGAATATGGTACTACTGAGTTTATTACAGCTCAACTTTATCCCATGCTTGTTGATATGAATTATATCCCTTTTTGCCCATGGAAGGTTTATGACATCTAACCAATAGTAGAGAAGCCCAGGGGCACAAACCAAAAAGCTGTCTGGGTACCTCACAGAAATGATGGAACAATATATTTTGAACATACACTTGGACTCTATGAGACCACATGCCCATGTCTCACAGCCAAAGCAAAAGGCTTGAATTGATGCTAAGACTGTACATGGACAATTCCTGCTTTGCAGCTCCAGAGGGAGAGGAACACATCCCTGGTGTGCTACCCTGGCAGAGGGGCCATGGGCTGGGGCTGCCTGGCACGGCCTGCCTGCACCCCCCGCTCCAGCAGGGATGCTCAGTACCCACGGACACACACAGACACCACTCTGGCAGGAGAGGACCATGAGAACTTAATTGCACAGAGAAGACTGCAGTTTCCTGACAATTGCAGACAAACAAGCAGCAGAGCAGAACATAAACGTGTCACATGCTTCTTTCCAACCTATCATCTCCACCATTTTGATATAAACCTTGAAAGAGAAATTCCTGTAGAGGCTCCGCCTGGGCCTGTCATCTACAGCCACCTATGGGACAGGACAGAGGTAGGCACACGTAAATCCCAAAGCATCCTTTCAGTGACATTTGGAAATCTTCCTCTGAACAGGCTTTGCCCTTAGTCCTGTATTCTCAGCTCTGCACTAAAGGCCAGGCAGCATTTGGCAGGGCTCTGTAAGGTGTATATACATGGCTGATATAGTTTTATCCTACTGACTGGAGGAATCCTTCATCCTTAACATGAGGATTAATCAGGGGAGCTATCCTAATGTTCTTTGCATCTTACTGGAAACTCCAGGTCAGTTTAGAGAAACCATTTACATGCTGATAATTTGCATAGCAGCATAGTAACTGAAAAGTAGATATGCAGAGATCATTTTCACTGAAATTAATTGCTGTGTAACCAAGCTTTCTTTGATGTTGCTCAACATAGTATTTTCAGCCACATTATATCTTATGTTCAGCATTGGAAATTATGATGTTTATTAATAATGTTGCTGATTAAAGGTTAAAAATTAATAGTTTTCCTGTCTCTGAACATTTCTGACATATCAAACACTTCTTCATCTTGAATTCAGAGAAGAAAAAAGAAAACTAAAAAATAAAAATCAAAACGATCTGAGTGATTCAGAAAACTTAATTTCTGTTTCAAAATTCATTATTTGTAATACTACAGATTATCTAAATTTAATACAAAGTTGCTTTAACCAGAATAGAGAATTTTTTAAATTACAAATATTGAAAAGGGATATTCCTACATATTTCAAAAGTTCTTTTTCTAAAGTAGAAATCATGAAGGCTTATCCTTTGCTACAAATACTACTTCTGATTTCCCTATCTGTTCCACTGCAGTAAATCTACCTCCAGGTGAGTCAGGTGTCAGAAGTTTACAGAGAAGCAGATGTTGTACATAAGAACTGTTTCTTGGAGATACTGTTCCCTCATTCTAAAGGAGGACATTAAATAAATCCATTTGCTCATGCTTTTAGCTAATGCTATTAGCTGACATTGCCACAAAAATTTAAAATTAAATAGGTACATTAAGCTCAAGGATACACAGGCAAGGCAAACAAGCACAGACTAAAATCCCAACATCCCCAACTCTTATCATGGCAGTAAGAGCACAAGACACTCATAAAAGTAGATTCTAAGTAGAACATAATCTAAGAGTGTAACAAGAGATCTTGTTTTCTTGGGAGTAATGCAGAGTGGATATAGTATTCCTCACAGAATGGCAGTGCTGCTCTTCAAGCTTATTTCCCCTATCTTACCAAATGAAAACTGGAAATGTATAAAGCTTAAAAACAAGCTATGACACTTCATACACAATAAAGCACTTGCACAGAAGTTTTTCCTTGCATTAATCACCTTTATAGCTACAGAACACTAGTTATCACACACCTGAAGTACATGCTAAATGTCTAACCTGGGAAATGTGCCCATTTTTTAAAAGACATCCTTCAAAAACAGGTTTAGGAAAAAACCCAAAGTCACTCAAACTAAAAACCTCACAAAGTGCACCCTGGTCTGAAGAACTGGAAATAGAGAATAACTTAGCTAATCTTGATTTTGAGAGAGGGCAGAGAACATGTTCAAAAGCTTTAACTATAATGTACAAATAAAACCTGACAGACTGGATAGTTATACAATAATAATAGCTGTAATGAAAACAAATTAATGTATTTATTTTTAGATATTCACTGTTTGGAGAAAGAGAGCAGGTAGCATATTGACACAACCTGATACACAATTTCATGATGATTCTTTTGCTTTCCCACAGGACCCTGTAAAAGGAGGAGACTCATTAGCTCTGCATATCCTGCAGTAAGTGAACTTAAATACTGCCATTTATATTTATTGGCTGATCCTTTAAATAGTTTTCAGCAAACAAAGAAACAAATGCAGGATTTACAGTGCAATTTTGAAGCCCAGGAAACAGAAAACAGCAAATAGAAACTGCTAGTGGACAAGGAAATTTCCTTTCTCTCCCTCTGCCCTGCCAGGAGTATTAAGAGGAATCCTAGATGAAGAAGTGAGTTAATTTTTTTCCAGGAATTTAATTACAAGTCTCTATGCATACTTTTGTGTTTTTTCAGGCAACATTTTTCAAACAAGAGTTAATCCTACTAATTAGTCATAAACAGGCCAAGCAGGCATTCCTTTGGACAAGTGTTACAAAAATTAACCTGTACAACAATTATTTGAAACAAAAATCTCTTACCTTTTAGATACCTGCTTTGTTTTCATTCCTGATCACATGGCCAGATCCCCAACAACTCCACATGTACATAGCTTCAGGTGCTTGCACTCAAAACCATTTAAAGTATCTCTCAGGAGCACACAGTGGAATAAAAAAAAACCCCAAACCTTGAGAGACTCCTTCCCCTGTTACAGGTTGGGTTCTGAACAGCCTTCTTATGCTAAGTCATCATTTAATGAAGGAATCCAAAATGAGCTGTAATGCCCTAAGAGCAGTAGTGTGTAGCTGCTTTTCTGAAATATCTTGCATGGACTATCAGGATTCCGACACTCTCCCCACTCTGCCAGACACTTTTCTTCCTTAAAATGCAAACCCTGGGGCACTGCTCTCCTACAGGGATCCATCCATGCATCGCTGGTGTAGCTCCATTGTGATGGAATTTTGCTACTTTTTGAATAGATTGCGAAATGTCTCTGATTCCAACTAAAATATTTGTTCCCCAACACCATGTTTAAAAATGCAAAAGTGATCAGATAAACTAAAACCTGCAATTTACCTACTTGTATCAATATTCTATCCCACAGGATATTTTTTCTCTGATTCCAACTAAACTACTACACTCAACTCCAATACATACTCTAACTGAAATTTACCCCCAAATTTCAGTTCTTCCCTTCTTCCCTTTCCACTCTTTTGAAGAAAGAACTGATGCTCTGTTAGTCCAGGTAGCATTTGTCGTCCTTGATGGATTAACCCAGAGTTCCTTGATTTAGTAAAAAGGGAAAAGTCCACACAACTCCTTCACTGGCAATATAAATCCCCCCTAGGCAATAAACATCCAGCAAAGCAACCCTGTTCATGAGATACTTTTATACTACTTTGTACTCTACTGAAAAAATTAACATAAACACGTCAATCATATCAAGTGGATGTAATTTGTCACTTTTTTAAAAAACTGTATATAACTATTTTATGGCTTTTGTTCAAAATTGCATGCAGCTATAATCAGTGACTATAAGAATCACTGAAGATTTAGGTTACTAAAAAGGCCATTTGCACTGATTTTAAATATCACTTTTTTTCTAGACATTGTGGATTATTAAGATCTCAATTCTATATTAATTATTAAACATTATAGACTGCTTAGACTTCACACACCATATCAGTAAAATGTTATCGCTTAAGCTGTCACACCTGGCTCACTGCAAATTAGTACTCTTAAATCTTTCTGCTCTAGAGCATATAATTTAAAAAGGTCAATTACTTCCCTAAAGAGTTTTCATCATTTGTTTTGTATTTTCAGAGAATTTCTAAGCCTCACTGCTTGTTTTTCTCTACACTTATCAGTAGCACTTAAGTTCTTCACTAATCAGCAGTGCACACATCCTCCAGCTATAGAAACCAATATGAGGTATAATTTCCATAAGTACCAAGTACAGGTTCACTGCTTCATTGGTCCTCATTTCAGGCCAATGAGATTTGTGGCACCATTTCACTTCAGTTCCACTGAAAATTCTACCCATGTCCTACAGGAGCCTTTGCTATTTGCTCTTTAGAACAGCATCTCTGTTTTCCGGTTTTTTTTTCTGTCCTGCTTCACAAAAATCCACTCCAAACAGATCAATGCTATGTGACCACATGGAGATAGATCTATCAGCAGGATTTCCAGGACAACATGGAAGCTTAGGTTATCAAGCAACAAATGAACAGATGGTCCTGTCATTCCTTATTTCAGAAAAGGTGATTGCAGTGATAACATCTGCTAATAAGCCTTTCTTGAGTATCCTTTAGAAAGTCAGTAAGCAATGGTGTTAGAAATGAAAGATCAAATTGGGTCAGACATGCTCTTCTCAAGGTGCACTGTAGCTTTCATAAAGGTAATAGCAAAATGGATTGAATGTTCACTCCACATCAGCTGCTCTGAAAGGACTGAAAGTGTGGGAAGGATGCAGCACACAAGATGTGTGGATTACAAGGGGAGAAGTACCTGTCCTATGCAGAATGCTCATCAGCATGGAAATGTACAGGGGTTAATGGCTTGGTGTTGTCCCAGCTTTTTTTATTTTTTTGAGTTTTTAGGTCAAGTTCAAAATATATTTTCTACTGTTGGAATGATGGAAAATCTTTAAAGGAGAGCGAGAAACTTGAACTCTGAATTTCTCTGTAAATGTGTTACACTATAAGCTATTTTAACTATTATACTATTTGACTATTAGAAAAACAGTCTACATAATATTACAAAAAGCAGCTGAAATGAAAATAAAGTATTTGGAGACAATTAGCTTTCATTTTGAAATTTAGCCTATCAGTGATGATTTAGTAGACTTTTCATCTTTGAATATTATGATGCAATCAGACTTTCAAGGTATTAGACAACTACTATATGAGTAAGATTTTCAAAACTCCCAGCTGTTAAATTCCACAAAACGCCATGCACTTAGGCATCTATGTACTTGCATAGTTAGATAGGTAATTAATACTTTTTAATAGAAAGAGTTTTGGGATAATTTAAAATAGCTAGTTATCTATAAAACCCCACAATTCTTCACTTTCCATTATCTATGGCAAAACACTGAGTTCATAAATTTGATGGTAGTTTGGGGTTTTTTTTGTTTCTTTGTTTTATTTGGTTTTTTTCTTTTTTTCATCATTCAAATAAGACAAGGGTTAGCTAAAATACCCTCCATTTATTCTCCCATCCAGGAGACAAGCCCTAATTGTAAATCACTTCTTCAGCAGGACTCAGACTTCAGGACAGCTGGGCAATTGTAATCAGGTTACCCTCTGCTGCTTAGGGTAAGGGTTAAAGAATTGCCTTTAAGGTAACAACTGAGTAGAGTTCACTTGAAATTTCTGAGGATCTTCCACATAAAGAACACCGAAAGAGGCTCTGCTCAGCATTTTCACACAGATCATTCACAATGGATACATTTTAATAAAGGTTTTTGTAAAGCCAAGATTAGTATTGGAGCTCATTTAGCAGTAAAAGCTGAACAAACATACGAGGTATTGCTGGCCTAAAGGTCCTCATATTCAGCCATGTTCTTCAGTTACAGAACTGAGATGTTTCCCCTGAAAACCTACCTATGTCTGGTTCCTTGAGCTGCTCAGCTTATGTCAAAAAACAAATCTGAGGATGAATTACCAAAGAAAGGTTTGTAAACATTATGAGCAACAACTATCCAATGTGTCCTTACCAACACCGGGAAGAAGAAGATGACACTCACTCAGACTATAATGAGCAAAGACAATAAAACTCCACCGTGTTTCCAGCTGTAGTTTACATTTCTCCAAACAGTGCTGCACTCTCCTCAGTTATGGAAAAGAGATACTAGAGAAAAATTGTCAGTGGGTGAACATGCTTAGCTGCACTGTTGACAGTAAATTCAGCTGGTGACTTTGGAGAAGCCAGTTCTTCCCAGTTGAAGTTGAAGTGCCACATCCTCCGGTCAGATTAAAATGAGGACCATGATGCATTTTAACTAAGACAGATCAGGGATACCACTACTGCTCTAAGCCAATACACCCTTAGCCAATCATATCTGAAAAGGCTTCTTGTATAATGTCTATCATAACAATCTGCTTTATTGCTCAATTGTTCTCAACACGTCAGCATTCCCTCTTATTTTACAATTTTTATTGCTCGCATTATAGGGGTGAGGAATCAGTGGTGAATTTCAGTTTTTCTTGTTGTCTTTTTTTTATTATTAGGATGCCATTTAAATTCTACCCAACCTTCGGTTCTGCTTACGTTGTATTGCAGAGAGAAGGCTAATACAGTTATTTCTTCTAAAGTATTTTAAATACAACAGTATGAATTACAAGCTTAATTTTGTTTAGTTACCACAACTTGTGGAGGGTAGGATGGAAGGCTGCTGAGCTTGTTTGTGAGATCATAAAAACTGAAATGGTAATAAGTAAGCTTATAATCTGCTATTCTCTTTACATAAGACAGTGAAGCCCAGGATGTTCAGTGAGCCATGAAATACAAACCCCAGCAGATATAATATCAAAAGAGGTTTTTTTTAAAGAACATACTTCCACTTTCTGTAACTGTTTACAGTGCATTCATGTGCTGTGGAAGACAAATAAAAGTATGTAAAACAGTGTGTTATTGCTATGCTACACAACTTTAAAAAAAAAAAAAGGACTTAATATAGCCTTCTCTAGAATTCTGTCACAATACTTTTCCTGAATGTTAATATATTCATGAATATATATGTAAACAGTCAGGTATTTTGAACTGTTTATAAAGTAGTAATACTTTTATAAAGAAATATCATCTTAATTATATTACCATAAAACAGAATCTGATTAATTTACTTAATAACATCTTTTGTAATTAGGTACTTCAATTATAGTAATTACAATCCAAAACATCAGGTAAATAAAGACAATAAAATAAATGAGTCCTAAATCAAGCCTCAGTGACTGCAAACCCAAGCTCCCATTCAATGAAATGGCTGGAAAGGTGTTGGTTAGAGCTGGACCCTCAGACTAGAAAGCCCTTCAAGCCCAGTAAGAGAACTGAACCTAACCAGGTGATGCCAAAAGAAGCAAAGCTCCAAACACCAAGAGCAGGACTTCCCTGGCAAGCTCCAGCTGCTCTGGTGGACCCTGCTGGAGGCGCTCCAAAGCCTGTGCACTCACCACAGTACAAATCCCATGCTGGCCATGGCACTGCCAGTGGTGCAGAGCAGCATTCAAAGCTTCCTGCTGGCCTTCCACAGCTGTTTAATGTCTCCACAAACTGCACACAGGGCCACGGAGAGGCTGATGGCGATGCTCGTGCCTCAGAGACGTGGCCACACAGCTCAGCCCCTGCAGCACCGGCACTGCTGGGGCAAATGGGAAATGCAGCCTGCTTTGGGAGTCAGGAGCAGCCCCAGACAAACAGGACTCTCTGTTCACCCCTCTGATAAAGCAAAGATGGTTCCAAATTATTTGAATATGTGCAGTCTGAATTGAATGAAAAAAGGAAAATAGGTATTTTCAGAAAAGTTGTGCATCTGCATTTCAGAGTTCCCACCTTTCAGTGGACTATCAGAGACAAACAAGGAGACCCTTGTTTTGAATGAAAAAAAACCCACAAAGTACTAGATACCTTAAAGCATTATATGGGGCAGATACACTTATTTCTAATATCCATCTGTTTCATGGGAGATAAGTTCTTTACCAGTCTATATTAATAATAAATTACATTCTGTGGAATCACACTTTAAAGTTTCACTTATTCAGACACATAGAATAAAACATGGCTGTTCCCTCTGTATTATGCTTTGCTATAGACTAACAGAAATAATGAGAGATTTCAGATTTTTTTCTTTTTAACTTTAAATTTGATAAATATCTCCCAGTCTTAGAAAATTTTTTAACATGAAATAGATGAAGGTCTGCTTGAGCAGAGAGGTTGGGTTAGATGATCTCAGTGGTCCCCTCAAATCTTAACCATTCTGTGAATCATTGACACATAACACCAAATGAAAATGCAGCACCAGAAGTAAATTCATTCATTCTTTCTTAAAATAGATTATATACTGGTAACAAAGGGTAACCTAGAGAGATCCCAAATTAATGACTCACATTTAAGATGAACTACTAATGTTTGTTTGCTTTCACTCTTAAATTTATTTTAAAAAAACCAGTTCACTGTGATTCTCAGCCTGTACTCAATTTGACGGTGTCAGTACTCTAATGGTAATAAATACACTTTTGCACTCAACTTCAGAGCAATGCTGAAGCACTCAGCTGAACTGGAGCCAATATACAATAATCAATAACAGATCTTCTCATCAGCACAGTCCATTAATAAAGGAGCACCGAAGGAGGAGGGTAAGTACATTGCCCTGCTGCTGTGTGTCATTAGCAGATTTAGGTCACAGCAAAGACTCAGCTACAGCCTAGATACTGATCCAAGGAGAAAACACTGCACACCACCTGCCAGAAAGCATTCCCTCTCTTTAAACAGCTCACTATCCTGGCCAAAATTTGACAGAATGGACATCCTATAATGATCTCTTCAAGAAGTTTTTCCATGACCAGTCATTAAATAAAGAGATATATGTAAGAAGACTTACATTTAAATGCAAAGTAGGTACTCATAAGGCTTGATTCCAAGATAGTGAAGAAGACATACCAGATGCTTCAAATGTTCTTAGGGATAATGTAGCTCCAACAATAGATTTGGAAACCTCTGATGGCTCTCAATTAAGAACTTGAAATAGGATTTTTAAAAGAACCTGAAAGACAGATATCCAGCTAAACAGAAATATAGGAATACTCTGGTAATAATAATAATAGTAATAATATTCCACAATTTCAAAAATATTTGAGAGTGCAGTTGAAGATTTTAATGCCACCCAATACTGATTAAAGAAAAAAATTTCTAAGGTTCATTCACATCAGACATTGGAAAATTATTTAAGTCCAATTTCCAGACATAACAAAAATATTTCCACTGCTAAAAACCCCTTGATTTTACTGCTAATAAAATTTAACAGTTGGAAAATTCCATTAAATTTTGTTTAAAGTGTTGTCCTAGATGTAATAGTAAATTCTCACAAGACTATTCTTAGAAAGGGAGAAATATGACAGGGCAACAGGGCATTAGAGTGTTCCTAATTCATTCCAATTCACAGAGGAATGTATCCTGGTTTCCAACATGAGAATCCAATCTTCTTGATGTGTAGCCAAGTTGAAATAAAATCGCAGTAGCAGAAAACTGACATTGTCTATTTTGCTAAATAAAGAAGTACTATAAAAATGGCTTTTCCCCATTTTTCTTAAATAGTGGTAGGCTCTTTTTATAACAATACATTATGGCAGTAGATCTAAGCTATTCACCTCTTTTGTTTGACAACTACAGTCTAGTTTGTCCTACACTTGCACTTTGGAAAGCTATCACTCATATCTGTGGCCTTGTCACCAAGATTCTTTTTTTCCCTTCTCACTAGATTTTAATACCTACTTGATTGTTGTGATTTATACAGGATAATCAATATTCATATTAGACAGCACAAACATAAATAGTGGATTAATATTAATTGTAACAAGTTCTAGGAGAATCCTGGTTTAGATTACAATTGTGCCTGCGTAATACTGCGAAGGCTTTAATAACATTAGCAGAAATCTGAAGCAAAAGCAGCACATTTTTGTAATTGGACTCAAACTGCCCTCTTAAATGTTCTCCCCTTTTTAAGTTGGTTTTCTGAAGAAAATATTCAAACCCATTTTTGCTGTACCATGCAAAAATAAATCACACTCTTAACTTGATACAGCAAATGAAGCCAGCACAACTCTTTTGAAGGATGTTGTTAGTGTGGATTTTCCATAGGACTCTAGGTTCTAAAGACTTAACTGCCTTCGCACATTCTTCCTCTAAGTGTTTGCCATGTAGAAAATATTAAGACTTTTAATAACTATCCACTAAAACTTTGCATGCCCATGTAACTAAATTGTCTTTGTATCAACCCATCTACTCTGGGTTCAGTATAACATAACTTCCTAGACAAGGCTCTTCAAAGTTCTCTGGTGGGTAATTTCCCATCTTTCCTTTTTGCATGATTAAAATAGCAGCATATTTTTAGTACATATTATTATTAACATGTATAAGCAGTCTTTCACTACACACAGGACAGCACAGCACAAACACATTTGTCGATATTTTATGCTCTCACTCTTCAAGTACAAGTGTGGAGTTAGCACTGAGCAATTTACAACGTCCTGAACCGTGTATTAGTGTATCTAATACATATTTAAGACCCTCACAGAAAACATAACTTTGATAAACAAGACCCAAAGCTGAACAAAGTAGAAACCACATGTTTATTGCAGAATCAACTCATTCCTACAACAGTAAATATGTCTGTGCCACTGAATTCAGGATTTACACTTCCTATTTCTGTATACAAGTACTGTAAAAGGCAATTTGCTCTATTTTGATGCAGGAGATGAACTGGGGAAGAGACCTTGCTTTCTAAACCGTGTTTCCAGATCTCCATATGTTTTTTTATGGCAATGTTAGATTACATTAGGAATACATGAAAGAACCTCTAAGAAAACACATTGGATTCTTCACTTATTAATTTCTTAAATATTAGCGTTTTCTCCTGTGCTGCAAGCTAGAAGTCAATTTTTATATACAGTAAGATAAATGTCTGTAACTTAACTACACTAAAATAATTAGACAAATATGTTCATTAGATGAATATGTATTTAAACCAAACTCATTCTCATGCAAACCAAGCTCAGCCCCAATAATATGCCATTTTTAGAGCAAACCACCCAGAATATCCTGCAATTAGAACACTGAACTTGCTTAATCTTAAACTATCCTATCTTGGGTCATGTAGGAGACTAAAACACTGAAATTCACCTTGAATATTAGTACATTACTAGCCCTTTTTATGACCTGACATTTTAACAGTACAATCTAAATGCTATCAGCAAGTATTAGTGAAAGTGTATCCTTGATCTGCACTTATTTTAGTTCACTAAAGGTCCCATTTGTTTTTATTGAGGTTAATGGATCTGTATTCACAGATCCATTAACCTCAGAATTTTTAAATGTTAAATCAGCAGCTTTAAATAAATGTTAACATGAGGCAGCAATTACTGATACTGTAATCCCAACTGGAGGGCAAAGTTTGGAGCGCAGGCTCCCAAGAATTTGTTAAACAACCCAAACTCCTTTATTAGTAAGATTAAAAAAAAAAAAAATCAAACAAAGTAAAGCTGAATAGTCTCTGGATCTACAAGCACTACAAGCATATTTCTTTAAATGAAAAACAGAACCATGGAGCATTTAACTGAGGGTTTACATATCTGCTATTTCATCTGCCATATTGGCTTTGAACAATTGTCTTAATGCAAAAACTGTACCTGCAAAGTGATAATTTACACACTCAGCCCATGGTTATTATTACCTTCAAAATTAACATGTCACAATCAGCACTTATGAAAGCTTCTTATCTCCTGAATGATGGTTATACAGCCTTAAACAGCTTGACATTCAGAAGCAGAGGTTATTGTGGACCAACTAGTTTATATCCATGGCAATTGCTATAGGGAAGAACAGCTCTCAGGGAATTTGGAGCTTTATAATTTGTGAGAATTGTGCTGTGCACCTACCTCAGCTGTAAGACAGGTCCTGGAACTGTGACCTGGGAGCATCTTATCCCAGATTCCCACTGCTCTCAGCACAAAGAGAGAAGCAGTTTCCACAAAACACACGCTTAAGATTAGATAGGTGTATTTAAAATTTAATGAGAAGGTAGTCTTTAAGGGAATACACTTGCATTTTAGCTACTAGGAATATAATCTTTTTTTTCCACTAGCACCATGTAATGACTGATAATAAACCAACAGAAAGCAATGGCTTCTCCTAGAGACACATATTGATTCAACAGGGCTTTTTACAGTTGGGCAGCCTCCTGAATTGCATTTACAATTATCATGGTCACAGAGGCCAGAGCCACAGTAGCAGACCCATGGACTATTTCCAGTCCTCCCAGAAGAGGACAAACATCTGCAGATGGTGTGAGAACTGACCAGGGCTATTCCATGTGGGAAGAACACAGAATGGCACTAAGCAGACACTTGGAGTACTGTGGATAGGCCAAAACAAGCGTTTATCATGTTCACATCCTTTCACTATTTGCAAATAGTTCCAAACATAGAGAAGAGAAATAAAGAAAGCTCATTGTTAAGAAATGGCATCTTCACATTCTTCTGTTACACAAAATCCACCTGCATTCCAGCATCATCTGTCAGCACACAGGACTCTTTAGCTTGAATTCACCTTCATTCCTGAGCCGGGGGCAGTGGGACTTGTGCATGTTCAAATAGGAAGAACATTTCCAGGAAAGTTCCTGGGATGGAAACCCATATGTGGTGTCAAAGGTTTGTGCTGGACCTCTCTG
Source organism: Bombycilla garrulus (assembly GCA_013400315.1). Classification (NCBI taxonomy): domain Eukaryota; kingdom Metazoa; phylum Chordata; class Aves; order Passeriformes; family Bombycillidae; genus Bombycilla; species Bombycilla garrulus. Next base: position 2,242,369 of record VXBU01007974.1, read on the forward strand.
CCTGAGGTTTCATTCAGAACACACAGGAAGTGCTTGGTCTCATTCCAGCCCTCTAATTGTTCATCTCCCTGCCAATCAGGTCTGCAGTATGTTTTGCATTATATCACTTAATAAATGTTTTCTCTCTTAAGGAAAAAAAAAATATATAGAAAACCACAACACAATCAATTGCTTGCTTTCTAACAGTCTATACAGGCATTCACTGCCTCTCTCAATAACCCCTACAAGCTCATATCTCTTATTACTTCTTTAGGTATTTACCAGTCTCTCAAGTCTCAGCAAAATCCCTATAATTTTATGTTTAAATGCACAGCTATTGACAATAAAAAATATAATTATATAAGCATCACTACAAGAAAGAAGCAAAGCAAAGAAGTGAACCCAGCCTCCTCAATAAGAAGATATCCTCAGCCTCCAGAGGCAACAGCACAGAATAGTTTCTTAGAAAGATAACATAACCAGTCTGTAGCACTCAGACAGCAGAGAAAAGCTATACAGTAATTTCAGAATACATTTTATTTAGGTAACCCTCTTCCAAAATAAATATTGAAACTTATCATTCACTTCAACACAGATTTTGGAGACCAACACTGACATAAAATCATGGCTGATATAAAATCTATCCAATATTATCTTTGGAAATTTATCTACACACTCATTTGGCACAGACTGAGACTGGAGCCACACTCAGTTGAAATTATTTGTGATGACATTATGCACAAATAGGGCCCACTGGAGTAGTCTGTATATTGAAACCACACATCACAGTAAACTGAATATATTTGATGTCAAACCAGTCCCTGCTACACATAATAGGAAAAAAAAAAAAAAAGTAGTTTAAGAGAAAAGTTTGTGTGCAGGAAATTACTTCAAACCCCTTTGCATCTCCTCCCAGCCCCAGAACAGAGAGTAACACTTTGTTGATAATGAACAAACCAAGTAAATCAAGCCTAATACAAAACCACTGGCTGTTTGACATTATCTGTAATTAAAGTTAAACTGGAATGGGAGTATGCTTCTACACACAACTCCCTCTCACTTCCCTTCACCCCAATCAACTAAAGCACAGGGCTGAAGTCATCCTCTGACTGGGGATCTTCACACTGATAAGTAGAAGTCCTAATTACATGAGGTGCTGTAAAGTAGGTGCAGCTGCTAACTAGTCCTTGTACATGATTTGGGAGAAACTAAGCTTGCACAAAATAAAAAAAAGGGAGAGATCACAGAATATTCTGAGTCTGAAGGGAGCCATAAGGATTCCAATTAATTCCAGCTCTTAAATGAGTGGTCCATACAGGTATCTACCCCACAACTGCAGGGGTATTAGCAATGGGCTCTAACCAGCTGAGCTGACCTTCAGGTAGGTACCTTTCACACCACTCAATAACTCTACCACAGAATATTAAACAGAACCCATTTGCTATGCAGTACCTGTTGTATTTTACAGGATGAGTTGCAGTGTAAGGGGAAAATGATGTTTGATGACAGCACTGCAGACTTGCCTTCTTACTCGTACAGCCCATAGAGTAAAACACTGCCCCAAACCAAAACAACTCGGTCTGGCAGCAGTTTCACAGCCACCAACCACACCATTGCTCTTTTCACTCTTGAAAGTCAAGTGGATGTCTGATAAAGCTAACATCTACTCATTCCATTGGTGATCTTTCCATTAGCTTTCAGAAGATATTTCACAGAGTGCCTGCTGTATTAAAAGATGTCTGGAGATTCTCTTGAAGGCAAGAGAGGATGGAGACAGTATTCCCACACCCATAATACAGACAGGAGAGAGCATGAACATTGTGCTAAGTAATCCCCTTGAACCACCTGCACCTTCAAAATAGAGGGGTTAATTTGGGAAAGGCAATTTTTACTGAACTCATTTCTGGAGATGTTGCTTTGCCAGAAAAGTTTAGAGTATGGGTTTCAACACATATGTCTGGTAAGAATATTGTTGTGAACAATATGTGCATATTGAAAAATGAATGCAAGCACTTAGAGTATCTATCAGGGAAGAAGAATATGATGTTTATGGCTCCCAAACAAGGGATGACAAAACACAGATTATTTAATTTGCAGTGGCACTGCAACTGAAAGATTGCAAATCCTCTGGTAAAAACCCCAGAAAGAGGCCTGAAGACGTCAGCAGTCATTGCAGGTGCACTGATTTGCTATTCCTAAATGCAAAGCACATGTATGACCTGTGAAGATAGCCCCTGCAATGTAGGAACTGGTGATAGATTCAGCAGTTGGCTGTTTGCCCACTGGCACCAAGATTGGTGGTGTAGTGCACAAGCTGAGTTCCAGAGATGATATTTTATTGAGTTTATGCACATGCCAAGTGCTCTCCAGGTAAATACAAACGACATATAAGACATCACAGAGTATCTAACACCTGATTGATTCCCCATGTGGAAGAAGTGGATCCATAGTCTCTGCACACTCAGTATCCTGCGTCACTGCTGCACATTGCGAGCAGTCACATCTGCTTCATGGGGAAGAAAAACCCCAACCTATTCTTATTTTAACAATAAATAACAGGATTTAAGAGATGGAAAAATATTGGCAGTACCAAAATCTACCTTGTAGAACTCACTGCAACTGTTTGCTTGTATCCCGAGCAAACTCTTTTAAGGCTACTTATTTTTTTCTTTCAAAGTACCACTAACAACCTAAGTAATTAAGTACAGAGCTAGGAATCTTGTGATTTTTCTTGCTTAGGATACATTGGCATTGCAACTTCAAGTAAATTTATTTTCAGTCATACAGAAAGCTTTCAACTGGTTGTATGAATTTGTGGATTATAGGAATGTATGGGCAAGAAATCACAAGGACTTTCAAATATTAAAAAATAGGAAGCATGAAATGACATGTCAAAATGAGAACATAAAATTACAATGTAATCTTAACACAAAGCAAAGTATTTTTCAGAGCAGTCTTTTGACTTGTAGCAAAAGAGTAACAAAAAAGACCTAATTTCATGTGCATATAATCACAAGTTTCTGATTATTTTTTTAGAGTTTTTACTGCAACTTGCTCTGAATCTCATATATATATTGGAACCAGCAGCTTGTAATGAATTGAATTTTCATTTTTCAGAGATCCCAGGAAGGGAAGAACAGAATTCCTGCTGCTCAAATCTTGCAGGCAAGTGGCATCAACTCTTCTGTGTCACTTCACTACAGATGGATTCATAGTTCAATAAGCCACAGGCTCTTCATTACCAAGTTCTGCTACCTCAGGTTGGGGATCCACCAGCAAAGTCAGAGCTTTCCAGCCAACCCTGTCTCATCTCAGCACTTTTCATCCCAACAGACCTTGGGAGATGCCATTTCTGTCAATTTTATCTTTCTCTCTTCAAGCTCTGCAAACTGGAACAACAAAGCTCTTGAACTGGAGGCTTCCCCACTCCCAGTGGGTCACTTCCAGGAATTCTCTGTGCCTCTCCAATGCAGAGTCTTGTGCTCTGAGGTGGGGAATAGCTGTGAGCTTACAGGGAATAGGCTCATACAGCCGTATAGACCCCTCTTTTAATATATATGCACCTCTGACTATCGACATTATCCCGATCATTTACACACCTTATATATGTATCATGATACAACATAAAGTTTTTGGTTTTTTTGGTTTTTTTTTTTTTTCATGTTAAAAAGTAGTGGGATATTTATGACTTTAGATTAGGTCAGGCTTTATTACAAAAATCTGTTAGACATACAGGTACATTTAAATAGATCTACCAAAAAAGTTTCTGATAACATTGAGGATTAAGAAATAAAAGCTATATAATGAGCCTAGAGTGAAAGGAAAAGAAAATAGACAAAAGTGACTCCATTTAAGAAAGAAAAGGACACAGACAAAAACCTTACTAAGAATTTTTTTGCTGCAACCATGTCTTTCTAGTTCATATGTCAAGTACCTAATCTTTTCAACTCTAGACATAGATCTAATAAAACCACTCAGCTGTGATGCTCTAATTCATAGAGACCTACACAGATTTGGTAGAAGCAGTGCTTCAGCTTAACAGGTAATTGGTAGCAAGGATGTTCTCTACCTTCTTTCTCTGATAGTGTTAAACATGTATTGACAGGATGCCTCTCTGTGCTGCTCTATGTTTGGCACTTAGGAGAAGTTCAATTAGCCAACCTTTCATCTGTATTTCCACATAAAATACAGCTTTACTTTTCTGTGCTAATTGCTAAGCCCAGAGCACTTACTGCCTCTGCTATTCTAAAGCCTGGCTGTTCACTTGGGAGCACTAAGCATGTTCTCTGCTGCAAAGAGCTGGCACAGATAACCTGAATAACTTTTCACACCAGCTTCTTGTCCTCTCCTTGTGGAAGCTTTTGTCCACGCTGGCAGGAACAAGGAGTGTGCCTAATTTACAGGACTCCCTGCACATCTGCATTCAGTGAAGTTAGCACATGGTACTTAATCCTGAAAGCATCTGGGTACTGTATTTCCTAGTATGAACGAGATTTCGAAACACTCACACTTTATATAAGGATAAAAGCCAAATCATACCTGTAAGCCAATTAAAATGTTGTCTCAGTGCTCCGAGGTTAACATGGTTGGGAGCTTAGAAGTGGATACTTCTAGTAGAAATAATAAGTGGATGGCAAACAAAGAATTAATAAATTATCTTAATCTGTATTTGTTTACAAATATACAATCCCTGCAGATGGTTTTGAACAGAAAGGGGTTTTACTGGCATAATTTAAGCATACACAAAAGTGATTATCAGCCAACACTTCAAACAGCAGTTTCTTCTTGGACAATTCCCTGCATGTCTTTGTTCCTGCAGAGAACAGATTATTCTCTGAAGAGCTACATTTATATTGCTCTCTGTATGCTTTTGCTCAGAGTTCCAAAATATAGCTAATAACTAATTCTTCAACCACATTCAAGTTTTAAGTTTTCTCCAATGCCATATTTTGCCGGACAAAGAAGGAGAAAGTTTTCTAGTGTCAAATTTAGCTTAGCTGACATGGTAGGCAGTATTCTCAGTAAAGTACCAGCATCTGGAAACAACTGAGGGAATACAGTTTTTCATTTCCATGTAAGAAATAGATCCAATAAACATTCCTAGCAATATAGCTCTGAACAAAAAGCAAACCTGAAAAACTGAGTTAAATTACTTTCTGAAGTTCAGAAATCAGAGAATAAGTATACGAAATCCTGTATTTTTTAATTAATGTAAACAATGAGGTGTTATTTTAAAACCTGAATTAAGGGGTTTGCAACATTCCAGACTGCACTGACTTCAATTACAGAAGCCACTCAAGTTTCCAAGGCTGAGAGTTTTCTGACCCATGGTCAAATTAGGAATCAGGAGCTGTACTGAGTAGAGGTTTTTAGATTGTTTGAAAAGGCCCTAGAGGGCTCCTTTTGCTGCTCCTTTTAAGAGAATGTAGCTAAAATAAACTAGAAAACCTTAACCCAGATGCACCAGAAAGCACAAAGAGGATGATACCACTAAGCACATCACCAAATACAGCAAAAAAGTTTTAAAAAACACAAAGACCTACTTGTCTACCATGCAAGATGCAGAAAAAAAGACTTATGACGAAAAAAAGCATTTTCTTTTCCTCCTCCTTAAAAGAAGAGGAAATTTTTCTAAAGTGATCAAAAAGTCAACAACCTCACTATAGATATAATTTTAGTATTTTTCAAATTTTCAGCATTACACCAAAAGAAATATTTTATAGTTATATCAAGTTCAGGACCCCACTAAACTAGACCCTTTAGAAAGATAAAGCAAAAAACAAGCAACAAAACCCCTCTCATGTGATCATCCACTCTGACTTAACAAGTCAGGAAGTTAAAATTACAGAAAAATCAGCTTTGTGTTTTGAAATGTAAGTTGCTAGATAACTGTTGGAAAGCTCACACCAAAAAGTGTTAGGAGGGGCCAAAATGCACCACAACCTTGAACATACCTTACAAATTTTCCAGGGGAAGAAAACGGATTATGAAGTGCAGTTTTAGAGTTGCATTTAGGTTATAAGTATATTCTGCTTCCCTTCAGAAAACTTGCAGCAAGACTGAACCACTGTTGCTGGTTATGATGATAGAAATTAAATAGAAGCTTCACTGAAATGACTCAAACCTAAAACATTCATCAGCTGTTTGGCGACAAAGAAGGAAAGAGTATGATCTAATCTTGACTGCAGACTACCCTACCCCAAACTATCCTCATTTCACTAAGGTACCAGTTGCTAAACCAGTCTTGTCATTATGGCTTAACAGCTTCCAGCCATTTAACATCAAAAATAATTTCAGCATTTTTGTATCTTATATCTATCAAGTAGAGTACTATATGGCATGAACAGTAATTCAGCATGGAAAATCCTTCACGAAACAAGTGATTTATTCTTTGAAAAAGGAGACTTACATCAGCATTTTCTCTTGTCATAGAAATAACTCCATTCATTTCCACAGAAGCAGTAGGAATAAGTTGCATATGATCTTTTCCATTACCTCTAGCCCCCAAGATGAGTCAATGCTTTTACATTTCAGTATCAGTGAAGTATTAGCTCATATTCTTGGTTCTTTAAACATTAGATTGAAAGATACCACTTCCAACTTTTCTAGCATCATTGTACAGGCTGAGATTACTTTCAACTATATTTCATCTTCATTTAATGCAAGCTTAAAAAAAAATTGCATTACAAGTTCAAATTGTTATTAAATATCCATCACATTTGCTTACATTCCAGACACCTGAAGCACATGGGGTTAATTGAAAGACAACAATCCATAACTGGTGTCTCAGATTCCCTGTCCCCAAAAATGCCTTTTCACATGTCAGTCTCTCTATCAGCATTGCCTCTGTTATTACTTAAGTAAGATAGTTTCCAAATTAATATATGGCATAAGTCACCAAATCTGTCAGCAAAGATTGATTAACAGTGGATAATGGGGAAAGATTCAGATGGCATATGAGCTTACAGGTTCCAAAGCTATGCCTATTGTCAAATACCACTGCTTAAGTAGAAATGAAACAAATTCTATAGCATTGCCGCTATTGGGAACTGAAAACATTTTCAAGTGACAGAATCTTCTCAATGTGTAAAATCATTCTTATTTGTCAATTCTCTGAGCAGAGCAGGAACTAAAAGATGACTAGTATTTTTTCCCCCTCAAACAAGAGGATCTATTATATAGCACTTGGTCCTACTCAAAGGTTTACAGACAGTACAGGAGGAAAAAAAATAGTTTGGAAAAAAAAAAAGAAAATACTAAATTGCTGCCAACTATTTGTTTGCTAATTCCCTTTTAGTCTCTGAAATTTTTCTACTACTCACAGACCAGATAATGAAATTGATATCAAGTGAACTCTAGAAAAATGACAGTAGCTATATATTACTAGTCTATTTTTAACTGCACTGTTTTCCTTTAGCCTGTATTTTAGCAGTAACATGCTGTATGTGTTTAATTATTTGTTTTGTTTTAAATCAAGACTATATTAGTTTAATTGATTATCCACACATGTATGCTTGGCAGACTAATTTGTTCTGAGCTCTTTTGGGGAGATACATTTGAGGCTCTATTCTGTGATTTGGGTGACTAGAGAACTGCCTGGAATCAAAGCTTCAGAAAAATATATCAGAATAACTATACAAAGTAGGCTAATTATCCCAAACCAGCAGTACGTAGTGTGGCCACCCTTGGAGCTGGAAGAATACTTAATTTCCCAAGACTGCCACCTCCCACTTCAATACTCCAGTATATTCTCCACCCAGGTAGAAAAATGAGAGAAAGAAGAAATACCAGTTAACCAAGTTCTGGTAGTTAATTAGAAATCTACCAGTTGAATAATAAATCCCCACATCCTTGAGACCTTTTATTATCATATATTTACTGAGTAATTGAGTTAGGGGATAATGACTTTTACCTCCTCAGCTTCATTAATGCACCTAAGCCTATTTCAATTTTAAAAGTCACTATCCAAAACCAGCATCAAAACAAATCAGCTGCAGAATTTAAATCCAGTGCAGAAACGTATTAGATGGATCATGATAGGAAAAATGTATCATTAGATTAATTAGGCAATTATTACAATTCACAGCTGCTCTCTTTGACAACTGATTCAGTGGCTCTGAATTACTAAGGAATACTTTCTATACACTTCCTACAAATAGAAGTTTATAGAAACATTTTTTTCCTTAATGTCTGTCAGGAAAGCTAACAAAAAAGAGACTGTCCACTCAAACCAGGCTGCTATTCAAGAAGTGTGATCAAAAGCTAGTTCTTATATCCATGCTTCTCTAATATACTGCACTCAATAATGAATTCAGAATGCCTATGATATCCAATTACTTCAAGAGAACTTCTCTTGGTTTGGGCTTCATTGAAGAAAGAATTGGGCCCAAATTGATTTGACTTTTATAGCCAGTGTGTTTTTTCAAGCCACTTCATACAACAAAACAGAAGTTTGTACAGTGCCTTATTAACAAGATATCTAAAAGACAGTAATGAAATGTGGGAACCTGATCCTCACAGCAAGGCAGGTATAAACTGAGATATCTCAGTCATCACCTATTCACTGATCCTACTCAAACATGTTGGTGAAGTAATGGGACAAAAATCCTCCATGGCAGCATGCGGTTGTTTATTCAAATCACACTTCTTGAAGTCCAAAATAATCTTGTAAACCTAAGAAATAGAATGGAGTCCATGATATTTATGTCCCTGTAGAAGAATCCTTCAGTTTATTCTCCAGTGTTTTACTTCAATTCAAGTTGAATTATTTTTATCATCTCCTTGTATTAAGATAAAAAAATACAATCAATTTTTCAAACAGTAAAAGCATCCCAAGAAAAAAAACCTAAGCAAACCCAACCCATCACTAGTGTTTGCATGCATATGAATTTTCCAACAAATATCTAAATACAAGTTCAAATACTTTTTCATTAAGTGAGATTGATGTAAGGGTAAGGATGCTCTGCTCTAGTGCTCTGAGAATAAAATGAAAGAAAGCCCATCATTAATGTAGTAGTGAAAGATGAACACAGATTGACACAGATGAAATGAAGAAAGTTGGGCTGACTAATGGCCAAACAAGGAAACTGAAATATGTCATAGTGAGAAGTCCCTGCCCTGGGAGAACTCAAAAGCTATTTATTAATTTTCTGCTAGTGAGACTCTTTGCAAGCTCTCAGCTTTAGTCAGCATTTTACATAATCTCCTTACTTAAAGCTACACAAACCTCTCTAGCAAATTTTGAAAGCTGCTTTTAGACCTTGTACAAACAGCATCATCCTTTCAGATTTCCAAGTTTCTTCTCTGGGAGGAATGATTCAACTCTCTTGGCCAAATCCCTGCTGAATTTTGTGGATATTCATGAAGGATAAATACAGCTCAAAGGACAAAGCAAATTTGCTTTTCCAGTCAGTATGCGGGATTGCTCAAATACCATTAACAGAACAGAGAGGGGGAAGGGACACATTTCTTCAGAGAAATTCAGAGGAAACTTCTTTAGAAACTCAAAGGCTGAGTTTCCACAGCAAAGGCTTCACAGGACAATTAAAACATAATTTTGTAATACCAACAGAAAATAGAGAGTGTTTTTACACTTAAATTTATGTTATGTTATCTAATTTGATTGAATTCTCTTCTAGAAAGAGACTCAAAAAACATCATTTAAGAACAAGCAAAAAAAAGAAACTCAAGAACAATAAACACCATTGCAATATAATTCGTGACAGTTGTAGCAAGACTTAAGCATTAGCTGTCATTCTTTAAACTACTATAAATATTTAAATTGTTACAAGTTTGCAACATTATGATCTAGACAGAAATGTCTTTCTCTGCAGTTCACATGACAGATCTCATGTTCCACTTATACTTTTTTAATCTCTAGCCTTAGTGTTGATGTAACAGAAACAACATATGCTGTACTATTTGCTGCTATTTTTTCCCTTCATCTCTGCACTTTTTGCCTGTATACAGGGTATGTCAGGAGACAGTCAAGAACCCACATGACTCCCTGTCTTCAATGATGTTCCTTCGCATGTACAAAGGGCACATAGTTCACCTGCACACCCTAACCCTACTGGAAAAGACAGCAAGGAGCAGGGTAGATGATGCTGTGCTTTAACACTCAAGGGAAAAACCAACCCCACTGGCTCTTGGACTGAGCTCTGTTCTGAACACAGGACTGTGCTCTACGTGCTCTCTGGTCTGAAATTGCACAAAGGCAGTAAAAAAGGGCCCTCCTGCTCAGATTTTGGCTAACCCAGCCTATGTTCAGGTCTGCTGGATGCTGGGAGCACCACAGGACCAGACTTGTGGCCAGGAACACCAGGATGAAGGATAAAAACCCTCCATAATAGGGAAGACAATCTGCATGAAGAAGCATCATCACTAGGTTATTTCTACTTTTAAGGCATTTTAATCTTTAAGAGTAATATAGCTACATAGCTAAAAATTGCAAGCCAACTAATTAATTTCTCTTTTCCATAAGGGAAAGCATTATTATTTATAACTCAAGAATTCAATACAGTGAAAGGACTCCTTTCTGTTCCTTCTAAGGAGTAAAGGACAGCCTCATTTTATGTGATAGCACTCCATGGAGCACGTTGAGATGGATGAGCAGTTCTAAGTCCACTTTTGCTGTCAAAGGAAAACTTGTTTTCATCATGGGATAACTAATACCTAAAATCTTTCCCTTGCAGGAGAACAGTGGAGTTAAAGCATTTTACCCAAGGTAAGCTTGAAACATGAAATGAACACATCCAGAGGAATGCAGTTTATCTTGATACTCTTTATAGCAGCCTCAGAGGAATCAAAGAATCCTGCTTCCATTTAAGATTTTTGCACTGGCAGAGCTAACATAATTTATTTAATAACAAAGTAAAACAAACTATCTAGAGCCCGTGAGGAAAACACTGAAGGTAATAAATACTGCAGATAGCAATAAGCTTTAGAAGCAGAACCAGTAAGTGTGCAGCACAGCCACCAAACAGGCAAAGGTAGAATGCCAAAAGCAATGCAGAGAAACAAGCAGCATTATTTGTCAAACAAAACTTAGATGGATAGCGAGGAGACAAAATGCATTATTGTCTCTTTATTTATGCCACAACCTATTTTTTTCCACTAGTCACAACTGCACAGATATTAAATTATTTGTATTGTCCATAGTGGATTCCAGCTCCCACCCCTAAATCTATTCAGCTGAATTTCCAGGATACCTGCCACTGAACACTTGCTTGCCAGCAGCTGCTGAGCAAGGTAATAGTACTTTTTATTCTCCAGACTTGTGAAGGGGAATCCATAAGCACAACAGTACAGTTTATTTCTGGGCTTTGCAACATTTCATAGCCATGGCCACATCTCCTGGTTTCTGCACAAGCTGTTACCTGCCTTTCACACTACTAAAATGTGTCCTCCCCTCTCCATAATCAGGGCTGAGAACAAGAACACATTCATTTGTGCACAGAACTGACAATTTGGGGTAGGTCCAATAATGTGCGAGCACCTGCATTTAGCCATATCAGCATCTTCCTTCCTCCCTCCCTGTGCCACCAAAGATTGCTGATGGTCCTTGGTACTCTGGATGACAGGGTTAGATGGCAACTAAGCACCCAGAGAGAGCATTACTGGATGAACATATACATGAACAGAGTCTTATCTGCTGGAGTTGATGTTCTGACTTGGAATCTGGGGCAATTCCAGAGTTGCTTTGGGTGGGGTTTTTTAACCGGTCATTGAACAAGGTCTGAAAAGCCATCTCTGCTCTTCCATGAAGTATTCCCACTGGAAAGAACAGTATATAGATCCAGTCTCAGTGATAAAACCATGCTTCCTCATATACTCTCACTCCCTTTTGGTCTACTGAACCAAAAGCAACTTCTGCCTTATAACACTCTATAAAAAGAAAAGTTAAGTGTTGCAAACTCCTTTCCTTCACCTACAGCTGGCTGAAAATACCGGTGACGTGGATATAAATACCTTGAAAGGGAGAAGGCATTCAAACAAAAGCTGTGCTACAACTCTGGCATAGCAGGAGGACACAAACATTTCTTTTGTGGAGAAAAGCAAAACAGTAGCTGACGACCCATGCTTAGTGTGTGACACAGGAAAGAACCAGGATGTTTGGTCCTTCCAAGAAAAGGCTTCAGAAAAGCAATATACATTGGCAAAAATCCTTTAAGTTCCTCATCATGTATCTATGAATTCTGATCACAGACACCTAGAGGAGACATTTTTAGGACTTCACATTTGGCTGCATACTTTATTTCATCACTTTTCCACCTTCCAGCACTCAAATCCCTTCTCCCCTTCTTATCCTTATGAAGGAGATTTCTCACTCCTAGAAGTGAAAAGATGCTATTACATAAACCTTGACTAACACATATCTAGACCAAACCCCCACTTGGAATGAGGAAGTTAAACTAGCTCTCTATATATCTGAAGAAAGCAGATCTACTTTGGAACATTTTTGAGACTCCATGACATGGCCAGTACAAATCTCATTAGCCAGTTAATTCTCTATAACCCCTTGAAAGCTAAATTATATTTTTTAAAAGAATCAATTCAATTGCTTAAGCTTCAGCCTAGTCAAGTAATTTGCACATCTTCAATTACAAGGGATTAATTCCTTCATCTATATTATTTTTGGCCAGTTTGAAAAATGGCCTAATCTCTTCACACTCTTTACTACCTTGCATTTCATCCTTCATCACACTGTACATCAGTTCTTCATTACTGCTGAAGGTTTTTTAGGTGGGAATTCTTCATCATTAACTTCACCTTCTCACCCTCACTATCAATTACTTGGATACTTTTTATTTGATTGTCTTCATCAGCCCAATGCATTTCTGCCAGTTACAGAATCCATGACACTCCTTTGAGGACATGGCAACTGGAATGCGGCCCTCACTTGCAACTTTCCTTGGAGATCAATTCTCTCATTGTTTTCTTGTATAGTGTTTTGGGGTTTTTTTCCTTATGATTTTAAAAGCATACTCATACCTTTCCAAAAATCAATATTCAATTTAATCCCTTTCACTGCACATCAGGCCACATGATATAAAAATAATTTTTCTTTTGCTTCTGAAACCCTTCTTTTTAAATCATGTTCATATTCTCTGAAGTCTCTTCTCTCTAATTCCTTTCTTAGTCCTCAACTTCTTTACACTAACATTCCTTTTCCTCTGGATTTTTTTTTTTAATAAAAAAATGTGCCCATTAACAGCTGAATTCCATTCAGTCCACTTCAAGAAAAAAATATTTTTTATCTTACATTATTAGCCCTTCAACTATATGTTCAAGAAAAAAAAAGCCCAGATTCTAAGATGTTTTCTGTGAAATAACATGAAAAATGCCACAGGATTTGAAAATTAATATTTTCAAAGAGAACTAATTTGCATACACCAAGCTATTTCTTGGCACACGGTAGAAGTCACCCCTTTACTATAATGAAACTCCTCTGGTGAGGATTTTTTATTTATAAAACTATAGTCAGAGATGCGTATAGAATTTCACAGATCAGTGATTGCCATCTATTCCAAACTTATGGGAAAGACTCATCCAGAAATATATATAATTTTTATATATAAACCAGCCCCTGGATATACACAATTAAAGTTTCCATGACCTTGGACACATCAGATGACCATTAACCCTCAGTAGGAAGGAGATGGAGAAATGGCTAAATTATGAAATAATAAAACTATGAGTCTTTTATCCAGTACAGCTGCAAGGCACAGAACAAATCAGGTTTTGGTGATAAGAACTGACCTTACAAACTAATATCAGTTGAGGTCACAGCTCTGCTAATCTTACCCTATGCTCTCAAATGAGGTGTGGGGGATGTTGTTTGGGGTTTGTTTTTTTTTTTTTTCTTGCTTTGCTTCATATCATCAGGTAAATTAGCTTATTTATCACAGAAAAATATTGCAGAGATAGAACCCAAGGAGATATCTGCTCTGCCAAGCTCTCATTGTCCAACCAGACATTGAGAAGCGTGTGCCCTTGATAGAGGCCACCTGAACCAACTTCTTGCAGCTCCAAGAGCTGGTGTTTTTTTTCCTCTAAAATATCTGCATGGAAGACAGCTACAGTTTAAAGCTCTGTGGAAGGTGAAGATCTTGAGACGCAGAAGGAAACATTTTAACAAAGGGCATTTATTCATCTCACAAAGTTTGAGCCAAATCTGGACTTAGAGAAAGAGGGAAGCAACTCTGAATGCTGAACTAGGCAGGAAAGTTCCACGTGCCCCAGGAGAGCTCATGAGCGGTAGCACGGTTAACACTGCTCACCAGTGCAGCAATTAGAAAACCACCCAAGACTGATTTACCTCCTCCCAAATTGAGGATTACAAGGGTCACTTGGTCTGTTCCTTGCTGGGAGGAGGAACGATGGAACATGACACCGCCAGCACCCTGAGCAAGCAAAAGCACAGCAGCACCTGCAGACCGGTCAAGCTCAGCTCTGAGCGTGGGAAACCAGGGGCTGACACCAGCCCTACATCGTCTGTTATAATATATAGTAAAGAAGTAAAATAAATACATAGTATGGTTCTAATTAGACCAAACTGCCTGAGAAATGTTGTTGGTCCAGACTATGGCTCACTGACCCTGTTTGTTCAAATTTTTGTAAGACCACGCTGTTAAAGAGATCAACAAATTAAGAGTTAAATCCAGCAAGTAAACAAAATCCAGATTAAAGCAAGAAAGTACTGACAAGAAAAAAAGCAAGAGACCTCTATTAATAATTTTCTATATTCACGCATATCATTTTATAAAATTTATATTAAACTTTTATTCTAGAAAATGTCTGTTTGCCTGTTTGGGGTTGTTATCAACCACTATTTGCATCTCATGTTAAAAAGATGGCTTGATAAATAACTGCATCAACAGTGAGTGTTGCAATAATGACTTAAATCAGCTATTTAAGCCAAAATTCCACCAACATTATAAAAGTGGAAGAAGTCTTTGAGTGTTAATAAGCTCCAATAATTTCACTGTCAAGACAGACACATACAACTTTCCATATCCTTAAATGCTGAAGTTTGAGCTCCAAATTTCCCAGATTTACAGAAATGCACAAGATACTTAGCTGTTGTTAAAAAAAACCCCATGCATACATGTATGTGTACATATATATATATAAATCTACTGCACAAACCTCCAAAATAAAATAAACTAAAGTACAAGCACAATATGCCCCCCCTTTTCAAGTTAAAAGATACTAATTTGCATTTTTATTTTTCTTGTACTGGGTTTCCAAGTGCATCAACAATTGAGCTAAACAATCAGTCCTGCCTCAGTTCCAAGCCTCAGTGCTCTCCATGCTACCAGTGAAAGGATGGAGAGCCTGATGCCTGACCCCTGCAGATTCGAACAGTTCCTTAAAGACCCTTTTTAGTTTGCATTCCACTTCTCCATCCCCAACATACAGAGGAAACACCACACAATTTCTTTGGATTTATTCTGCAAAATTTTAAATAGAACTCAAAACCACAACTTTTTATTTCATCAAAAATGCAGCAGTATCCAAAGAAGCTCTAGATCAGCCCATGAAGTAATTCAGATACAGATCAGCTTTAAATGGGTAAGCTCTCCACATGGCTCTGACCTTCACAAACTTCTCAGCACACAAAATCTTTGGTGAATAAGTAAGAATGTACACAAACAACAAGCTTGGACAATAGTCATATAACTCTACACATGAAAATAACAAAAAACTACATCATTAAGAATACTAGTATTAAATACTATTTGATCCAGCAATTAACATAATGATACAAAAATATAGCTATAATTAACAAATTCCCACGTAATTAATTTATCTGAAAAAACTTAAATCATCCTTCTAAGGGCAATTCCCATCACAAAGTTCCCACGTTAAATCATGGATAATGTAACATATTGAATTAATTTTCATATTTCTCAGTGGCATTTTAAATTCTTTAAAGAATGATCTTCAGAGCCAATATTTCTTCAGATAAGTTTTACCCCCAAGATGAATATTTTCTTCCAATTGCAGGCAGAGCCCATACAACAAAAAGTTAAAATACTGAGACTTTCATTTTTTCTCTCACTGTACTTATAGACATGTTAAGAAACACAACTTCTACAGTTTTAAGTCACTTTTATGGCTTGGCAATTAAATAACAGATTCTGTGCATGTTTATTTGATAAGACTTGTGATCCTTTTGAGAGGCATTTATAGACAGCAGCAACAAGAAATCATGTAAGATATAAACCTCACAAACAGAAACAATAAGTTTATTTTATAGCTACAAAATAAAATAAAGCAAGTCCACAATATCATTTGACATAACCTGGAAATTTATTCCAAAGAAATCTTGGAATATTCTGCATTCCACAGTGATTCAAATGGGAGAGGGCACATAATTAAAAAATCAAAGCAGCAGGTGCTGAAAGGGTGTGAAGCTGTACATAACATTCAAAGAACAAGACTCCCTACAAAGAACAATTATCCCTGAGAAACACAGTCTCAAATTATAAAAGGCTCCCAATTACAGGAGTGTGCAGTCTCCAGCAGTACCAAACACGACAAATAAAAAATAAAAGCATCTTACTTGCATTACACAAAGCCTTCAGAATATAACCTGTTACACCACAAAACAACAAACAAAAAATGACCTTTTTCCTAATGTTTGCTGTTTTCTCCATGCCTTTGTACATGGTGCTTTTTCTGGCACCTGTAACAAGTCTTTTACTTCAGGCCAGGAATTCATTCCTGGTTATTTTTTCGGTACAAGAATAGAATAACTATTCCTCCCAGACATTACAGGTTCTATGACACACAAGGACTTCCAGAAAGCTACATTTCCCCGAGAAAGGAAAGGGACAACAGTAAAAATTACATATTACAAATTACGACCATTGCATCTGTTGCCTAAAATTTCAGGAATGAGTTCCCTATCACATCATCTTCACATTTTATTTTAAAGTTTTACAGGTAGCCTCCTGCCATACTATTTTTTTTTTTTTTTAAACAGAGAAATGATGCAAAGAAAAGCAACGAAACAAAAAATTGTGAAGGTGTTGATGGCAGGAAAAGCTACCTGGTAAGCAATAGGTTGTAAACAAGCACTTGAACAGATGATCTTAAAGCTCCACTGGGTGTGGTTTTCTTAGTGATAGTTAAACTCGTACATTAAAAGAAAATTTCCATCAGAAATCAAGATCATGACAATTGCTGATTACCTCCTGATTAAGCATAATTAGATATGAATGGCACTTTAGAATGCTTTTTCATGAAACAAAGCAGCAAAACAAGAACAGACAAATAAAAACATATAAAGGTTACTTCAGGTTTAACAACAACAATTTTGTACCCTCTTTACTGTTAAATAATGTTATTATTTTATACAGACTAAGTTATTTATCTGTGGATAAGCTGATAGAACTGCATTGAAAGGAATTTACTCAGTCAATTCTTTCTTGAGGCTTCAGCAAACAGGTGACCCACGGTGTGCACACACGTGCCTGTACAGACACCCACCTAAGGTCTGCAATATCCACTTCACACAAGGCTGTTTCCAAAATTACTTCCCTTTTGGAAGCCGTAAACTTCAAAACCTGCATATCAATCTGTGAATTTCAATCTACTTAATACTTCCCCATTTATTAAAAAATTAAATGGTTTGTAGCACAGGGTCACTGTTAAATTCATTTACTTTGTCCAGGCATATAGGTGGAAGTAGGAATGCATTACTACCTTTCATGCAGCAGTTTTTAATCCTTCTGTATTATATTACATGTTCCCCTCTTGAAAATGTAATCCCTTCAAAGAATTATCTTGCTAAGTAAGGCATGTTCCTTTTTCTCTGCTATACAATTCTGCTTTAACAAGTTGCAGCAAATGAACTCATTCACACTTTAGCTTCCTCCATTAAATGTATATAAAATTCATTGTCGCATACTCGTTTTCTCACTTACTGCACTGAAAGTGCAATATTGTAGATATAAGTGCAATAACTTCAGAAATTTGATATAAAATGTTAAAAATAAGGACTCTTATATTCCCCTAAATTTATTTATTCACACTGCTAAAACTGCATCTAGTGCTGTACATTTATACCACAGTGTGCCTTGCCATGGAGTTCTGTAAATAGGCAGATCACACTTCCACTTAGAAATAGTATCTTTAATTAGTCCAACAGTCATACATGGAAAATAGAGAAGCACTGGAAAAACTAAGCTCTTTGGATGTATAAAATAGTCTATTTAGACTGCAACAGGTTTTAAAATAATACAATTAAAAATGATGATGGGTTTGATTCAAATCCACAAGACAGTAACAAAACTAATGAGGAAGTGCTACCAGCAACAAGAACACAACCAAGCTAAAAATCCAGCAATGCTTCCTTTGGAGTAGAAACTGGGCTGGAGTCAAAACCATCTCTACACTCCTACGTCAAAGTCAACACAGAAAACAAGAGCAGAGGAGAACCAGACCTGACAAACTACGTTGTTTTTGCTGGGAAATCAAACAGGACAAGTGAGATTAAACAGAACATAAAAGTAATGGCAAACCTGGATCCAAAGTTTTAAACAGCTTACAAAAATACCCCACAGGTAAAGTGACTCTGGAAACAAAGTATTAGAGAAGGACAGGACATTTGATTGAAGCGTACGAAAACATAAACAGAGCATTAATCTGTGACATGCTACATGGATAATTGGGCAAAGTACAAAGAGCTAATTAAAGAAAGAAAAAATAAATTAGAAACTGAAGCAGATGAGAGCCTCTCCCCAACCCCACTGTGTGCAATGGCCATGAGGGATGGTGTTACAGACCAGATTACTCAAGCCATTTCATAAAGCCACTCATACTTTGTGTACCAGTCTCTCTGAAGCCATTGTAGTGAGCCCGTAATTATCTCTTGAAAAGGGAGAATGGACAGAGGATCACAATAAACTGCTTTAAAAGATAATAAATTGTCTTAAAAGATTCAAAAGGAAATATCACTAAACCTAAAACAACCAAACCCAACTCAAAACTAACCCAAAGTTTTACTTAACTGGGAGATTGCAACAAACTACTTACTGATGACAGAAAGTGCTTAAATTCTTTGAGCAGTGAAGGGGCTCTCAATTCTAAGTCAAAGATCTACTCACTCCACATCCAATTTCCACAAGTTTGGAATAGGTTCAGAGGCTGCTAAAAATACACATTCCCATATGGTCTATCTCCGTGAGGCATCCTGTTTGGGTAAGAATAAAACCTGCCTTGCTGCTGCAGCAAATGTAGCCCTCGACTGAAGAAGACCTTACATTAAATTTTGTAAAACTGCAGCGTGTCAGAAGAAAGAGTCTAACTACACAGCAACCCTTACTCACTTCCTTTAACTTGGTGGCTACATAAGATAAAGAGTACAGCTCTCAAAAAACAATCTCCAAGGTTAATTGGAATGTGAACGGAATACAATACACAGCACTATATCCTTTTGTAGTTTTATTTTTCCTCTAGAGTAATAGACACAGCATTTTTAGCTTCTCTTTGCATCTAATGAATATACCAGGACACTCACCAAGCAGTCTATTGTTTTTCACAGCCTTATTTACCCAGCTTTTGTTTATTCAATTGAAGATAGCTGGGGAGTTTGCATTCAGCATGACATATTTACTGGTGCTGGTAACAGGATACTCTGGAAGATATTAAGTGTTGAAATAAAACAACTGCTTTCACTGCTTAAGTGTCCCTGGTTCACTTACCATGTATAACACTTTTCAAAGGCACACAAAGTGCACAAGCTTCCAGAATAAAATCTTCTATTGAGCATCTTCACATACACTGGAGAAACTGATTCTCTTCTCTGTCAGAGTAAATCAATATTTATACTATCTAAGAACTGACTAATACTAGCAGTTACTGAATGGACAACTGAATTTTAGATACAAATTTAATAAAAATAATACAAGACAGGAAACAAACACAGGGAGAAGAAAAAAAAAATCTATATTTCCTTTAGGCTTCTGCAACTGAGAGATAGATTTATAAGTAGTTGTAGGTGTTATGTGTTCTCTGGCATGTAACTGTTCAAAACTTAATCATTATTTACTGTTTTCCCCCTCAGAACACTTACAAGCAGAAGGCAAATGCATGCAGATAGAACTCACTAAAAAAAAAAAAAAAAAAAAA
>VXBU01007974.1:2272487-2319275 GCA_013400315.1 Bombycilla garrulus
TTAATTAAAAAAAAAAAAAAAAAAAAAAAAAAAAAAAAAACACCAAAAACCACCAAAACCACACAAAAATAAAAAACAACAGCCCAAACGAAAAGTTTGACTGACACCCACTCACATTTAATTGCTGCTGACAACAATGTTGTACTCCCTGCACTTTATTGCTAAATGGGACTACACAGTTTTTAACTTGATCCAAAATTCCAGGTGATGTGTGGTAACGGATTACTTTGTCTCAGATTATGACATAGATGTCATTTTCCTGCTCCTCACTATCCTCAAAAAGGATGGTATTGTTGGTCTTGGGGGGTTTTGTTTTAAAGAAAGGATATCTTTTTTTAGCACCAGTAAGTGACAGTCACATCATCTAATGTTGGGTTAAAGGCATAGAGTTCATTTAATAACTTTATTTTTATACAGTCTGCAATTTATCTATTTAAAAGCAAAAGTGACTTATCTTTTAGCTATACCCTTGAAGTATATTAAAAAAACCAGAGGTGTTACATATGCAGTCAAACGACCTTAGGTTTTCCTCTGGGAAGACTGTAATTAAATCTTAAATTTTAAGAAGCCTAAGCCTTGCATCATACTCAGCTTGCAAGTCTTCTCATTACACAGTTGAGATTATATCCGCTTAATAGAAGAGCCACTTCCACTGTGTCAGAACACAAATGTTAATTAGAGCTTCCAAATGCATGTTTGAATCTCAGAGAAAAATAATCACCAAAACATAAATCAAAACAAAGTGATCAATAAAGCTGCTGTAATATTTGTGCCATTCATTCCAATATCTAGATAAAAATCCCAGATAAAAACATCTCAAAATGCAATAATCAACATCAATCTTTTAAATCAAATTGAAAAGCTTTCAGACTGTTTAAGACTCATTACTACAACTGATTAAGTGGGAACTTCAGGCATGCCTTTAATTGCAGAAACAAACCCAAACCTCCTTGTTGGTATTTAACTTGTAATTTCTTATTTTAAAGTATTCATAAGGCAGTATCCAATGAATATAAAACTCTTGAAAATAATGTGTGAAAGTCTGGAAATCAGTTTAAAAACCTGAAGAAGAGAGGAAGAATTCAGTCTCTCACAATTAACCCTACAGCACATTTTCTAGAGATTCTTGAAGTTCATCCTCAGGTGTGGCCTCTACCAGGGTATGACCATAATGGTTTTTTCTTTGGAGGAGTTGGAATTCTGGTTGTGTTTCACTAATGGATTTTAAGCTGCTCCCTCCCTCCACTGCAGCCCACTCCCCTCCCCACAGAACCTTCCCCAGCTCAGATGGAAACATTATACATAACTGTTAAACCTCAGATTACAAAATACTGTGTAAGACTAATCATAGATATTTATAGTCTGCACAAACTTTGTTTGCTCATCCATGACAAGCATTTAATAAAGCCAGTTCATCTGGAAAGAAGTTAAATTAAATAATCCAAAATGAACGTGATGCATATTCAGAAAAATATGGTGTTCAGAACTAACAATAATAAATTTAGGCCTTAGGAAAAAAAACCCAAAAACAACAAAACAAAACACAACAAAGTCTGTAATTTGTTTCATTCTTTCCCCCATTTATTTCTTCCTACGACCAAGGGAAAAAAATATTTAAGGCTAATATTTCACCAGCTTGGTAATTTTTTATTTATTGGAAGTTCTGATAAGTGTTCCTTTCTATTTAAATGCCAGCTAAGATTAGAAGAAGGATGTAAATTATAAATTGAGAAATTCGAAAGTATGATAATTTTCTCCCAGTAAAAGATCCAAAATGCTTAATTTTGTCAACCCATTCCCTGCCACAAGAACTCTATACTGAAGCCAATAGATAAGGACTCAGATGAGAAAGGAATAGGTGAACACACCACCAGGAAAAGGATATAAAATAGGACATGTGTGGTGCAGAACAATTTTAACTACATTATGGAGACTCCTTCTGTGTAGTAGTACTCATCTTTTCTATTTTCTGTAACAATTAAATCTACATTAGAAATAATAATCCTGCAATTTGACTTTTAGGCTTTGAATATAATGGCAACATACTCGTCTTTTCAACATAAGGTGTGTTTCCTTTGTGACTGTAAAAAGATGTATAACATGATCCTGTGCTACCTGCTAACCCAGTCATGGAGCTGTTTGTATTCACTCAGCTCAGGTAGAAATTCCTCAAGGCCAAAGCAAGGAGAGGATTTCATTTCCTAGACTGTGTTAACAAAAAAGATCACAATTATCAAGCTTATGATACTTTCAGGAGAGCACACAAGAGTGAAGACATGATACATATTAATATCACCCTACAACTTCAGAGACCTTAGAAGGCATAACCTGCCACAAAAACTCCTACTGCTCTATGCTATTTATCACAGAACAATTTCTAACTTGTTGTATGGTGCTCCTTGTATTTATTAATTTAAATCAAGGCTTACTTCTGCAGTCCTGTGTATCATACTATCCTAATATGAAATATATAAAATTACATTTTGTACTGTAAAATCTGATACAATTGCATAACATATATTTTTCACTTTATGAGCCTGTTATTTTTTTTTTTCTGTGATTCATGGTAACTTTAGGAGTAACACGAAAACCAAGACTTAAAAACTGGATATGGAAGTTCTGTCTTTCAGAGATGAAGACATTTCAAGCCAGCAATGGGGGCATTCTGAATTGAGAAGATGTCACTTTTACTTCAAAGCAGTGGAAAGAAAAAATCATCATGACCCAAATGAAACCTCCACATTTTTGCAGCCAGGATCAGGGAGTTAAAATGACAGGAATTATTCCATTTCTGATGGGTGCTCAGGAGACCTTCAGCATACTCACACTTCCCACAAGATGCTGAGATAGTTATAGTTATACCAGCTATAGTTTGAAAAACAATGTCAAAGTTACTGTGGACTTTCTTAATGATTTTTTCTCACTTTCTCTTAACAACACATGCATTGAAAATTCTGTTCTTCAACATTTCTTTTTGCTTCTTGTAAGTGTCAGTTTATCAGGATAACAAATATCACTAATATTTGTTTCATAGTGTTTGTGCTCATCTTCTATTCCAAGCTTAAATTAATAGTGATACCTATACATTGTATAGGTGGCAAATAAGAAAATGCTACCTTACACTTAGTGACAGATCAGAATTTTAGATCAGCTTGTCTCATTACATCTGTGGTAGATCTGGGGCATTCTATCTACTCTGACAGGTTTAGCTTCTGCTGAGCAATATCCCTCTGAACCTGGCAGTGTTCAGATTCAGGGCACACACTCACTGCAGGTGGCTGGAAAACTATACTGGGATTTATGGGATTTACTTCCCTTTAATGTAACACAGGGCCTTTTCTCTATAACCTTAGTGTTTTGACTGCATATGCATAATCAAATTAACTGTTAATGACAAAAGCGAGCCCTTCCCACCCCAAACAAACCTCTTCACACTTTTTTGGGTACAAATGTAATGAGCCCTGTCCCTCATAATGAAAGGCACTTTGAGAAGGCAAAACACGCAGGTTTTCCATGGGGCGCTGGATAATCCTCTCTGGGTATGCCTATGTGGGGACTCTGGGTCAGCAGTGTTGTTTGGATTGTTTTTAATGCTAATTTCCCAATTAAATCTGGTGCCTCATGTGAACCAAAGTACAGTCAGGAGACAGAGTGCACAAACAAGATGCCTTTCACCTGAAAGGAAGCTAGAAGGTGTGCCAGCTTTACACATAAATCCTTCCTGTCCAGAATGAGTGTTCCATTTGGAAAACCAGCCTAGAACTAGCACAGAATACCATCCCCGTCAAAAAAAAAAAAAAAAAAAATTGTTAGTGTAAATGCCATGCCCAAGACACTATCTCTTTCACTTTGCATATTCATTCTTTAGCCTGCACTGCCTCTATCATGGATGGGGACTTTGTCACTGAGTATTGTCATGACCTACAAATATTGGTTCGGCACCTTTTTAAAGCACTAAAAAGAAAGGTTTAATGTTGATTTAGAGATAAAAGATTATTTTTTATATCCTGGCAGAGTTCCAGGTGCAGAAGCACAGTCTGGTCTTGAAACATGACTTGAGTTCGCAGCCGTCTCCATGCCAGGAAAGCAGTTCTTGGGGTAGTCTTAGCACTCCTGCTCAAAACCCAAAAGATTTGCTTTGCTTCTTTACATTCACTTCAATCACATGACTTGTGTAAAAAACAAAACAAAACACAAAAAAAGCCAAACAAAGATAAAAGACAAAAACAAAGCCACCAACAAAACCTGAACACCATTACTTGAAACTGGAAAAATCTGCTTTCATGCTGGAGCAAAGCTTAATATTTTCATGAAGTAATCCTTGTATCACTGACTTCAAATTGGCCATGAAACATCATAATTCTAGGGATCTGGATACTGTCAGAGCATATTTTCTAATTTAACTTCTATATCCAGCTCACGTAACCTACAATTTAATGATAGTAGAGCAGATAATCTTGAACTGTTCTTCAGGAAGATCGAGAGCACTTTTAAACCTATTAATATCATTAGTATTTGCTGTGCATGCTAACACATCATCTCCTTTATTTTTACTGCTAAAGTATAACCCTCCAGAAGGGGAACAAGTCAACTATATCTAAAACTTCTAATATGCTAAAACACGAGGCAGATTAGCTGCCTACTCCCCTTCAGATTCAGGGGTATCCTAAATCAGATCCAACATCACACAAGTGCAGTGCAATTCAAATTCCAGCTGTTGCCCTGCAACACAGCATGACAAAAAGTATGCAAAGGCCCTGAAGCTGTGGATAACCGAGGACCACAAGGTATGTTCAGTTCCCAAGCTCAAAAACTCTTTTTAACATTTTGCTTGGCATCTCTACTCTTCATGGTGCTTTTAGTAATTTTCAAATGCAAGCTATGGAAACCTTGTCGTTATTTTTCAGGCTATTACCATACAAACTTTCTCCTTAGAACATTTTGTTTTACTTTTTTTCCCTCTCCATTCCCAATTCTTAGGGAAACAGCAGTATGGAGCAAGGAAGGAAATTACAGGCATCCAAGTATAAGAGACATAAAGGATGGGAGAACATAGTAGGTGTAAGGATACAGAGAAACTATTTAGGTTTTTTCAGTGAATAACATCAAATCCAACATCTAGTGAGTCATTTATTTATTTGGTATTATATAGACAGGATATGATCCTTCTCAATTCCTTCCTAAGGCTTCATACTCCTGAGTAAAGGAAAACAGAATGTGTGTCCTGGTGTAAACACCCAGAAATTAAAATGCATCTACATGGAAACATGCAAATAAATGTAATTACAAGTGGTTAACATGCTGAGCAGGTTCCAACAGCAAGTTAGTAAGATTAAAATTAAAACCAGCCATATATGTCTCTATCCTTGCATCTCGTGGCAAAAACTTTAATGTTATTAACCGCTTACAGTCATACACTATATGGATACCTGCATGACTTGATTTATTTTCAGCCTGTTGTCAAATTTACAGCTCTGTACCACCCTCCCTAGCCTTAATTTAAAAATGAAGGAGTCACACACACATTTTTCCTTGTATCAGTATTCCTTGTCAAGCTCACAATCCTGGAAACCTTACCTTATGGATATCAAGACTGAGATAGATAAGCCATTGTTATGTTGTTAGAAAACAAATACAAATAAACAAAACTACACATTTCACTCTTTCTTCATTCAGTTATGGTTCTAGTAGAAGTTAGAAGTCCGTATGTGAAAGACTTGGAAATGAAAAGGAAACACCATTCTGTAAATTGTACTATAAACAAAACAAATGTCTCCTAGAAACTTGATAGTTCTGAAAAATCAGGACAGGAAAGGATTCCCTTTGAATGTACGGTTTATGAATAACAAACAGTATCCTACAGCAAATTAAATGTTTGGTTTTCAAGGTGAGTTTTTGGTGGGATTCTATTATTCATTTTTAAACATACCTATGATTTGTTTTATAAACATGAAAATGCAAGGAAAAAATCATATTTTTTCCTTCACAATACAAGTATAGATAATACTGCTAAAACTCATGACATGGGAACATGAAAAACCCTACAGATACAAGTGTCTCCAGAGGCATTAGTCTACATATGGATCATATCCCAAAATGTTTCTGCATGGCTAACTTTAAAGGAGAAGTGATATTCCTATTATTGCCAGCACTGAAGGCTTCTCAGAGAAATAAAATACATATATAAAAAATACACACAGAGTGAGACATCTCTCTGAACTCCTTTCTAACACAGAAATGGCAGCGGGCAGCCTCCTTCTCCTCTGGTATTGCTTCATGCGACTCTCGGCTGGAACAGGCAGAATTGTCCAGCTGTGCCCCCAGAGCACACCTGCACTAAAACCATGCAGGCAAAGAACACAGACCTGACCACAGCACTCTGTAAAACCCCGTCTGTATTTACTAGCGGTGGTTTTCAGCTTTGCCCGCTCTGTACGCAGCAGTCCCTCAGCAGGGTCAGCAAGCACATCACTGAAACAGCTCTTCAAACCACTCGTTCTTAGACTGCAGCACCACATCTTTCCACAAGCTCTGCCTGCACAGCACTCCCAGATGCTCTTTCTTTGGCAGTAAGGCTCCCCATGAGTGCCAGCACCAAACTCCCCCCTGAGTGGAGGCTCAAAGCTCTGCCACTGGTAACACTTTGGCCCTGGAGGGGCAAAAACAAAGAATGAGAAACACCCATTGGAGTTAGGGCGAGAGGAGCCTCCTTCCCATAACCCTTTGCAGGCACACATTAATGTCTTAAGTTCTATCAGTTCATGCAGTTGTTCCACCCCAGTACAGCCCGTGTTTACCCTATTTGTACATCCTCTAGAATGTTCTCCCCTCTCCTGATCCCCATTGGCCCTGGTTTGCTGCAGTGTCCTGTGGGTAGTTAAGGATGCGACCAGAAGATTTCGGGTTGTTACGGGTAAGGCAGGACCCTCCTTTGAGCAGTTACGCAAGCAGAAGGATGTGAGGCAGTGAACCTAAGTTATATAACCCCCTGTAACAAGGCAATAAAATGCCATTAGCTGTCTATCACGGTGTTCGTGAGCTGATGGACTGAGCGGCCTGGGGTAGGCTGTGGTGCTGTTCCTGAACCAGGTGGTCACGCCTCAGTTGAGGCAAAAGTGTCCCACCCCTGTTACCCTACTGGTTGCCCTAGTTGGCTGCCCCACCTCTGCACCACTTTTACCTGTTCCCATTGGCCCTTAACCCTTGGATCCACCCCTTTTTTCCCCATATTTAACCATGTGCTCTCAACCTCATATTGTCTTTGTCCTTGGACTCCCTTCGAAGCACAATAAACTGCTCTCAGATTTCCATACAAAGACCCATGCTTTGCCTCCTTTGTCAGCTGTTTTAGCAAGTGTGCTGTGGACCCTGAGAGCGCAGGTTGCTCTCTGGGATTTATTGAAGCACACTGCTTCAACGGCCCCGTGCCAGTCTGGAAAGACCCCAGGCCTCATTGCCACTGCCCAGCACAGCCCACCACCGACACCCGTGCTCAGGGACACAGCCACTCTCTGCCTGCTCTCTTTGGCCTCTGTGTCCCCATGGTGTCCCCGTGGTATCCCCAGCAGCCCTCTTGCAATCGCAGCCACCCCTCGGCGTTGCTCCCCTGTCCTGCACTCCACTCTACCACACACATTTCCCATGTCTGTAGCAGCGTTCAGTGGCACAACATTAGGGATTACTGTTAGATACTAAATAATGTTAAATGGGAGGTTAAATGCTAGCAATGTAAACATTACATGGAAAACAAAGATCCCAAAGGTCTTTTCTGACCTGCATAACTGCAGTTCTCTGAGCTCCCTCCGGCAGCAGGTGCCATCCAAGCTGTTCCAGGAGGAACGTTCTAGAAGGAGACGTCCAACAGCTGCTGTTGAACGTGTTAAACTCTGAAATGTTCCATAAATGCCAAATTAGTGCCAGGCATAACATTTGCAAAAATTTCAATAGAAGTGCTTTTTTTCTGCCTCTCGCCCGGCTCACAGAGCACTCCGGAACCGTGTGCTGCCTCAAGCAGGGCTGCGTGCTGCCCCTCACTGACTCACTGCAGGCACTCTCCGACCTGAGTCATGGCCACACCAGACCTTTTCAAAATTACACTGTGGTACAAAAATGCTAAAATTTAGCATGTAGATGCCCAGTTCCTGCTTTGCTGAGTACAAAATGGAAGAACAGATAAAAGAACATTAATTTCTGAATAGCCCTTATTAAAGCAAAGACTTCAGACTCCTGGAATAAATACAGTGCAACACTGTGCTAGGAATACTGAGGTTTATCCTTCTCTAGGCCCAGCCCAAAACTCCAGGGATCTAAAACCAACCTAACTTCTGAAAAGTAACACAAACCACCAGCTTCCAAAGTTGGTAACTCTTTTGCTGTATGCCTGAACATTAAAACCTCTAAGGAAAGCTGCAACATATTTTAAAATATGCTGTGAAGATATGAAAAGAATAAGAGGTCATGGTAACCAATGATTTAACAGATTGTAGGTGAAGAGGTTTTTGTGCTTCTGATAATTAATTGGCAGGTTTAGAGAGCACAGTTCTTAATTAAACTGTAAATACGTGTTGATGAGCATCATGATTTAATAATGATTAATGGCTTTATTCTGTTACCATAAGAACATACAAAATGGATTTAGTTCTTCCATATTTTAGCATACACATTCGTAATTTTTTCACTAATTTTATAGAAATAGAGAGTCTCTTTCTGTAAACATAAAGGCTGTGAAATTCAACATGAAGGTTTGGCATGAATCATATACAACGTGGATGGCTTAAAATAGTAAGCAAGATACAGAGGGGTAAAACTAAGTATTTCTGAGGACTACAGTGTCCATGAAGTGGCATGAGATGGCATGCTTGTTATTTTCCTTTCATTTCCTTCAGAAATTTATTATTGGTGCTGAAAGAAACCAGCCTTCTGCAGCAACAGAGACTCTGCTTTGGTGCAGATGTTGTTAGAAAGAACTAGCATACTAAAGCTTGTGTCTGTTTTCACATGCATAGACAAACAGATCATGCACCACAGGAGACAGTATGAGGGGGATATTCTCAAGTCTTCAGAAACAAGGGAAACTTCTGCTTTTACAGAGATAAGTCAATAGAAGCAAAGGTTCTGCAGTTCCACAAATCTTTTATTCAGCCTGCACACAATTACTGATTGCAAGCTTGTTGGAGAGAGAATTAGAAAAACAACTACGTTTTACAAGAAAAAATTCTGATACAACATAATTATTCTAACTCAAAGGACTGCTTTTTACACAAGAAACAATAGAATAGTCAGTGAGAAGGAAAAGGAATGTTTGTGTCCTTCCCAACAGTTAGTAGGCAATTGATGTAATGCTTAGAATTGTCTCCCATGATGCAGCATCTTCCTTTTTCCCCAGCAAAATTGAAGAGAATGAGATTTTGGGGTTTGTTTGGGGTTTTTTTGGCAAAAAAATGCTACTGCTAATGTAAAAAAAAGGAGTATTCATTTGGATTACTCGAGGATTATGCTCTAAAAGAAACTGGGATCCTGCAATTTTTGCAATTACAAAGGGTAGTGACCTGGAAAAAAATCCCAAACAAACAGAAAAAAATGTATAGCGGCTTTCAAATGACTTAAAATTCTAAACTGTAGCCGGAATATGTGTGGTTTTTTTTAGCTAGAAACTTTCACATGTTTTCTTCCTACTGAAAATGGTACAAGTTTTCTGATGGGATCTTTGAAAAAGTTTGTGTCAATCTCAAGGATTTAAAAACTGCTTGAAGAGTATAACTTGAGCTTAACTATGGAGCTGCTAAGGTCTCTCTCTATAAATTTTACATAAGTTTACAATGCCACAGTGTTGCCTGGTGGTTCACACAGCAAGTTAAAAGAGCAGTCCCTACCTACACCTCGCAACCACAATTGCCTATGACAAGACAACTTGGAGGGGAGAGGAAGGGATGACAAGACTTTATTAAAACCCCCTGTGGTGTCTCATGGTAATTTACTCTGAGAAACACTGAGCTTTTCCTTAGGAAAGCAGTATTTTAAACAACACTGCCTTGCAGAGCAAGAGATGGTGAACAGAAAGCAGCAGAACATCTCAGAAGCCTGCAGTAAACAATTCTTGTTTGGCAATACTTGTGGAAGAATATATGAAAAGAGTAACCAAACAAATCTTTGACTTTGACTGCAATAAAAAGCTTACTTTATTCTTGGACCATTTGCAAAAGCTGTGGTGAAGATGATTAAAAAGGAGCAAAAAGGAAACAGTATTTGCATTCATTCTGATAATAGAATATGAAATTAAAGCATGAAGGGATTAATGTTTTAAAGCTTGACTTGCAGTGATAAAGCTAAGGTATTAGAAGAGATGACATAACCGTTACAGGATAGACAAGCAAAGAAAAAGCAGCACATGCCTTAAAGATGAGCAAGGCAACCTAGAATGGAATTACAAAATGATTAATCAATACAAATGAGAAAGTGTACAAGGAAAGAGAGCTTGGTGAGGCTTCTTATGGGACTCAACACTGCAGCCGCTTAAAGATAATGAAAGGAGCATAGCAAAGCCAAAGAAATGCTTTCATTCAGTAGCAAAGTCATTTGTGAACAGTTTAAATTACCCTAATCACCTCCCCTCCAGCCGTCAGTATGCTCTGTCTCTTTAGTTATTTAAAAAAAAGAGTTTGGGGAAATGAGTTCTGCAAATCTAAGCTGCAAAATAATTATACACACACCATTTTAGCATTTTAACAATGCAATCCCAAACATTTGTTCTCATTAGAATGCAAATCGACTCATTTAATAATCCCACATGAGAATTCCACCACACTCAGCTTAAAAAGCGCAGTGGTATTCAAAATATTATTAATAAATGCCAAATATGGAACAGCCAGTTTGTTTTGCCAGCAGCTCAGGGTAGATAAAAGACATATAGAACATTTTTTCCAACCAAATTCATTTAATTGAAATTTAACAGTGGGAATGGACTGAGTTGGTCTTTAAAAATATGAAGGTGACAGTACCCTCTTAACACAGATAGATTCACATTCACTAAAGGCTGAGCACTGCAGCGTGTCCTACAAATCAATGGCATCAATTTGCTTCAAGTAGTGTCCAATTTCAGTAAGGTACTTCACTATTAATAGTTTTAACCTCTGGTACCAGTTCAAAGTGCTGGCCTGAAGTGTGTCATTTCCGATTTATCAATCCAAGTGGTGGTGTCATATTTTCAGTACTACTGCAGAATTTTGATAATTAGAGGACTGAAAAAACCTTTAGCATGGGAATGAAACAAAGAAAAAGCTTTGTAATATTATAATAATCAGAACTTTTCTATGGTGTTTACCATCCTATTCTTGTCCTGGAATGCTATACACTTCTATTGCTCAAAAAAGTATAATATTTCATAGCCATCACAAGGAGATCTAGTTTAGAACAGAAATCAGATCTATTTAAATGGTACTCTAAATAATTAAGAAACCTGTAATGACCAGGACAGATACAATTAAACAAAATCTGACCCTGAGGCATCTGCATTAATGAGTAACTCTCATGTCAATATATATGAGAAGCAAGGTAGATAGCAATGATACTTTCTCCAAATTCCCATTACCAGTAAGAATTTCAAATTAAATACACTCTTTGCAATTCTTGGAGTGAGAATACAGAATTTTAGCAGTTAAAAATCAAAATGGTTGTTCTGATCTGCTTGCAAGCCTATGATTCAGGCCTGATTCATGGTGATTTAGGGAACAATTTGCTTTTTTTTCTAAGGACTAGTTGTGTCCCTTTACTCATTCAGAACAGCATGTTCTGAACACATCTAACTCCACATCCCACAGAGCAGGTACGCAGGGCCATGAGCAAAAATGACTGGATATGGTTAGAAACACCAACCAAAGCTGCTGTGTCCTGCTCTGTTCCTCCAAATTTCATTCAGGTGGATTCTGCTGCTTCCAGAAACCTACTTGGTGCACAGGAGATTCATCTAGGGCTGAGCAGGGAGTGACCCAAAGAACATGCTGGGCATATTGTGTATACGCATTACTGAATGTTTTCTCAGTACTGATTAGGGCAATGCAGCAGCTGCTGAAATATTAAAAGTCTTTTAGAGTTAATACAGTATGACAACAAAAACAAATTAAATATTGTAATGTGACATGGAGTATAAATTTTCCTTGACACAAAGTTATAAATATCTGGAGAATCTTTATTTGTTTTGAAAATGTCAGCTTGTCAGAAATTTTCTTCTGACTGTTTTAATTACCTCTATACCGATGCACATTTAAGCCACAATAAACACTTTTAGAAATCTCAGCTTTGGGTTATGCAACTATATTGTTAAGAACCCACTTCTGAACATTTTAAGACAAATTAAAAGGATTTCAGATTTTCTGCCTCAGAATGCTGATATATAACCCACTTCTTCTGGCTATATAAAGCTCTCTGTCACATGCTGATCACTCAAATAGGCTGCAGACACGTATAAAATAATCCAGAGCATTCATCTACAGGGAGGCAATGCCAACTCTCTTTCTGTTAATCACAAAGTGTGTAATGAAGTCCATGGAAAGGTGTTTAACTCCTTCTGAGCCTCAGCTGAGGGAGACATGACAGTGTGATGGATGAGGATGTTATGCCATGAGCTGCACCTATGCCACACCTCCAAATTCATTATTCAGTCTTTTAACCAAGAGGTATTTCTGCTTCACATGAGTAAAAACATACCATAATGCAATTAACTGAATATCCTAGAGACACATAACCCACAGATGGATTAATTTAGTGTACTGGCAATGTAATTGCCCAGTAGCAGTGAAGCAATGGATACTTAACCATTGTAAGCTACTGTCAAGTATCTCCTAATAGATTGATTTCACTGATTTTATTTTTTTTTTTTTTTCTCCTGGGTATTTATACAACCTCCTCCATTTCATTTTCGGAGCACCTAAAACCTTCAGTGAATTTGTCTTCACAATTCTCTTAGAAGGTAAATAGCACAGTTGTCATTTTATTGAGAAGAACTAAAGAAATGAATTTATTCCATAGCATTCATGAGCCAGCTGGGAAGTGAAACTTTGAACACCCTTGTCTATGTCAACAGAATGTTCTAGAAGAAGATGGGCTGTGGCACTTGGATGCACAGGGCACCACTACAGGATGAAATGGCTTTGGTCAAGCAATAGCACATTTAGAGTCAGATAAAGCACAGGCACAGCATGTTTGAAAGGTCTGTACTTCTGGAGTTGGGCACGGCACGACAGCCACAACTTCAAGTTCTAAGGCTGTCCTTGAGAGGAAGAAACATTCACAATGGACCTAATTATAAAAACGCACTCCTGAGGTTCATGGAAAAAGAGGAATACCAGCACAGCAGTGTTTTTATTTAATTAAAGATGTCTGCTTGCTTATGTTTTGTATACTTCATGTAACACTTAGCCAATCACACATGACAGTATACAATTATTCTAGGAAAACTTGCTCATACTATATTTGCCTCATGCTTTCAACCATTCCAGACATGCAATTATTACACAGTTGTGTCTGAGAAATTATCAAAACAGTATGGTATTTATAAAAGCGAGAGCAAGCCCACATTCACATTATCAAATTAAACTGTGGTAATGTGCTTTTTCACATGACTAAAATTTTTATAACATAATTCTGCAATATCTTGTTGCTTCACAGAGTTCTTGAGCTTAGTCGGTAAAAATCTCTTACTCACATTTTTATGCCCAAAACATTGCTGGTTTAAAAAGAAGCTTTTATAACTTCAATTATTTGCTCAGTATACAATGAAATTATGAAAATCATGATCTCGGTAGTCTCAGAGCTTTTTCCATCCCAGTTTCTTGGCAGCATTCCACACCTCATGGTTTAACACATAGTGTCATAAGGAATTACAGTATTTAAAAAGTGCATCACGGCTTTCCAGCAAATCACCTACAAGAGGATTTACAAAAGGAGTTAGATTTCAGTCATCTGAAATTGTATCAGTCCTTGGTTGTTGCTGTATGCACACCTTTGGCTTTACTCTGGCTGTACCCTTGGTATATGCCTGGATACAGCCAGTATCCCATGCCTTAACACTGTCAATATTAAAGTTCGTGGTGTTGGAACTACTTTTCATGCTATGCAGTCATGACAATAACCTCTGCCTGAGTCTTGGACATAATAATCTCTTTATCACACAGCTTTCACATGGTGGAGAGGAGGAGGAGAATCAGAGCAAAACGAATTCTCTCCTTTCACATCACTTTTCCCAAGTGAAGTAACACAAACTCCACACTGGTTGAGTGGAGCTGCTGCGCACTGCAAAGCTCCCAGTGCAGTTCAGCATTGTACTGAACTGGAAGAGCAAGGGTTTCTTGAGGCTTGTCATCTAAACCTCATTAAATGGAAGGAAGCCCAGCTGTTCTTTGCCCCTGAGGGAGTAATGTACTGTTTTGGGGTTTTTTTATTTTTGTTTGGGTTTTCTTTTGGGTGAGGGGTTGTTTGGGTTGTTTTTTGCACAAGCAAAAATCATTCCAAAGGGAAACACCAGCTAAAAGTATAAAGTACCATTTGTAACATTTTTTAATAATTTCCTAATATTCTACAATGAATATGGCATTTTAAAATTGAAAGAAAGGTGCTAAGGCAGCTTACTGTTTGCTTTTCTAGCTGAATTGCATTAATGTAGATCAACTTAATATAACTCAGATTTAATATAACTCTGACTAGCATAATTTTGGTTATGTATCACTCTAAGAAGAAAAAAAAACAAAAAAAAAGACAAAAAATATTCCTTTTTTTAAAAAAAATACATATTAATATTTGCCAGAGCTGCTCCTGGAAGAAGTTCTGCTGTGGAGATTCCATGGTAGGATCTGGCTGTGGCAGTCCTTTACTCCCATACAAGATGTTGCTAAATGCTTTGTTAGCTGCTAAGACATTCATTATTTACAGTCACAGAATATCTAACACACTGATATTCACCAGCATTCCCAATATAAACAATACCATCAGATTTTCACAGGAGAACCTGCCAGAGTTATTGAGGTAGAAACAGAAACAAACTGTGAATAAGTTTTCTCATTGTGTTTTCCTAAAGTGGACATCCCATCACATCCCACTTAGGCTTTCTTCTAACATTTTTTTCTTCTGCAAAATATTTCTCAGCAAAATTAATACCAGTCCACTGTAGTCATGATGCTTCCTAATATGAATTGGAAAGGTCAAGGCTGTTCAAAGGTGGCAGGACAGATGCTAATTGTCAATTTTAAAAGTATGTCCAAAAGTTGTTCAGGAAGTGAGCACATAGAGGGGCAAGGGGGTTGGTTCTGTCCTGTCTGAATCCTCAAAAGAAGACAATTTTAAAAGGATTTTACACATCCTTTTCTTTGAGAAACAGGATACAGACCTCAGAAACTCAGAAGATGCACCAGACAATTAGACAGACCTACATTTTTTGCCAATTGTCAGCTTATTTTACAAATATTATTAGGAAATTAAATCATCAAAAGGCAATGTGATATTTAAAGACCATCCCTGCTCACCGTTTCAAATATATTATTATTATACATGTACAGCTATAGGGTTGGGTTTTTTTCAGGATTCTCTGAATTTAACATCATGTGACAAATGCACAGGATGTGCTTGAGTTGCTGTGTAACCATTGATTAAGAACGCATAGGAGGTCATCACTGGTAAAGCAAATATAAAAGAACATATGCCTCTTTCTGTGAATTTATTACTAATTTGGTTTAAAATGCCATTAATACCCCTCAGCTGAGTGCATGCCTCTCCATGACAAATATCTGAACACTGAATGTCTTAACCAAAAGATCTACACAGTCCATATTTCAGTAACCTCAACCAATAAACAAGTTAAAAAACTGCTAATTGTCTAAGAAAGAAATTTTGACATGTTCAATAATTGCCTCTATCATCCTTTATTACATTAGTTATTTCTGTTATAGTTTCGTTAAATGTGTAGTTGCTGGTGGGTTTGGTTTTTTTTTAAAAAACATACATATTACAAGTCAGGAGGCTCATAGGGAACTTTAGGTAAAGCTAACAACCCATTTACAAATCCCTCATTTCTAACAGCATTAAAATTCTGAAGGCTTCTGCTTCTTAATTGTACATAGGCAGGACAATTTGCTCCAAGGTTTTATTACATTAATTTTGTATAACATTGTTATGAATTATTAGATTCTTGCTAAGCTACACACTACTGAAGCATGAAGTAGAAGGCTCAGACTAAAACCCATCCTGGAGTTTACAGTACTGCCTGGTCTAAAATGTTTAAAGTATTGCAGTTGTATTTTAAATATTCGGAACCACGTCACTTGGGAAAAAGAGAATGCATGGTTGAAGGAACATCAGTGCAGTAGCAGACCTTGTAAAAAGAACAGAAAAACTATTCTACCTTTGGAAATGCATGCATATTCCTCTGTAACTAGTTTGAATAGGAACAGTGGTAATATATGCTGGTATAATTGAAGATATCCTTGTAGTCTCTTTGGAAAAGATAACAGTTCTAGGCAAATTTGATGTTTCAGAATAAAATAGGAGATTACTTAGGAAATTGAAAAATGTGGGGGGAAAATCCCTGTTCTGCTAATTGCAGCATATCTGTTTGAACAGTCTTATTAAATTCTTCATGTTTATTCTAAGGGTTTCTTATGCCTATACCATACAGTGGCCTAAGGGGATGGTATTCAGTCTTCACCCAGAGATCTGAATCTTCACTCCAAATGATCTTGTCTGATCCTTTTGCCTCTGCAGATCTGAGCACAGTTCCTTGAGGAAGCCTCAAAACATCCCTGACCTGCCTAGTGCCCTCTGTTTGGACAGGCAGTTAGAAGAAGCTGCCGCCAAATTATCACTGGGGGAAGTGGGGATAGGATTGAGGGTGACAGGGAACAGAGAGGGGACAGGAACCAGACTCCTCCAGCCCCACAGATGCTGTGGTCCAGGGGCAGCAGGAGTTCAAACAGCCCTGCTGAAATCCAAGTGCCTCAGAGACTCCCTGCAGCCCCACTGGTGAGACAGGGTCAGGATTAATGGGTGGAATAGTGACTGGGCTCTCAGGCTGCAGGGGTCAGCTTTTGCCAGTCCTAGAAAAGGCAGTTGGTGACTGGTGTCACTCAGGATATCATGCCAGTACTGTCTAATGTCCTTATTTACAACCTGGACAATGGGATGAAGCACACTCCTTGGCAATTACACTTTCCAGCTGGCTTAGGAGCTTTTTTCAGAATTGATTGAGAAAGTTATTAAAAACACATAAAAGAAGAAATGAGATGATTGGCCTACTTTTCTATATATACATTTTGTAGAATAAGTAACTGATTATCCTGTCTGTATCAAATATGACCAGTTTTATATTTCACTGTCAAATAATAAATTATTATGTTTATTTAAAATGTTTCTAATGAGCACCTTGTACTTGGAAATCAGTGTCTTTATTCAAATATTATCTATTACTACAGAAAGACAGGCTGGTATTTATAACTGCTTTTGTCAGAGTACCTTCCATCATCACTTTTGCAAAACAAATGCAAAAATAGAAAGTTTTTTTTAACCAATATCTGTGGTATACTAGGGAAATGAGAAGGGTCAGTGCAGAATTGTAGGTTTGATTAATGCATATATATATATATTCCGAATGAATGCCTAATTCAAGCACTTGATATATGCTGCTCGCTCATTCACGTTATTCTGAAAATGGTAAAACAAATCAATGATAAATATGATTCTGGAATCTCTATTGCAGTAAAGAAGCAATGAGGATAATGCCTTTAAGATACTCTAAATCAATGAAGATTCAAAAGCACTATTTCCAAAAGGTTGTTTGGTAAAAATGTTGCTGCCAAAACTCATACACTGATGGTGGTGCACACCTCCAAACCCAGAATATTTCAGAGGAATGGTATAATTGTTCATTGTTCGATATGTGATTAAAGGCAGAAATATCAAAGTTCAAAGTATAATGCAATCTAAAGAAAACATTTCAGATATTTTCTGTAACTCATATAACTACTGGTTATTTCTTTAGGGAAGATATTTGACTTTTGCACGTCCATGAATCTGGGGGAGGAGGACATGTCAGGGGAAAATGAAGGAGCTGAAGTTATTTGTTACTGGACCCAGAATGGAAGGATGTTTCTGATGCTGTGCAGGGAGACCTACTCATGAGGAAGCTGTGCTTCTTCAGAATTGATTCCTCCCATTGGCAGGGAAGGATAAGTTTTAGAAGAAATCTAGGAAATTTATTTTCATGATTTCTATAATATTTTTCATTAACAGAACCCAAACAACAAAACAAAACCACAACAGAAGCAAACCAAAAAAATCCAAACATTTCTGTTTCAAAAAGACTGTTAGGTAACCAATTCCCATTACTGTCATCACCTAGAGGGAAAAGAACATCTGTATTTCATCTACAATTAAAATAGATTAGATAATTCAGGGATTGTCCAAGGATATAGCTGCATTGAGACTCTATTGATGAATACTGCTCTGAGACACTACTGACAAACGGGTGAGGGAAACCACCTGCACTGAAAATGTGCAAACAGCAGCTCAGGAGGTGGGAAAATTAGATCAGGCTCACCCTAATGGGAGATCTGTCAGTGGGGAGACAAACTTATTGCCACTCCCATAAAACAGGAAGTATTTCAATAACATGTTGTAATTTATCCTCACAAAGAATTTCTTTGAAGAATAGCAAAAAGAAAGGCACTTTGAGAAGGAATAAATGTGCAGCTTTCCTGTATAGTAGTGTCATGGTTTGCAAGGCAACCACAAAAGTTGCTCACTTGCCCTTCCCTGTCACAGCTGGGTAGAGGAGAGGAAAATTTAACTAAGGGTTCATGATTTGAGATAAGGACTGAGAAAAACACTTCAAGTGCAAAACAGGCTCAGCTCAGAGGTAAAAAGTGAATTTATTACTAACAGAGTCAGAGGAGGACAATGAGAACTAAAATAAGCCCTTAAAAACAACTTTTCTTCCTCCAGCTCCTCCCTTCTTTCCACCAGCAGCACAGGGGACAGGGCATGGGGGTTTTGGTCAGTTCATCACCGAGGATCTCTTCCACAGCTCAGGGAGAGGAATCCTTCCCCTGCTGCACCGTGGGGTCCCTGCCACAGGACACAGTTCTCCCTGAACTTCTCCAGCCCGGCTCCAATCTCACGAGCAGCAGTCCTGCCAAAACTGCTGCAATGTGAATTCCCCTATGGGCAGAGAGCCCTCCCAAACCTGCTGTGGTCCGGATCCCTCTTCCATGAGGTGCAGTCCCCCAAGGACAGGCTGCTCCTGCAAGCAGGGCCCTCTCTCCTCCGGGTCTCCCACTGGGTCACAGCCTGCCCCAGGCATCCACCTGCTCCGGCATGGGCACCTCTGCCACGGGCTGGGGCTGGATCTGTGCATCCCTCGGGGATCCCCAGGGGCTGGTGCTGGATCTGTGCATCCCTCGGGGATCCCCAGGGGCTGGGGGTGGATCTCTGCATCCCCCTGTGGATCCCTACAGGCTGGGGGTGGATCTCTGATCCCTTGTGGGTCCCCACGGGCTGTGGGTGGATCTCTGCACCCGCTGTGGATCCCTACAGGCTGGAGGTGGATCCCCAGGGGCTGGGGGTTGATCTCTCCATCCCAATGGATCCCCACGGGCTTCCCCATGGTCTCACCAGGGCTGCAGAGGAATCTCAGCTCTGGCCCTTGGAGCAGCTCCTGCCCTTGGTGTCTCCATGTTCCCCTCACATGTTTTCACCTTTCCCTCTTCTATGGCTGGGAATAAAACTCTGTTATGTCCACTTAGTTTTGATTTTCTTCTCAAATCTGCCATCACACAGGCATTACCAGCCTCTCTCACTGGCCCAGCCCTGGCCAGCAGTGTGTCCATCCTCAGAGCCAGCAGGGATGGCTCTGCTGGCCATGGTGGAAGCTTCCAGCAGCTTCTCACAGAAGCCACCTCCATGCCCCCCGCTACCAAAAACCAGGCCATGAAATACAACACAAGTACTTTAAAAAGTTATTCTAAAGCTAATACATTGCACAGAAAGAACTAGAATAATTGCTCAATGCTTTCTTCAGACTGAAAGGTTCATTATTTTTTTACATCACTAAATGCCGAAAACTTGACTAATTATGTATTATTTACTTGTCATATTTTCAAATGGCTTTTTGTAGGCTTCCTCTGGAAGATTATGGTGTACCATTATCATCACTGCTAACACAGAGGTTAAATGTTCTTTCTTCCAAATAGAAAGAGCAATAAAGGGCAGTGGAAAGGGCAGTACTTCTTTTTAATGTGGTTTTGGCTTCCTAGTATTGTTGAGTAACTTACTTTATGTATTCTAAAAAGCTGAACAAATTATCATAACAGAAATAAGATATTCAACTTCTGCATTTATATTCTTCTGTCTTTATGTCAGTAATAATTACTAAATTAATTTAAGCGTCTTACTTATTGAATAATTGTTTGGTGTGTTTTTCTTCAGGATATAAACATTCAGAATGTAACCTTTCAAAACACACTTCAGACAATATGCTTTAATTCAGGCTTTACAATAAACTCTCAACTAATTCCAATCATGCTTTTAGAATTCTATCATTACTTCAGCACTGGTAATGTCACTTCATATTTTAGGACAGTGTTGGGTAGAGCACTGATTTAAATTTCCTCTTCTGGTGGAGGAAATAAAATGACATAAACTGAAAGAAGCTAAGAGATTTGAAACAAAACTTTCAGATAAGTAACACTCAAACATTTTGTGAAGTGTGTGTTTAGGAAGGAAGGGAAACATTGGATACAACTCTAGCCAGACCTGACACCATGCCACATGGAAGTCTCTCTTCTCCTAAACTGTTACCATACTTTTTCTGAAATAGAATCACAAATCAGCCTCTGACTCCTTGCAAAACACTAGAGAAAGCAGTGAACTTTACCGGCATTCTTCTTGCAGCCGTTCATTTTCATTTCCTATTAGCCCAACTGCATGCTTGCCTCGTCTTACTGCATCATTTTGTGCACTTTTATTTGAAATAAAATAGCAGCAGGCTCTGTCCCAAACAAGTCAGTGCATGAGAATAGAAGCAAAGGGCATCTGATGTCTTACTTCCCTGAGGAAATTGGCAGAAAAAGTTCCCATATGCCTTGTAGTAAAAATGTAAATTCCATATCAAGCAGACTTAATGTTAAATAAATCATTTAACAAGGCAATCAATTCCAAGATGCATACATTTTTGGGAAGGAATAGCAAGAAGTTCTACTAAGTAGGATTCTGCTTCCAAATGTATCACTCTCATGGAAGTGAATAAGTAAAATGGTAGATTTTAAAATGGCCAGTTCCCAAGGTCTATGCACCATCTTTAAGAAGGAATTTGACAGGAAATGTCAGATCTGCCAATGGTATGGAAAAATGGTAAAAAAATATCATAGGAAACAAAGAAACAGAAATTATAAACTTATTTCAGTGAAGTATCTGAAAAGATATAGAAATGCTCTTGTAGTAATATTTGAAGAAATAAGAGGCATTAGATCTGAGAGGGTAAAAAGCACTTAGGGAATGCAGAGATCAGTGGAATAAACAGCCACTACAGGCTGTTTACACTGTCTCCTGAGACACTTGGCTAATGGCTTCCCATGACACAATATTGAGCCAGCATTGCATTCAAGAAGGGAGAAGATATTACCCACCAAAGCCACTGAGAAAGAAATTAATCACTTCACAAGGACTTGATTAAGGTCTTAACTCAGGTGAAATGTGGCAAGATTTCAGCCACATGTTTTTCCAGTACCTAAGAAAAGGCTTTGTGAAATCAGGTATTGATAAATGCCAGCTTCTCATTCTCAGGACCTTAAATTAATTATTGCGTGTTACCACCGACCCATAAAGAATTTTAAGACAGTTGAAACTGCTGATCTACTTTTAAAACGTTTTTGTTTTTTTTTTACATATTTA
Organism: Bombycilla garrulus; assembly: GCA_013400315.1. NCBI lineage: Eukaryota > Metazoa > Chordata > Aves > Passeriformes > Bombycillidae > Bombycilla > Bombycilla garrulus. The sequence goes on from VXBU01007974.1 coordinate 2,294,415, forward strand.
GCATGAGTACACCCTCTCAGTACACCTACAGGTACTTCTAATGCACCTAATTCTTTGCCTTCAAAGATGCAAAAGAAAGAAAGATGAAAACTGGTTGTACTTTTTTAACTTGTAGGGAGTCATTCTGCCAGTGTGATTATTTACTCTTTTCTTAGAATCACAATTTGCCCTGCTGGCTTTATAGGAGTGGCTTGCAGTAATGTAAAATCTATTTGCTTTTAGTAGAGCATAAGGTACTCAACTACCATAAAGCTTATTGTCAAACTAGTGCTGGCTCTGCACAAAATGATTTCTAATGTTCTTCATTTTACTATGTAAAATGAATTCTCTAGTGCAATTATTTTGCAGTGGATCATGGGGGTAATAAGCTAATTGTTACTTGTTTTAATTGCTTAAGTATGAAGTGTCAGTGATTTATAAGTAATGAAGAAGCTGAGATGAAGTCATGAAATACTAAACGCCCATAAGATCAAGTAGTGCACTTCTGCAAGGAGTAAGACTTTATTTCCCAATGGCAAAAATGCTGCATGTTCAACCTTTCAGTAGTAGGCTGAGGACAGGAGAAGGAAAGAACCGTGGCTCCTTTCTTCAGCATAGCTGCTTTTCAAGCAATGGCAAGTTCCCTTCAGTAGAATCACTGGCACAGTGTCAGCAATGCACATTTCATGCACTGCACACAAAAAGGATGACATGAACATTACTCTGCAGGAACTGGATGAAAATATTTTTGCAAAGCTTTATGCAGTCAATGGAGCTAAACCAGTGTTCAGTCAGTTGCACCTGTTTCTAACTGCAATACAGTTGCTTTAACAAGTGATTTATATATATTAGCATGATCAAGTACAGTTTAGCTTTGTGTGATACTGAACAAAGTCTTATTATTTGTTCACACTGTTTATAATGAAGCTGTCATACAGTCTATGCTTTTCCTTGATCCAAAATATATAACTATGAAAATCAGATGGAAATGCATAATTCCCTATTGCATTGGTCCACAGAGATGGATGAGGGAAAAGCTGGTTTGTTTCTTGACTTAATATTTTAAACAAGGTTTTAAATTTCAAAGACTTGACATAAATAAATCTCTCTGTGTGAATTTACAAACTATTTTTTTTAAATATTAGAGGATTGATGTTCAATAACTCTTCAAAACTGAAAATTACAGAAAGTAGAATAAAATTTTACAGCATTAGAACAAATTGATAAAATATATCTTTTAACTTGCTTATCCCTAGTGCAAACTGTAAACATACAGAACACAGTTTGATTCTAGTCCATAAGCTCAAGGAACATGGGAAACTTTTACCTCATCTAATCTGAACTTCAAGACTTTAAGGCTTAATCATTTCCAGAAATCAAATTTCTGAAATATCAGAGTATTTTTTACACAGACTGTCTGAAAGAAGAACATGTTGATAAGCTGATCTGAAATTTCTCCTGTGTTAAAAAGCAAGAATATTCTGCTCTCTCTAACCCAAATTTCCTAAGGGTTAAGGAGGGCTTTCTAGCCCTGCACTGCATTAGCAAGAAAAGGATCAAAATACCCAAGTCCACCACTAATGAAAAGCAAATCCAGAAGAGGACTAGAATATGTACGGTATGGACTTCAGGAAATGTAACAGTTGGAGAGTGGGAATTTTGCTTCTTTAGAATGGGTTTCCCTTTAGAAAGTTATTAAATATTTCTTATCAAGAAAGAGACCTTAAGATAATGGCTACAGAGGAGGAGGGTGGTCATTGACATAGCTTCTCCTGGATCTTGGATCTATTATTTTGAATTTTGTATTTTAAATAAATGTCACATCCCAGAATTAATGTTTTATCAAAAATAACCGATTTGTGTTACAAGTTTCACTTGTGATCACTGTTTTTCAAGGAAAAGAACATTATTAAAATTTCCTCTCCTCATCTTCATGAAAATCTCATCTTCATGGCAAGTGCCAGTCAACAAAAAAAGCAACAAATTGCACAATTTCAGAGTGACACGCAAACTTCACTCTGTGATCTTTAATCGCTTACACTTGTGTCACACTTATTCTACTCTGCACATACACACAAAGTTGGAAGATAAGAGTGACCAAACTCAAGTATCATGATTTTCTGACAAATAAATGAACTCCCAGTTTTCTAATTAAAGGGGTTTTGTGTAAAATGTATGTTTAAGTTAGCAGTAGCATAAACCAGTAACTAGTGCAGTAACAGATTAATGTGAATACAGAAGAATTACCCTGTTGAAATTATTATAATTTTACAAATGCAATATACCTTATTATAATCTATATTATAAAAGAAACACTATCATTATGATTAAAAATTATGATATTTTCCAAAGGAAACTGTCCTTACATGTTCAGTTACTACTCAAATCTCCCTAAGAACTCACTAGCTGGTTATAAAATAATACTTCTTGGTTTTATAAACATTTGTTTAATACCTAAAAATAGAGCTTTTCTAAGAACGTGACTCATGTTCACTAATTTGAAACAGATACTGAAGTCTTTGGACATTTCTGCTGCACTCATTGCTAATTTATTGTGGGCATACTGAGAGACCAAAATTTGTGCCTCCCTGCACCATACCTGCCCTGAGCAATTTGCAACCTGATGTTTGGGCAAGAGAGACAAACAGCAGCACAAAGCTAAACGTGGGCAGGAAACTTCAACCTTTCTACACTTACACAGTATACAGAAGCTAAATTTCTTCTGCACATTTTACTAACTCATTAAAAATCCATCCAAAGGTGTGGAATTTCATAATTATCCCAAACTTTCAGCATAAAGAAAACACATAGCTGTTAATATTCCTTTACACGCACACACAAAGTTCCAACCCTTCTAAAGGGATATAGAGCTGCACTCAGTGGGAACAAATGAAGCAGAGACATTATTTTTTGTCCTTATGAAATAAGACTTTACAATCTCTGGTCAAGTAATAATAGAAATGGAAACTTGTTTACTTCAATAAGCAAGATATTTTTTGGTTGCACAGGTCAGAAGATTTCTTTCCATTGCTTCAGTTCTCCTTCTGTTGAAATGGTGTTAGGCTGTCACTGAGTTTGCAAGCCCAAAATGAAGCATTTTGTCAAAGTGTCCCCCTCTCTGGGTAAATCATGAACTTTAAGATCACAATAGGCATTAAATGCTAGGATTTTTTTGGTTTGTTTTCTGGGTTTTTTATTTTTTGGGGGTTTTTTTGAGTTTAAAAGGGTACCTTTCACATTGCACAATTCCTAATTCTTTCAAAGGTATAACACTGCACGTGTCCAGAGCAACGTGAGCACAGCACGGTATCTGCACGGCTGTTTACCTTCTGCTACAGTGCTGAATAGGAAATTGAGCTATATATGTTTTTTATTGGCTTGGGATATCTATCTACTATCTGAAATTACTTCTATTTCCATATCCATTATGTGAATTGGATGTGGAAATTATAGTCTCAGGTTTCTTGTGGCATCTGCACACTAATGCTGATAGCATGTGGACTCAACACCCCTTGGAAATAATTGTATGAGATCACTCACACCATTACATTTGATGCATTAGGTCCATTACATACTCCCAGAGATCTCTGTCCTCAGTACTGTAAGCAATATCCTTGATAGTGCTGGTATCAAGGAGAGAAAATCACCTCTTATTTAATCATAATAAATGTGATAATTCAGGGTAAAAGCAGTTCCTGACAGAAATCAACTTCTTGGTCACAGCAGATTTGCTGATCTCAGCCTACACAGGACAGGCATCTTTTCTCCCATTTGTAATAACGAACATCAAGAGGAAAAGACCCTCATTGATCATCTGGTAACGTTTTCTTCAGCCAGCAGAAAATCGTACACACACATTAGTCAGGAAGTGGTGCACAGAGATAACAAGGCAAGGTAGAAGTTCTGCTCTAAGGGGTGTAGTACCTGAACCCACCCTGCACTGAAAATGAGCTGACTGTTTCAGGCTTATCACATTACCAGGACACAGTGTAGTGGGAGTATAACTATGCATCTGTGTACATAACTACTCAGATTCCATAGGAAAATTCTAATACTTGCTGGTGAAACATGGTGATCCCATGCCTAGCCCTTTAATAACAAGGCAGGGAAGTTTAAGTTACATTTTTGCAAAGGAGTTGTAAACAAAATTTTCACGCAAAATATAATTTACATTCCCTGTATTTTCTTGTTCCTACTTTTTCTGGGAAACGGCTTCAGGCTACAGTGATTTAAATCAAACACATATAATAAGTCTCTTTTGTGTTACTTTGGTGGCTTGTTTCAAGCGTTATAAGGATTTTTTGAACTTTGGAAAGGCAGAACAGTAGGACATAGAATATATGTTCAGCTACTCCCACAGATGAAGCAAGATTTATCTGAGGATAATGGCTTCATTCATCAGTTCCAAAGATGAAAGCCACATGATAGAATAGGTGCCAAAGTCAGTGTGGGACAGTTCTTCACAAAGCACTGTCAGTACCAGGAAGCAGGAAAAAGAATACTTGAGTGAAAGTGAATTTCAAAATTAGGAGTAGTTGAATTTGGACAAGTATCTGATAACTGACCATGGTTCAATGTAAGAAGATCAGATATGTGAGTAGATACTAATTTAGAAAGGCAATCTATAATTTTCAAATCTATAGCTTTTAAGCCCTAAAAGGTGACTTAATTTAATTTCCTTCTATGAAGATAGTTTTCCCCATTGGAAAATGAAAGGATGTGCTACATTTGACTACATGCTTTGCGTTCTGCAGACTTCAGTGCCAACTGTGTTGCTGTTTTCAAAGCCTTTTAAATAACACAAATGCCAAAATCTCCAGAGTTTAGGATGAAGCAGGAAAGGGGGAACAATTTGGTTTTGGCTTCATTATGTGCTGTTCTGGTACAATTGCACGTCCCTCTGCTTTGCTGAGTGTAAAACAGATGTGTGAGAATAGAGAAAAGAAGTCCTCTAGTTCCTCTAGTGCCTTGGTAACCAGCAGGATCCTGAGATGGAAATCATTCTGAAGCATTTTTGCCTTCATTCTGAATTTTTGAAATTCTGTGTATATCAGATCATCTTAAACACATGTATAATAAATTATGGAGATGCCCCATAGAAACACATTTCCCGTTGCTCTCAAAATTATATAACATTAAGGGTAAGTATTGCTACCATTTAACACAGTGAGGTTGATTGAAATATAATGAGAAAAGTCAAGATCGCAAGACTCTGGCAAACCCACTTTGTTAGACACTAACCACAATTCACATACAAAAACCAAACAAAACACTCTTGAACAAAACAAACAAACAAATACAAAACAGCAATCCATGATCAGTACTCATACTCAAACCAAGTCACCAAGAACAGAAAGACCTCATGCAGCTTTTACTGGAATTCTGGAGCTCAGGTCAAGAATATCTAATGAACTAACAGTGCTTAGCTTAACAGTGAGTCTTAACTGGAAGGATTTATGGATTGGGGAAAAAAAAAAAAGAAACAAGAAAAAAAAGAAATTGGTGTATAGAAATCATGTTTCTTTTTCCAGAGTCACATTGCATTTCAAATGCAAACACACAAAGGAGCAAAATACAGTTTGCTTCAGAGTACAGGCTGAGAGGGAGTCTGCAAACTGAGACCACTGCCAAGACACTTTGCATATCGTTTGGGCTTGATTTCTTTTCCAAGCTTTATAGGAAAAAGGGAAGTAATTTTCTCTAGAGAGATTTTTTATTTAGCATCATTTTTTGAGTCTCATGTCAAGAGGAATACATCACAGACACCATAAGAAATTATTGATGAAGCTGCATTATTTTCTCACCATATGTTATTAAGTGACAAAACATCAGTTGAATATGTCTTTTCAAGAAAGATTTGGAAAGACTCAGGAGCTTTATCAAACTAATATAATCCTCTTAGATGTGCCAACACTGAAATAAATTTTATTGCTTCTGGAATTAAGAAGTATAAAATTGAATGGGGGGGAAAAATCATTAAATGGTTTGATTTTGTATGTTCTTTTTCCCATCAATCTCAAATGTTCATATTCAAAAGAACTCTTATCTCTCAAATTTTAAGTACCAGCCATCTGTATTATCCACAGTGTTTGTGGATAGATAGATATGAAGTGTTTATATGAACATCTTAGAAGACATGCATTTGCACTTTCAGCTGTTAGAAAATATTAGTTGAACAGGTTAAGCATGATAATATGAATTCCAAGTAGATGTCAGCTCTTATCATGTGCTGTCATCTAAAGAGAAACCCAAAATTACAGTCTAATGAGAATAATGACTAGGTTAAATCTGTGCCAATGCCCACTTTCATAATAATTTCATCTGGTTTTGACATCCTCTTTCAAAAATCAGACCCATGGTTGTTTCATTTTATGCTAGATATTCTGACTTAAACCTGCATGGTATTACTTGGACCTTTCAAGAATTTGAGGAGGCCATTCCACTTGTATTTGTGGGTTAGGTGTTAATGTGGGCACAGACAAAAAGAAGAAAGGGATGGACAGCAAACTGCAGAAAATCTATGGGAAACATTATCTGTTACATTTCATAGAGGATATTAGAGAAAAATTCAATTACATTTTAGTGACGGACTGCTACTAAAATAGAAAACAGCACAAATGTTCCATTGCAATGAAAAATATTTAAGGGTCTTTCTGGTCTTTTTTTTGGTTTTTTTTTTGGTTGTTTTTTAGTATGTTAATTATAAATAAGCATTCCCTGTGGATATCTCAGGAGATATGTCTCAGTCTATTTCCTATTGACAGGTGGTAGTGTAAACCAAATGTGGTATTATGAATTCAAATTGGATTTCAACTGCTCATCATTCATAGTCTGGCTTTAGAACAGGCAGGCTGAAGCTATTATATATGGCCTAAAAGCCATAATGAAAATGAGTATCTTCTGTGACATTTTCTCGTCTCTTTTCTTATTTTTTTAAGGGGACAGATTTATGATGTCCATTTAATAATTATCATCTCAGAAATGTATTATTCTGGATTGTATACATGTGCTACTTTCGATTAGGTGGAGCAATAAATGCATACTCCATAGTACAAGTATAAAAATAGAGCATTTGTGTGGGGGTGGTATTTAACATGGACAAGTGTCAAATTCAGAGGATTAGTTTTCAGTCATTAGGCACTGAAATGTTGACATAATGTTATAGTAGGGGTTATCAGTCTCAAAATAGCTATGAGTCCCTTGGAAAAAAAATAAACTGTACGTATATACTCCAAACACAGGTTAATTTTGTTAGTCTGATAAACACAAGACACAGGCAAACAAACTCCACACTAAACACTCCATTCCTCCTTTCTCAATTTAATTTCTATCTTATCACCTTTCAGTTTCTTAGTTGGTTTAGAATTATGCAATCTGTAACCACATTTTTAAGCCACAGAATATAAACTGCAAAACAGACCCAGAGATGTCCCTGCTAACAATGCAGAAAGGGCACAGAAAAAAATCCACTTCCCTGTAACAGAGAGAAGCTACTGTCAGAAAGAGGGAAAATATCTCTGCTAAACTTTTCTGTCATGTTCACTGTGGAACTTTTCCCCTTAACCTGTTGCTTCTCTCCGTGCTTTCTGCTGCTGGCTAAAGCAGTGGTACAAAGTCTCACCATAACAATACAGCTGGGAAAGAAGCAGCTGCAAAATGTGCTGGGATGGCAGCCCTGGAGGGGCAGGAATCAGTGCACAGACACAGAGCCCACAGAAGCAAGGGTTCACTGAGATCTGTTCTTTCAGAAGGAGCTGAAAATAGCAAAGCTGGAGTATTCCATGGCTGTAAACCATCCAGGTGACTCTGGTGTGACTCCTGCTATGCATCGAGTCCAGCTTGTTGTTTATACACACACAAAGCTCCAGCTAGGGTTTTAAAGCCAAGCAAGCCAAAACTGAGCTTTGCAATTCCCCAGAAAATGTCAGTGCTACAGCCTCTGCTCAGTGCAAAGGACAGACAGTGCTAATTCATACCAGCAGCTGTGATGATTTTACAGACACAGAAGCAACAGTTTGTTACAATGAGCCTCCATCTCATATTAATTTTATATAGAAAACTCCCACTACCAAAGTATTCACCAGTTTTTAATTATGTGACAAGGAATCCATTGTTAGCATTTCATAGGTCTGTACAGAATAACTTAATCTGTCACTTGAAGTTCCTTTTACAAATATCTTCATTAACCAAAGCAAGTGAAAACTATCTGATTCAAAATTAACAATAATAAAAAATCCACATCTCCCTGTGTACAATTCAGCTCAAAAGTGTTTTTCTTTACTGTCGTTTATAAAATACAATTATTCATGACATTTGGAAAGATCAAACATAAATGCAGGAAGAGAAAAGACTGCTCAGCCTTTCTGAGGATGGAAAGAGCTCATGTACCTTTCCAATAGCCCCCTAATTTAATTAATATATTCTCATGCCATCTGGTCTGACTCACTCAAAATATAACAAAGTAGATAACAATTAAAACATTATAAATCTAACTCAACTTTAGAGTGAACAGTTTGGATTATACCATCATGGTTAAAAGCTGGGCTGTCAGCAATGTGACAGATGATTCCACAGACGCTAATTCAGCAGACACTTTACAATGCTCTCTTTGTTAAAAGCATCTGTATATTGATTTCCATATTTGTATTTTAAGGCAATCTCATGCTTACAAAACAAGATCTCAATGTAAAAATGAGGCATGGAATATCTGTCACTTGTCAGATCTGGACTGAAATCTGGAGACATAAACTGTCAGGAAATAAAATGTTTTACATCTGCAGTAATTATTACTCTATTTCTTTTCTGGAAAAAAAGGCAGAAAATGGGAGGAAAAATCATATTTGGTTTAGTTTTTATAAATCTTATCTCTTTTCTTTTAAATACCAGCATATTTGAAAATAGCATTGTTTTGCGATGCACATACCTCCTTTCCCATTAAGTTTTACTATAATTTAAAAGTAATTTTGCATTTTTCAGTATTAATTTAATTTCCATCAAAATTTCTACAAATGTGCCTTACATTATCTAAGTCCATGACCAGGTCAACAGATGAAGGAGAGACACATTAATTGTATTTATCTATTTTTGGTCAAAAGTGGTTCAGGTCACACTGACAGAACTAGAATCAATTTGTAAAAACCCTTTCTTGTTTATTCAAATGCAAAATAAGTAAAATCAGAATGACAGTAATAATTACTGTTATTTCTCTGGACCATCTATTTGCAGATAGGGTGTGAAAATATATGGATAGAAACATTTATTTTTTGCCCATCCCAGGCTCACCCCTCATTTTAATGAAATACAACACTGTTTTTTTTGTCACAAGCCAGGTCATTTTTCTACAAAGTGGGCAGAAATCAGTAATTTGCAAACCACAACAGTCTTGGGAAAATGGGGGGATTTTCTGTATGACTGATCCGCCAAAGAGAGAACAATTCTCCCAAACACAGGCAGCTGGGACTGGTTCCACTGTGGAAATTATCACATGCTTTCACAAAATTGCTACTGATGAAGAAATCTCCTTGATTTTGAAGAGATAAGTAACACAAGAGAAAAAATATCACTTGGAATAACCTTAAATGTCACACACTTAATATGTCTATACCTTAAGACATAACAATATGTAAAGAGTGATCCTCAATACTTATTGTAGCATGAGTAATAAATCCTACACTGGTCTATCAGAAACAGTAAACCTGAGGGGTTTTTTGCCTTTTATATGTACATTTCTTTCTGCTCAACACCTTTCACTAGAATTAAAAGCCTTCAGCCCATAGGGTTTGTGAGAAAAAGAAAATACCTTTAAAACAGGAAATAAAAAACGATTGATGAATTGATACCAGATTTATATTTGCACAGGACACAGAAAAATCTCTCTCCTGGGTGCGATGCCACCTATTGAAAATCTGTAGGGCATAAATGGTAATATTTGCTTTAATTTTTTTCTTACCCTTCAAAGCACAGAAAAAGGACAAAGTGAAATTACAGATTGACATAACAACAGTACCAGCATCCATTTCAGTGCTGAGGGTGCATTTCCCCTGTCTAACTTTGACTCTACTTGGGCTGTAATGGAAGAATATATTTGCATATTATCACAACCAATCCGAGAATCAGTCCTCCCCTACCCTGCTAACACAGGGAAAAGAGAGATTTCTCTTTCTACCAGCATCAGTTAATTTATCCTATTTAAAGTACTATAGTTTTGAATTAGATGTAATTGAAAACCTGCAAAACAGGGTGAAATGGAGTTTTAGCTGAAAATGTAAATAATGAGAGATAAAGTGATGCATGTTACCAAATACCATCTATCTAGATTCCCAGCAGTTAAACAAATGTCAGGGTATTGATCTGTTCATGCAATAGCTCAGGGGGCCCTATCTCGAATTTCCTGTGGCTCTCAAGAAAGCCAGCAGCAGCTCTCGTGGCAGGGCTGTATCCCATGTCTGCCAGAGGAGGCTGGGGGCTTTATGCAGAGGCCTGCCTGCTTCAAACAAGACACAAGATCCTGTAGATTTTTTTGACAAACTTCACAGATCCATCTGCACACTGAGGCAGGACACACTTGGAAGAGCATCAGCCCTCAGCATCGGTTCCCAGAGCTCTTCCCCACTCTCCATCATCCTCTCTGGTATAATAAATGCACAGGAGGACTTCATTACTTGAGGAACCTTTTGGCCTTTGTCCAGTTCAGCACAGAAACTTGGCCACGTCTGCATAAGGCATTAAACGGCTTTTATGTCCTATATTCATAGTCACTGGAGATTTAATGAAAGGAGCCAAATACTGAGAGAGGCCCCTGAGAAACAGTCTGTGACAAGGACAAGGCAGAGCCCAAGGTGGAAGGAGCTCCCCAGGCCACTCCCCAGACAGTGGGACCAGCAGAGAGGGCAGCTTCTCCCTGCTGGGAGCTTCTGCATCCATCACACCCTGGGCACATTTGTCACCAAACCTTTCTGCAGGACTGTAGAGCTCAAAACTCATTCTTTAAGGACTTTTGTGAATCAGCTATTAATTATTTAGTTTGGGGAGCCTGGATTAGAAAGTATATATCAAGTGTACCTGTGACTCAAACTAGTCTATCAAGTGTTGTTTCACTTAAAAGGAGCCAAACCCAAAACATTAGCAGCATCTTATTTTGAATATCTGCACAGCCTTTTTTTGAGCTATATTTTACTATCTCAGGCAGGCACCACTTGATTTGTGAAGAGAATTTAGAAACACAGGAGATATGCTGATTTCCCAGCTTATTATCCTGCCCGACTTCCCTGTTATTTTTCCCTTTTCTTCCTGTCATGAACTGAGAAGGTTCCAGATGGAATTTCTAAATGAAAGCATTTGTGTCCATTGCTCCTTACAGAAAAAATGTTAAGGGAGAAAGTCTGTGGGAGTACAAAGATTGGGTGAGGAGTTAAAGGCAGGACAAAAAGTATCAGTGGGAATATAGATGAAAACAGGCAGGAACTGAGAAGAACAAAGACTAAGCATGAAAGAATAAATATTAACTGCCCTCCTATACATATATGCCCTTTCCACAGAATATGGAGCTCCTCAAACTACTTTCCCCCCTCACTTCCTACTGAAAGAGTCAAACCCAGCTTCCTGCTTTTATTAAAAAGTAGATAAATAGCTCTTTCAACAATTAATCTGGACTTTTTTTGGTTATCTTTACTTACAATAAATGCATTTCTCACTGAAAAATATATTCAGCTGCTTTGCACCCTATTCACTTTTAAATGCAAACTGAGAGTGGTGTCAGGAGCAGGGGGAGAGGGGGGGTTTGCTGGCACTGTGAGTTCTTCCAGCTGCCTTTAGCAGTGCAGAGCACACAGCCCAGAGCCCAGAGCACACAGCCCAGCCCAGAGCCGAGCCCAGAGCTGAGTCCAGAGCCCAGCCCAGCCCAGAGCCCAGAACCCAGAGCCCAGAGCCCAGAGCCCAGAGCCCAGAGCCCAGAGCCCAGAGCCCAGCTTCCCAGCCTCAAGTCTGGCCCAGAGGCTTGCAGCAGGCTCACAGCAGCTCTGCTCTCTCACTTCCACCTCCTTGAGGTTTATTGCTTAAAACTTCTGCTTATAGACATCACCACCATAATTTTATTACAAACATTTAGTGTAGGCAAAGTGCATTAGGGCAGTATTTTGCTTTTAGCTCTCTTGTTACTTGTAATGACCATAACAGGCAATAAAATCTGGTATTAATGTTTAGCTTGGTTTAATCAACACCAGACCACAGCAAAGCACAGAATTGCTGATCCAGGTTCCTCACTGTGCTGTGTTTAAATCCTGCTTGCTGGTGATTTCCAGCTGCAGGTTCCCTGGCCTGTATTAAAGAAGAGTGAGCTGACTGCTTTCAGAATCATAACAGTACTTGGGAGACTATTCTGTAGCTTCAAGGGAAAGGCAATAAAATGGATTCTAAAAGATCGTTTTGCTGGAGAGGAAGCGGTAGGGCTTTGTGTAATAAACTTGCATGGAACCATGGAAAAATTCTGTATTTTCCCATTAGACAGACCAGTGAATGATGCCAATGGCTCTGTCCTGTGAGGGAGAGTGTGGAAACAAGTGAGATGAAACACATCATCCAGAGCTCCCTGAAATCACCTACAGAGCTGCAGGAGATAGATGAGGGACATCCATACAGATTTTACAGCCACTAGCATCTTACTTTTCTCCTTCCTCACAGTTGCAGGGAACACATAATTACAAGTAGTGATTTGCTTTAGAGAGCAAACGTGTGTTTCTTTCGTTATTCAATCACAGGTTAGATTAACTTTGTGTATGAAGACATACATAAAAATGTAATCATTTCATTGTCAGGAGCCTAAAGCTAACATTAATTACAGTTTGAAACTTCGATTATTAATGCATCTTTACCTATTGAAGTGTGAAATAAGCAAGAGTAGTTGGAATGCACCAATTAAATTAGCTTTTGAGATTAGAATTCATAAATAGGATACTATGTTGTATTTACAGTTAAAATTGTAACACAGCATGCAAGAAGGGGAGGGTTCTGTATTCTAACAACAGTACACCTTAACATTAATTCAAAGAAGGAAAATGTTGGCCTTTTTCCATAAATCTACTGCTAAATTATAAATATTCAAGCTTTATGTCCTGATGCTATATTTATTCTATTCAGTCAACTATTACAAAAATCAAATTCACCTTTTTCATAAATTTTGCATAATACACACACCCATGCCCCTCATGAAAGCAAATGGATTCTTATAGCCAGAACTAAGCAAATATTGAATACAGGTATTCAAGAACAATAATTCAAAGAATTAATAGAATTCTCTGTTAGGTAATAACTTTTTTTTTGTCCATTTTCTAAGTTTGTTCATTTTACTTTGTTGAGTTGGAAAGTCAACAGTACAAAAATGTATCACCTAATAAATTAATATCATAAATACTTGGAGGAGAAAATGTGTGTACGAATTACAGGGATGCAATAATGTTTCACCTGTATTGTAATTGTTAAAGGACAGAGGAAAATTAAATTTATTTAAAAAAATAAAGCTTTAAAAATCAACAGACTTCAGCTTCAGTAGAACATTTGATATCCGTTTTAATTCTTTTCAAAATTCCAATTCACTTGTGCCAGTTACTGCAGTTCTGGAAATGTACTTTGTCTTTAGTCCAACCACAGAACAAAATTCCCCTGATGTCTTTCTCGCCTCATAAATTCTCTCTCCCTTTGTATTAACAAATTTACTGAGTGGTTTCTTACCTTTCAGTATTTATTCCTGATTATTGCTTTTTAAAATTAGTCTTTAATCAATTTTCATCTTTCCTTTCTCAGTATCCCTATCTTCCTTCAGCCAGCTTTCCTTCCAATATAAGACACCTGGGAATGGCACTGGGATTTCTAAAATCCTGCACATACAGTGTTTTAGTGATTATTGGAAGATCTTCCTGATTCTGACATAAAAATTAATAAACCAATCATCACCCTGTACACGTTATGAGGTTTTGGACACTTGCTTTGAGCAAATGCTCAGTTGGGAGAATGCACTTGATAATGAGATCATAATTTTGGTCACCTTTTGAATTATCTTTTACATGCTTGTTACAATTGAAATTGCAAATCATTATTAATGAAATGAATTTTCTACAGGAAATAAATTGTTAAAATTTCATTCCAGAGAGAAATCTGAGCAATTTATTAAGTTTTTTTTTCTTTTTAAAGGACACTTGGCCTTCTTAACTGATTATCATTGACAGCAATGAACTCTGCACCTCAGTACCCCATGAACACAAAAGCATTGTTTGCTTAACTGACTTATCTGCCATCAAAAGCAGCAACTTTTTTGGACATCAGTCCTTGCATGATTAAGTCACAAGTAGTTTTGAAGTTTAGAAATCTTCTCTATGAACATTTTAAGTTGTGAGGTTTTTTATTTTTAAATAAACATTTTTGTGCAATAAATTACTCATTATTAGTTAAAGACAGTTTTAATTACAGGTACTGACTTAGACTGAGAGAAGAAGTCTGCACAAAGTGATCTAATAAACTAGATATGAACAAGAATCTTGAAATGACAACCTGAAATTAGCTACATAAAAGCAAATTGTTCTCCAAATTTTTCAGTAGATCATAAGCTTAAACTTAAACAAAGAATATATATTTTTAGTGCCTCTTAGAAAACTCATTCCTTTGAAAGTGACACCAGAAAACTTATTATTCATAAGGGACCAAAAAGTGGGGATGAATGAGCAATAATGAAGTAGCAATTCAGAGAAGGATTTTCAACAGCTTTCTGAAGGCAAGAGGACACTAGAGAAAAATCTTTAGAGAGTGAAAAGAGTGTGGAAATAATTCAAATCCTACAAAAGACAAAACTTAATCCAACATAATGTGACATGCACAGATGACATCTTATCTCCAAAAAAGCCTCATACAAAATTAATCAGTCAAAACAATTTAAATGCTTTTGACTTTGATTTATTGCTATTGGGGTTTTTTTCACTGTACTGCTGATCCCCAGTTTTAGTGGATGACAGGAAAGAGACAGAATCCAAAGCGGAGCTGTGGTGACAGAGAGTGGTTTAGAGGGAATCAATGGTACACTAGATTAGTGGACAAACTGATTAATTAGTTACTTTGTCAGTGTGCTGGGGCCATTAGGGGAAAACTGCTGTTGGAGTGTCTGGGAGGATCCAGGGCAGAGCTGGGAACTGGCAGGTCTGGCAGAGATCACTCACTTTGCCCTCCTAGGTACTCCTGTCCCATTTCATCCCCAGCAATTCTCCAACAGTAATGACTTGACACCAGCAACCTTCTTTTAAAAAATATTCAAAGTCCTGTAAAACCATTCAGAAAACAGATTTCTTTCCTTCCCTCAGAGTTTTAAGTCCCCTGATTTCTTTCCTTGAGGCCATAATGCCAGTGCTCTGACATGTCCTTACTGCCTTCTCTGTAAGAAACATCTTCATGTAAGAAACATCTCCTGAAATAACAAAGCCTCAGTGCTCATATAAGTCACCTTCCTGAGCAGCCCTGGGCAAAATCTAAATTTTGTTTAACATCTCCAGAGCTTCTAATAGTGCCTTGCAACTTGGTCAGACAGAGCAGCATAATCCCCTACCTCAGCTCCACTCACACCCCTTCCTCTTTCTCTTAGAATAATCCAGTAATGGAGCTGGACCAAGAAATTATCAAATTTGATCACAGATTTTATTCTGGACCCGAAAGGACTATCTTAATTAAAGAGAAAAAAAATACTCCTTTATTAGAAGTCATATGTTTCAATAACAATTCCCAGCAAAAAATCCTATACCTTTTCAAGAATTAAATAAATATTTTTTCATTGCTCTCCTATACCAGTCCAGCTCAGACTAAACATCTCTTGACCTGAAGATGCTAACTTTTCTTAGGCTTTGAAATAACTTTGAAAATTATTTCTTTTCTGCCTCACAGATCAGCACTGTGGCTCTAACCCTGAGTGAGCACAAAAGCCTACAGTCAGTGATTTCTGTGTACAATGATTTCAAGGTGTTCAATCTTGAACACAAAGCTCCTAAGATATGTCCCTAGGTTTTGGGAACATGGTCATTTAGGTTAAATCTTTAAAACTTTGCCATACCTGAGCTGCATTTAAACCTCATTTCTTCCATGCCTGCTTCTCAACCAAACCCTTCTTTTCCTCTTATCTCCCAACTTAATGTCTCTTCGAGCCACAATCAATTTTTCAATCCTTCTCATCTCTGCTGCCTACTCAGAGCAAGTCTTTTTCATCCCCTACTATCTCATTTGCCAAGTTTCATTCCTTGAATGCCTTTGCTAAGTCTGGCAGTTCCCTCCTCTGAGCCAACCATGCTCACTGAGTAAAGATACCATGGAAGTAACAGAATATTTTCCCTGTTTTTATCAAGTTCTAGTTTCAAAGGCAGTCTACATCCATGAGAGTAAACTCAACCTTTAAAACACTTTGGGGGGGGAATTTGGTATTTAAAAACACTGCTGAATATCCCATGGGGCCATGCTTAAGTAGCAGGAAATTATGTGTTACATAGAATTCCCAATTTGGAGAACCAGTATCAGATCAAGTGAAAAAAAGAAAAACAGAACACTACTATCAAAGATCCTTAAAACCCTACGCAGAAATGTATGTGGTGCTTCTGCACTTATTTGAAGGCTTGGAAGCATGATGCAACTCTCAGAGGACTGCAAAGGTTTCAGTAATTTTCAGTCAGGTTTATGATTTTTCAGTAGATTTTTCAGTCGAGCAGGTTTATGAGTCACATGCTTATGCTCTGCCTGATGCAGGTCAGTGCCATTCACTCACTTCTTGGAATGTTGAAGGGATTCGTTAAATTTTGGAAAATGAAAGAAATACTATAAGTCCATCTTTTACTGGCAATTCTTGCAATTTTGCTGCATAGTTTATCTCCATTCATTGATGAATAACTCAGTCACAATTCAAAGCCATTACACTCCTAACAACCTGCTATTAAATGTAGCAACAACATATCTCAGGAAGACATAGTCATGACCAATTTTGAAAAAATGACAATTAAGATAGGAAGAAGTTAGAAAAAAGAGTAATGGATGAATAGAAAAATCATTGAGGGCCACTCCATTTTGGGCAGAATTTTAACAGATAGAGATGAATTTCATCTTATATAAACTAGTCTGTCATGGAAACGAAAAACATTTTTGAACTCTGATGTCTTCACCAAGCCCAGTCCGAGTCCACCCACTGGTTTTTTCAGGAGATGCTGGATGATGGATAGATTCTCTCAGCAGCTCCTATGTTGTCTGAATGCCAAAAACCCCATGGCCAGCTCTGTGTTGAACTTTCATAAGGGTCAGGCTGCAGTGGTGCAGAGACAGAAATAAGGTAAGAATAAAGCTTTGGGTTTAGGCGGTTTTTTCCCTTCAGTGCATTCTCCTGGGCACACAACATGACTTAACAATCACAGAGCCTTTGAGCTGATGAAGGTTCACAAAGTGTGAAGGAAGAAAATTAGGAAAGACAAAGCTTGTTTCATACCTGTGTTTTCTGAAAATGCAACAATATGCACTAAAAGCACCAATAAATCTAATGAATAGATATATTTCTGTAAGTAGCTATTACACAAAACCACAAACCTGAATTATTTCTCTTTTTTCACCACTGGATTTAAAAAAAACATGTTTGAAATGGGGAGGAAAAATGAAAAATTTTAGAAATAATTGAT
The DNA here is from genome assembly GCA_013400315.1 of Bombycilla garrulus. Classification (NCBI taxonomy): domain Eukaryota; kingdom Metazoa; phylum Chordata; class Aves; order Passeriformes; family Bombycillidae; genus Bombycilla; species Bombycilla garrulus. The sequence goes on from VXBU01007974.1 coordinate 2,312,072, forward strand.
GTTCCATAATACACTCAAAATATGAACAAGAAAAGTGAGCCATGCTTCCTTTAGTTAAACTCACTCACATGAGAAGATGCCCAGTAGGGAAGAGCTCTTCAATTTAGAAAACAAAGCAGAAATCCTAAGTTCAGGTTTCAGGTCGAAGAGGGAGCCAGGTGTCATTTCAAAGTAATCAGAAAAAGCAGAATGTCTTAATCAGAAAAAAAAACCAAAACAACACACCCCAAATAAGCAGAAAAATAACCAGTGCAGCAAAGCAGCTCCTGTAGTTCTGCTTCTCATCTCAGTGATGCTCCTCCTCCTTTGCACGTGTAAACGTGAACACCTTGGTGGCAACGGCTCATAAAGGTCTAAAATACCTCTGCTCCAGAAATGGGGTTTAAGATACAATAAGGTAAGATATAATATACAGTTATATAAAGCTAAATAAAATGTACAGGTTTTTTCATAATCTTCTTCAACAACCAGCACCATAATGTGACAAGATTTTAATTATTTGAGGTATTATTTGTAAATTCTTACTATCAACTATGCATCTAACTTTTGTGAGTGCTACTAAATACTTGGCTTACAGGATAACTTCTTTACAAAACTTCTGCTTCTTTTTTTAATTCCTACTAGAATGTTTTAGCTCAGAATTGGTTCTATTAGAAGCGATATTTTCAAGACAGAAATCTAATTGCTAGGGTTCAAAAATGCAGTGATGATCAAAAAAAAATCACATTAAGATATTAAGTATGGCCATCAGTTAGCATCAAGTGACTTCAGAATATATTTTCCTCGTAATTTGAGCATAAATTCAAAGTATAACTTTGTTCATGATTTAGCCTTTTACAGTTACATACACCACCATCTTGGTAACAGCAAGAAATAATAAATCAGTCTAAAACATGTATTAAAAACCTGAATTACATCCAAATTACCCAGCCTTCTCTCAAAACCACGGAAAATCAGTAGAAGTGATAAAATCTTAAGTGATTACCATCAATTTAATGCAGCTGTAATGAAGCAAGGTGTGTAATGATGTCATTTGAGCAGTGCAATCCTTGGAAGATGAAGCCTCAAATGAGAAAATGGTGCTGGGAGAGATTTCTAACAGGATGTAGATAAAACTTGCTCACTTTTACCTGAATGAGGCCTTACAATCCCATTTTACTTTATGGTACAACTATTCCAGCTTCCCCACCTTCTTCCTTCATGCCCCCAAAATTTGTGAAACACCTGCAACTGAGAGTGTACCTACAGCAAACTGAATTGGACACACTTCTGACTATAAAAGAGAAAATCTTCAAGGAAAAAGATCATTTAGCATTTTCTTTGAGCTCTGTGTTAGGCTGCTTCTATAAGAGAACAATTCCAAAGGAGGGATGCAGCTGTTTGAATATTAAGGGAAATAATGAATAGATTTTATTCCACTTGTAAACCACACTGGATCACTGATCGGAAATAAAACCAAAAAGTGGAAATCATCTCAGATACTGATGTGGCCTCAGAAGATTTCCTTCCCCATATTTGTTGCTTTGGGTTATGTCAGTTTGGTTTATAGCTGCAGTAATTTTAAATGCATTTTTCTCTCTTGTGAGATGCACTCTTTCAACTTTCCTTGAGAAAGCTTGAGGCACTGATTTATGGTCAGATATGTGTGAATATATCTGACCATAAAACACATCGTGCTTTAGTATTTACTGCTAGAAGACAGACAATATTCCAGACTCAGTGTCTGAGTTATGTCAGCCCTCTCTCTTGCTGTATGCAGGTACCATAGAATCCTGTTAAAAATAAACTGCATCTGGTTTATTAAATTATTTCTAAAGGTTTTGCAAATGCAGGATTTCAACCTTCACTAATGGTAAAAGGGAGACCTGCAGTATTCCAATTTTACTTATAAAGGAATCTAGAGTTTGGAATTTTCAACCCATCTATTGTTAAAATATGGATGCTGAAAACATTTGAAATTTCTATTCTCAGATTTAAAACAGACAGTTTTTCTCTCCATATAATGAATAACAAGTGAATAATAGTATTAAGGAGTCAGAAATGTGAAGCTGCATTGGAGCTCAGGCTGGGGGGGTTCTGTGGCCATGTGCTGCATTTGCTACATGGTTGTGTGGTGGGACTGCCGTTCTTGGTCAGTGGGAGGGTAGAAGTAAATTCTTTTCATTTAATTCTATTCCTTATTTAATGTCGTATCATTTGAATTACTAAGAAATACAAACTCATTCATGCAATGGACTAGGAAGAGTGAAAAGTTGCTCTTTGTAATTATATACTCAGATTTCAAATACTGAACCCTAGATGTGCTATACGATCTAGACCTGTGACTTCTGTCAGAAAAATAGTAAGTGAATTATGCAGCATGAGAACTTGAATCTTATGGAAAAAGTATTAAATATATGAAGAAAACATTCTCTATTAATAAGATCTCAATAATATTTATAATGGCAGCTGTATAAAAACTCACAAGCAGTAAATGAGACTTTCATGGAACCAAGGGAAGAAGACCAGATTCTCATAAGATCTGTAAAGGATCAGTCCCTGCTCTTCCTGTCATAAGACTCTAAACCAAATACCTGTGATTACAATGCCCAAAACAGAGGTCAACTCTCCAGCACTCTAATAATCTAGAAGTGTGCAGTTCTGCTATGTTCTTTTGAAAATCATAATTGAACTCATATCTGATAGAAAATGTCCACAAAGCACCGTTTTCCTACAGCAGAGCTGCTTCCCAGACCAGCTGTTGCTCCTGTTTTTATTATCAATAGGTGGTCTGTCAGGTGGCAGCAGTCATAGATGCCAGTGTTGCAAAGTGCTGCTTTAACAGCAAGGCAGGCAAAAATTTTCCTCAGTCCACAGGCAGCTGAGAAATTGTTGTGTGCCTTCAGCAGCATGACTGGGTGCTGATCCTTAGGGTCAGCTTTAAGGCTTCTTGCTTGGAAGCAGGCTTGTCCTGTGGGAATCAGTCTACAGAATATTCAGGATATTGCCCTTTGCTTTGTTCTTCTTCTAATTGAGGGACATTAGAAGGAAGAAAGAAATGTGAAGCACAAAAGGTCTAGAAGTTATGGGGGGATACTTGACAAAATCAAAGGTGTGTCTTGTGTGTGAACCTAAGGTCAAATCCTGATGATCCATACAGTTAAAAACCTGTTCCCTAATTCCTCATAAGCTTACAGGTATTATTTGTGAGAAGAACAGTTACAGCCAGCAGTTTAAAGCTGGAATGAGACTGCATGTTTCATGTGGAATAAATATTGCCTGAATTCTGCCCACCTAATTGCTCTGCATTTAACTGCCCTGCTAGCTGCATGTGCTGAGACATAACCATTTATGATCCAAATGTTTCTCCTTAAGTACAGTCAGAAAGAACTAATTTTGGCACCAATGTAGCTATTTAATGCTAAGGGATGAGTCAATAGCATTTAAAAAATCAAACAAACCACAAACAAACAAACAAAAAACCCTCAAACCAAAGCAAACAAAAAAAAATCTTTATAAAATAAATTTAAATTTAATTTAAATACTTAGCTACTGAAATTACAGAGACAGTAATACAGTAATTTGAACAGCTTTGATGAGCTGTCATTTCTCAGCTCCCCTCATGACATGTATGTCCCAGCAGTGTCTACACACTTGCACAACAAATTCCAAATTCCTGAACCTCCTGAGGTTGTCTATCAGGTATGCAGGCAGCAGAATCACATGCAAATTTATTATTACTGTCTTTATCTGGATAAATAACTGGCCTATACAGGAGAGAAGACAGGCTGGAATTCCACAGAACAATCTGGGGAGGATGGAAAGGGGGTCAAACTTGGTATAGTCCAAGCTGAGCAGAACAAGGGCTCTGTGCAAGGGTCTCATGCAGAGGCATCTGTAACATCTGCATTACCACCGACAGGACTGAATACAATTTGCTTTTTGTTAGCAAATGCCTACTTTGCCAGCCCATGGATATTTGGCTTAGAGCTTCTGAAGTTAAGATGTTGCCCACAAAAAGTGGCACAGTTTGGCCAGACTTGCTATCATAAGGATTTCTTGTCTGAAGAGCGGTTCCCATAACACACCTCGTTTAGCACACAATACATGTTATTCCCTTTCTTTATGTTACAGCTAACAAGGTTTGGGATTCATTGCATCTGAGCTTTTATGTGTAAAAGTACCTCATAATTCAGATCCTTTTCATATATAAAATGTATTGTCTCAAATGTAGACATTAGGCTGACATTTAGGCAATTGCCTGCTTTGTTTAGCCTCTAATCAATTAATGGAAAAACCCCTTAATTTTTTGAATTGTACCTTCCTTATTCCTCCAAGACTTGAAAATGCTACAGTGATTTTCTAACCAAGAAGCTGATAGACTCTTATAGAATACTTGATTGAGGCATGTTTCTAATTTATACAACTCCTCCATTATGTAAAAGAGAGCAGGGTAAGTGGAACAGTTTGCATCACTTAATGCAAGAAACCATGACGGAAGCCAGTGCTTGGCTGACAGAGAAAGCTTCATTAACAAGGTATCTGGGTAGCAGCAATAATAAACAGGCTTTTTTGAGTTGTTCATTACCTTTTAAAGAAATCTTCAAGAAAAAAGTTACCCCTTAAATTTCAGATTGAAGAAAATACCAAGGGAACCTTTTCAGCTCATTTGAAGTCTGAAGGCTATTGTACACATTTTTTTAAACCTGATCAAAATTCAGACTGCTGTTTGTAACTAAATTATGTATCTCTGAAGCATAAATGTGTTAGCTTTAGAAAGTTACAAATTAGTGCATTTCCATACAGCTTGGGAAAATATAATTTTAACCGCTTTGTTTTGGGTAGGAAAAATATTGCTTGCATTATAAACACAGGGGAGCTGTCAGTAAACATGGCCAGACAGTTTTTTTGGCAGCAAGATTCTCAGGGCCCTACAAACAAATTACCTGGAATTATTAACAGCATTTCATATAATGGCTGGTTTTATCAATTTTTTTTATAGAAATATACATTTTATCATTGAATTATCTCTATGAAGACATTTTATTTTAAGGTCCATCTTTTTATTCTCAAAGAAACTACTTTGACCGAGACTATTTGCTTCCTCTATGTCTACTTGAGTCTATAAACTCTGAGCATTTGTAACTGAATATTTTTGTACTCGTTTATCTTACAGTGACAATTTGGTTACACTGCCTAAACTCTTCAAGCAGAACTGATGACTTCTGAAAGTGCCATCAATAAAAGAAATAAGGGCCAACTGTTACTGTAATCAGAAAAGGTTGCCATGGATTTCAGAAGCTTTAGGATCAAGACTTATGGCAAGAGGTAAGAAGTAAACTAATTAAAATAGATGACATCTATGAGAAAAAAAAAAAAAAGATAGATAGACAGAGGGACCAAAAGGAAAAGGAAGGAATTAAAAGAGTTAAATCAAGAGAAGCTGAATAAAAGTCAGAGGAAGAAAACTGGATAATTGCATTGTTGAAAAATAACATTTGCAAAATGAAAGAAAACCAACAGAAAAAAAGTATGGATAAAAAGACAATTCCCCTCCTCAAGCATATATTTTATAAGGCTAAACCCCGGGCATATCATAGTAGTTTTAATTTCTAGTCTTCAAAGCTGTGAAAGGAAACAATGACTTCAAACTGGAGTAATAAAATGAAAATTTGAGATTAGACCACAGCTTTTATGTTACCACTGTTTATTTGCACTAATGACTACAGAATTAGAATCCATCTCATTTTTGACACCTGCAGTATGGTTTTCCTCACAAGTGTGTGTCAGCCATTGTTCTAGAGACTGGATATGTTTTTCCTTTTTTATCTTCAGGATATGAAGGAAAAATGTGATTTTTCGCAATTACTAGCTGTGTAAGAGAGGATTACTGATGATGATGATCAGAACTCATAGTTTTAACAATAAATCTACTGAGCTAGCAAACAAAGGACTTTCTTGAACAAAATCTGGAAATCTGAAGGATGAGTAAAAGCTACAAATTTCTTTGTATTTATCCTTTTCTGTCCATGGAAGATAAGTAAGCTGGTAAGTATGATGGCTGATTTTTATTTCTGACATGACAATTGCTGCTCTATTCAAAAACATTTGAACGGCAGCAACAAAATCAATGACAAGGATATTTTTGTTCCTTTATAAGAACTCTTTGTGTCACAACTTCAGCTTCTTTGAAACCATTTCCAAGTGAAAACTATTTAAAACTGCAATCAGTCTTTGCAGACTCATCTTGCTAGCAAGATAGGCAGTGACCTTGCATCTTCTTTTCTGATAGAATATTATTTAATTTGGAAAAGTGAAACTGGTAGAGCCTCTCACTTATCTTGCCTATTTTTTAAGCAATTCCATGCTTTTAAGCAATTTTTAGCTTTCACTTGGTAGTGTTGCAAAGAAATGCTTAAGTGTAGCATTTGAAATAAGTTTGGGGTTTTTTTGTCACAAATGGCACCAATGCCATGTCACATTTTCTTGCTTGTCCAAAGTCTAGAGCAGTTAGGAGGAAGGCTGCAGTTCACATGGGTTCTATCTCCATGGTAACTTGTTTACAGGGACTGAAATGCATGCTGAAAATTCAAGGTTAGCTTTCCCTTTGTTCCTGTTTTGATGTTTTTGGCAATATGAATAATGTGGGCATAATCCTAAATTCAAACAGTTTCATGGCAGGCTGAATTGAAACAAAACTCTAAACAAAATGTGCTTTCATCACCCCCATTAGAAAAAGGCAATTCCAAAGGGTTCTCAATCACACCCTCTTCCTTTCAATCTCCAGAACAACCATCCTTATTCTGCACTTCAGTTTTATATCTCAAGGAAGGAGACCGTCAAAGGTTTATATTTTTATACTGTCTAAGGATTTATACTTTTGTGACATGGTAACTCAGGATACATGTGTGTCTGTGTTGCACACATACCATAATTTCCTTTGTCTAAATCATTGCAGAAGTAAAAATGAACGGGCACCTTCTCCAAAGTTAAGCTGAATCACATGATGAGAGTGTTTTGTGTTCAAAAAAAAAATCAAATACCAACACACCACAATTCTGTAACTGCCTATGAGAAAATTCTCATAAAAGCTTCAGGCAGTTTCTTCATCCCTCACTCAGTGGAAACAATGATGGGAAGTGCCCCCCTTGCAAAAACCTTCAAGGGCTGAGGTGACCTTGTGTGCTGGTTTGAGATTGAGATTTTGGTGGGCAGGAAAATAGCC
>VXBU01007974.1:2320192-2333441 GCA_013400315.1 Bombycilla garrulus
TCTTGTGGGGGATCTATGGCAAAGCAGGAGGGACTCTGCTCTTCCTGTTGGGTTGGGGAAATGATTGTTCAAGGGGTGGATTGACTGAAAATCCTAGGTTTTGTCTTTTCATGTGGTTTTGGTTGGAGAGTGAACAGTCAGTGGGGGGAGGATGGATGTTTTGAAGGTTTCCTTCTGGTTTCTGGTTTTTGGGGTTTTTTTTTCTTTGTTTTTAGTGTTAGTTAATAACATTTCTTCTCTATGCTTTAAGTTGGGTGACTGTGCTCCTTTTTTGGTCCTACCTCACAGCAGAAATTGAGAAAAATATATTTTCATGGGTGCACTGGCCTTTGGCCGGTGTCAAACCATGACACCTTGCTATCTCATGTGATTAGAAAGCCTCAGCATTCATGCAATGAAATGTTGGAAAGAAGCATCCTTAAAAAAAGTTCAAACCTACTGAGCTCTAATTTTTACAGCTTAAATATAAAGAAGATAAATTATGTTGTGAATGAGGTACTCCCAGTTTGGCCTTACCCTGTTTGCAGCAAGTAGCTTTGATTTTTACACAGCTTGCTTACTGTGTATTGTCCCAAACAGAACTTTACAAAATCAACTGAAAATCATATAATACTTTTGATGGCACAGAATGCAACACATCTAATTATGATAAAAGGTTTGGAGGACTTTTGCCAAAGTTTCTTGACATTATCTTTTTTTTCTAAGTCACCTTACTTCTCCTTCCTATTCATTAAAACTGGAAATTTCTATCACTCCCTTTCTGTTAGAAGAGAAATGCTCTAAAATTGGCTAGATAAAATTCACCTTTTGAACAAGGCAGTTATTTTATAGCTGCTCGATCTGATATACAGTGCCTGCTCTTGATGTACTCATTAGACAAACAGTTAAAAGCTGTCAAGCTGCTGGATAGATCAAATTCTGCAGGATTTGGAACTAAAGCTACTGAAACAAGAAAAGTCATTAAGAATTCAGCCACTATATTAGGATCTCTATCTGAAACGGAATATTCTGTGTGTTCACAGCTACACATGCAGAGCTCAACTCTAGCTGGGAAAAGGAAGGGAAGAAATATTCCTTTAGTTCCAGGTCTGAGAAGAGCAAAGCCTTTGGAGCCATTACTGTCCAGTTTTAACCTACATTAGGAAAAGCTGTGTTAGCACCATTAATGTTTTTAACATTACTAATAGTGCTTACATCACTTCTCCCCCAAAGGCAGTTGTGTGGCTTAGAAGAGTATGGAAATATCCATATTATGTGCTTTGATAGTGCAAAGTGAATACTAATTATAAAAATCAATGTAAGTTTGAAAAAATTGTATATTTGTTCTGAAAGTTGTTTTTAATAAAGCTTTCTAACATCTATTTTACCTAACAGAATTGTAATTGTACTACATTAGAAATATTAATCATTTTAATTAAATTAGCATCCATGAGCTGTTGAACAGATATCTAATCGATAAGTTGAAGATTTTAGTTTTTCCTGCTTGGTACTAACTGAAACACTGAAGTTTTTGTTCTGTAAAGGAATATTTATATCCTTTATAAGTTAAGGTGCAGCTCTTGTTCCCATTGCCATATTTCTTGAAATATTGCTCATTGTGTGGTTCCTAATTGCCTGGGACTGCTGGGTGCTGCTGCCATCCCAAGTCAGCAATCTGCAGACAGCAGGACTTGACACTTGGCCTAGCAAGACTGACTTGGACAGGTCTTTTATAGCAACAATATAAGCAGAAAACAAACATTCTTTCATCCTTCCTTTATGTATTTCTTGATAATTTTAATTGAGGTTAAAGAGTCAGATAACTTGGACATTGTTTGTTAACAAAAGACATTTTAAAATAATTGCTGTTTTCAAAATTCAGCTTTTCTTCCATGCTTACTCTTCTGTATGGCATGGCTGAAATGCAAAATAAAGTGCTGTGGAATTTCTTCGTCTGCTAAAAGTTGCTACCCCCAGCTGTATATTATTTTTTGTATTGCTAAGAAATCATAAGATCCAAAGCTTTTTAGCTGAAGTGCAAACAAAACAGTGAAAGAAAATAGCTTTTGGTCCCCTGATGCAGTGCCTGACAGCTGACTCGGCATAGCACAATGAACAAGACATGCATCGCTTGAGAGGAGACAGAAAATGTCAGCTGGGGCTATTCATATAGTGAATGGGATGTGATAACCTTTAAATACATATAAACAATGTGTCCTCACATACTGTGCTTTGCTGTTCTCTTCAGAAAGATACTGTCCAGCAGTTCTGCCTTTGGTACAGAAAGCAGCATGCCTGCCCAAGGAAAGTTAATGGCTTGCTTCAAACTCAGAAATAATACCTTCTAAAGGTCTAGTTAGTTATCATGGCAAGGAAGGTAGTCAGAATTTTGATTCTTGATGTGGTCCAAGCACCAGATAAATATAATTCCAATCTGGATCGACACAATTTACACAAGGAAATGCCAATATGCACACACACACCCATGACTTTACACAGCCTCCCTCCACCTCTGTTTACAGAGGAAAACTAATCCCACGAGCTCTGATTGCTTCACAAGGTTAATGAGTGAAAAAAAATTCCAGGGAAGCATTCTAGATTTGGCCCCAAAACTTTGCCTGGGGTTAGAAATCCATCAGTCATGCTCTCCCTGTCTCCAATACCCACGGTCACTCATGAAGGAGCTGTAATAGATTCTGTGTCTGTAGCACTCACCCCCACAATGACCATGAAAATCTCTTGTGCTTATCACTGTTTAATAAAGCTGTGACTGATTTAGGATATCTGGATTATTTTCATACTTAAATGTATATACAGATACTGATTTTGAGGAAATCTACACTTTTCTATCTTCAGATAACATGCTGGTGCCTTTTGTAGGATGGATCCGTCTCACTCCTATCAAGCATTTGTTATGCCTGGGGAAGTTTACAGTTTGTATTCATTTATATCATAATCATTTGGAAGAGCTATGTGAAGTTGGGGATACCAAAGTCTGAGAAAAACTGTAGTATTTAAATAGCTGCAGCTGAAAAAAGTCTGCAAAGATGTCTAAGTAACAGTATTTGCTCTGTGAAAATACAGTAAAGTGACTGATTTACAGAAAATAGTGTAGGATTGCAGTGCTTAAAAATACGGTAATGTAAAAGTGTGGATATAGACATATTTAAATAAAACAGCAATAAATTAAACCACTGGAATGAAAATAAGCAATATCTGGATGCCTTTGAATTTGTTGATTAACGCTGGTTCACTGACTATTTTCCATCAAAGCTCGGAAGAAGTCACAGGGTGAAGTGATAACTGCTCATTACATTTTCATTTATTTTGCATAAATTCAAAAGCCTGATGCAAAAATAAAGGAGTGAGGAGGAAACTTGGTCATCAAGTCCAATTCCAGACTGTCACAGACAGTATTCCCATTACATAAGACCATTCACAAATTTTTTAAGGTTCATCACAGAAAGTCTCCTCCACCTGAAAGACTGTTCCAGAAGCCACCACTCTTATGGTAAGAAATCCTCTAATTTCTGCCTTGCTTTTGTTCAAGTCTGAAGGTAGCTATTTACCACTATGCCATTATCACCCTTCTGCCTAAAGACCTCTTTCCCTTTCACTGTGTTTATGCCCTTGATACATTTACAGACAGAAAATCACTCTCCATCTCAACCCCTTTATGCTATTTAGGCAAGGCAAGTTCATGCAGTTTGCTGTGGCACCACAAGCTCACCACTCCTCAGGTCATCCTAATAACCCGCTTGGGTTTTTTCAGTCCCCCTGTACTCTGCCAGGGACTTACTTGTGCCTGTAATTGTTGCAGCATTCCTGACCTCTGAGCACCTGCAGGTAACTGCTTTCCTTCTGCCTCTCTGTTGTGAAGAACCAGAAAATATTATCTGTTTCTTACAAAATATGACATACCTATTCCCATAAAGGTGGTGACTGATGTTGTACAAATAATTGCTTTTCTGTTTGGTGCCTAAGCCAAAATACATAAGGAAATCCAAGCAGAAATACTTCCTGCCAACTTTGTTCCTAGAGCATAGAATAATTTGTTCTTCCAAAACAGCAGAAGGAATTAATCCATGTTTTTGTTAACAATAAACTAATCTTTACTAAGATCATCTGGCTTTAATTCCCTTTCTTGCTTTGTCACCTATGTCCTGCACTCCAAAAAAGCGTCCAAATCACCACATTTCTGAAAGGGCTGAACTCTGCCTTCCACAAGGCTGGAGAGTCACAAGTTCTTTTTGTGATGCATGATAACATCAGGGACTCAGATCCCCTCCCTGACATCTAAATCAGCCTCTGCAGTTTGGGGGAGCAGTTTCCTTCTCATTCCTTCTGGACAAACCTGTGTTACTCGATGTGGAACACCTATACTTGAACTCCACCCACAGGAGGGAGGGAGCCTGCATCCTCAAAATTTTGCCAAGCTTAGACAAAAGTTCAGGTTTATTCCGTGGCTGAGTCAGAGACTGGAAATTTTGCCTCAGAATGATAAAAATCATAGTTTTTCTTTGTCAAATTTACATGTGTCTTGTCTAATTATGTATACATCTGAAAAATACTACTAATAATTTATAGACACATATATATGTACACCAACATATATATATATTCTTGTTTCTCTTGGTTAACTACCTCAAGCACAGAAATCTTGAAAGGTAGGCTTATCAGTGCAATTATTTCAAAGTAGTGACACTCATACATTTCACACAGTTTTGCACTTAAACTAAGACAGGAGTATAAATTTTCTCTTTCACCTTGAAAAACTAGACATTTAAACGACTCTTCAAACAATCTACTTATTTCCAACTGAGGAAAAAAGTCTGACAGTAACTTTTTTTCAGAATAAAAAGAATTATGACAACACCTTTCTTTTTCAAATAAGGTTTTACCAAAGCTGACAAGTTTAAGTATATTAAATTAGGCAATTGAACACTTTACTTGCAGAGGGAGAAATGGCACACAACACTTAAGCAGGGCTAAGACTTTCAGATCTATCTCAGAATTCTTCTTGTCCTCTGGATTAAGCAAAAGAGTTGACCTTTAGTCTAATGATCCAATTGAGCTGCATAGATCAGCTCTTTCCAACATTTTGGCAATTGTACCTTTGTTTTAGATACCACAATCACCAGATTCAGCACTTGAATTTATTTGTCCAACCCTTGGCCTCTCACTTCCAGGGCCTGTCACCATTCCTGTCTCCTCTCCATCTGGTCAGCATCTCCTGCCTGCTCCCAGGCTGGTTCTGCCACTGCTGCAGAACTGCCAGCTTGTGTTTGTCACTGACTTAAGGCACACAACCTCCAAAAGCATGGCCCTGCTCTCCTGTGTTCCCCCACTCCCTGTACTAGCACTTTAAGGAGCTCAAAGTTAGTTTGAGCCCTCCAAGTTCTCTCATCCAGATGGTTTCACTTAAAGGGCTCAAAATTTAATTTTTAGGGTTGGTTTAGTTTTCAGCCTTACTGGTGCTGATTTATAGACTGGGTCTTATGAGTTGTGAAATTGCACCCTGGACTAAGCAGGCCTGGCTTGCTCCAATCAGATTTTCTGCCCCTGCATTGCAGCACCCTCTGCCCCTGGACCAGCCCAGCTCTGGCTCAGTTTGCTGGGATCCATTCCTTGCACCGAGGCACCACAAAGAGCTATCCCTCTTCTCAGTCCCCCCTCTGCTTCTAAAACACTAAAACCAGCCAGTGAACGCCCAGGAAACCTCCTGCTGTTCCCTCTGCAAGGTCATGAGGAGCAGCAGAGCCCCTGTGGGGCTGCAGGGGCTGTGCCATCCCCAGACGTTCCTGATGGTCAGGACAAAGCACAAGCAGTGCAGCCCTTCCCCTCAGCACACACACTTTGGGTATGTGCACTCACAGCTACACACACCGAATTGTATTCTATAGAAAGAGACACTCGCCCCTAAGGACGGCAAATAAATTCCAATAGTTACCCAAATGTTTTTATTAGGAGTTCAGGGTGTAAAAAGATACTAAATTGCTCTGATTTTCTATTTAAACAACACATATTCTGTTCTCTTCAGTCTGCTGTTTTCACAGATTTGAAGATTTAATGGCACCCACTATAACCCCCAATTTTCAATATTCAATGTCCTGTCTGGCTCCTGTTTTAGGCACTGGGGGTTTTGCTGTTATCTCAGAAGAGCAGGGGTGACCATGTGGTTAGTATGGCATTTGCACAATATTAAAATAACCTCTCATGATTGGAACACTGTGCCATAGTTAATTAAATATATGAATGACTTGTTTGAACAATCTTCTGTTTGCATTCTGGATCGTAGCCATACAATCTGCTGATGGTGCCAGGGTTATCTCTGCTGCTGCTTAGACTTTCTCTGGTTTGTTCTGCTTACTGTGGTTTGTTAAGCATATGTTCTTGCGAGCGTTTCTAACCCCAACCTCCACTTTTTTTTTATACTTATATAAACTGGAAGTGACAAGCCATTTGTTTACTGTGGTTCTAAATTAATTAGGATTCTCCAAGGCGTATTTCATACTGTTTGCTGCAGATCCAGTTTACTAAGCACTGCAGTAGCACTTTGCACCTTATACATAATTTTACAAAGGAAAAATTACATCCATTTTCAAAGAATCTCAGAATATTTTGTTATAAAATGTAATTATATTATAAAAGATGGAGATACACAAACACAGAGAGATGAAGTATTAATGTGCAGCAATTCAGTGACACAACTGAGAAAATAAGCTTGAAGATCTACATTATGTTCATAACTGATGAGTAATTACTGCAATGATGATGCCACATGCTTAGTTTCATGCCCCTAAGCACATCTTCCTACAGCAAAGACTCTTCCAGATCAATGAGATGTAAAATAGAAGATACTGAGGTTCTTACTTTGTTAACTCCTTTATATCAACCTCAGCTCAACAGCATTTGCCATTTCATTGATGAAATTTGTAGGGGACATCATGCAAGACCTCTTTTGCAATGGTTAGATCTGTACAACCCTAAACTACAATGATTAAATTCCTTTGGACTCTCACACCCAGACACATAATACTGCTGCTCACCTTCAAAAAAGTCCGTTAATGAAGAGAGAATTAGACCATCTGAAGCATTGTTTTTTTGTTTTTTTTGTTTTGCAGTAAACTACACATTCAAATATACTAAAAAGTCAGTAGGTATAAACAATCATAAAAGCATTCAAAGTATTTACTAGTCCTTAATAAAACAATAATGTTGCTAATTTTTTGTTCATGGTTCCAGGACAATGCCACACAGTAGAAGTGACACAGCAAACCTGTCTAGAACAAGAGAAGATGATAAAACTCCATGAAAACACTCATTTGATGATTGGCTGATGTCTTACCTCTCCTACTGAGCAATCCAAGCCACCTGACAACTGAAAATCTAATATTAGCAACCACTTAAAGACTAACTTGTGGAACATCTGGAATATCACTTCCAAAAACTTTTCCAAGCCCTGAAGCTACACTGCTGCCATTTTTATGGAGATTCAGACAATGGAAGTTGTCATATTGGAAGGACCCACATGGGAGTTCGTGTGTAGGACTGTCTCCCATGGGAAGGGTGTGAGGAGTCCTGGTCCAGAGGAGGAAGGAGCAGCAGGGACAGCAGGGGAACCGACTGCAGCCCCTATTCCCTGCTCCCCTGTGCTCATGGGCAGGAGCAGGGAGGGAAAACTGGGAATAAAGTTGAGCCCAACAAGAAGGGAAAGGTAGGGGGAAGGTATTTTAAGATTTGGTTTTATTCCTCATTATTCTTCTCTGATGTGATTGGTAATAACTTAAATTCATTTGTCCTCAAGTCAACTCTTTTGCCTGTGATGGTAAGGAGTGAGTGTTCCCTCCCTCTCCTTACCTCAGCCCAGGAATCTTTTGTATATTTTCTCCCCTGTGTAGAAGAATCAGGTGGGGAGGAATAGAAGAGCCTTGGTGAGCACCTGGCATCCAGCCAGGGTCAGCCCACCACAGGCTGTTACTAAGTACCAGATCATTATATGTGTGCAAGCAGGAGATAAATTAAATATAATATAAATGCACATTTTAAATAGGTATTATAAATGAAAAAGTCTGACTGAGTACTAACCAACCACTTAAAAAAATTTAAAAATTTTTGCAGTTTTGTGCTCAGTTTTATTTGCTTTCTTTATACAAGAATGGTCCTATCTCTAGGCTTTAAGCTGCTTGCTCAACCCAGACAAAAGGCACAGCACCTGTTAATAATGAGTGTATCTGTTCCTTCTCCATGCAGGATTAGGTTGCAGTAAGAACATATTTACATTTTTCCCCTAGAGCTTGAGTTACTTCATACCATCAAAGGCTTGATTCAAACACTGAAATCAGCTCATAAATGAAACCCAAATCAATCAGAAACAAATCTTGTGTAATACTATAATAGAGATTCTGTGATAAGGAAGATCCAAAATGGTTAAAAACTGTGGGGAGAGATTCTTTATCCAGAGCATACAGCTAGAGAATGATTTTCTAGAAAATTAGAGTGTAATTGTTTTCTGTAAATGGTGCAAAATCTGTCTCCAGATGAAACCCTTCCTGCCATGATGCCTTACAATGCAAGCACTCTTACCATCATCATCAACCTCCTCCCATGAGCAGAGATTTCATTTCAAAGAGAAAAAAATAATAGGGTAATAGGGCTCCATATACTCTATTATAAATCCTGCTACTGGTATAGGTTAGATTGTGAAACACAATTGTTATGTAGAATCATAGGGAACATAGTGATTTTGCCTTAAAATCTATGCAATATGTACTACAAACCTCACTGGAATGAGCTTAGTTAAGTCTCCCCAAGTAAACCCCAGCCTTTAAAAACATCTGCAAAAACTGTGAGTCACAAAATGAGCCAGCTGTCCATGCAGGCCAGTATTCTGGATTTTACTCTGAGCTGTGTTGGTTACTGAGAAAAGGAAAATACTCAGCAGGGCAAGCAGAGCAAAGAGAAACCTTCCCCACCTTTCAGTAAGCACTGAACTCAAACACCTTTAAAACAAGAAAAGCACTTAAAGTGATATGGATAAAGTGCAGACATTCTCTTGGAAAACAGCTATTTGTCCAAAGCAAATGCCCATGGAAAGGATGACTCTGGCAAAATCACACAGAGAAAAACAATTCAGGAAAAAAAATTTTTTTTTGAAAGTGAAAGGGTTTTTTTTATCTTTTAGGAGCATGTGCATTTCTTTTGCAGAATTTTTTCACCTCCTTTTTCTAACAACATATGTCATAGAATTGAATGATACTTTTGAGCAAAATTTCTCTGTTAGTTTAAAAACATTTTAGAATAGAATTAGTGCATTTAAATCCCAAGAAAAAATAGCAACATCTGGTTTTTGGTCTACTTGAACTGTAGATGTCAAGTGTACTTAGCTGTTAAAAAATGCTACATCTCTTATGTTCATAAACTTTCTCTATTTTTAATCTAGTTTTTTAATAAAAAAATTGTATTAATGAAATAAAATTGTTAGGATGTTAGTCCTAATGTTCTTAGCAATGACTTAAGAACAGAAGAGAAATGGCATCTAGCAGTGATCCAGGCTCTTGCAGGGAAAACTGCTTGCAGGGACTCTATCTGATTAAGATGCTATTCCATTAGCCATTTGGAGAGGAAATCTCTTCATTATAATTTAAAAATCAGTGTCAAAAGCCATTCATCAAGATTTCCCTTCTAGTTTAGTTACTTATACTCAACTTTATGTACACAAATCATCACCATTACTGTCAGAGCAGACGTGAGCTTCTTCAGCAATACTTGGCTTGGGAGTATTTATTTGAGTTTTGATCCAATTACTACCTAGACTGCATGTAATAACAGATGTCCTGGCTGGGTTCTACTCTGCCTCATTCTCTATGTTCAGTCGCAGCAAATGCCTCTACTTTGCATTTTCTTCTCTCTCCAGATAACCCAGCACTGTTGCTGGTCCTACAGTGAACCAGCAAATTGCCTGTTTGATCCTGAATGCTGCAGAGCACTGGAAATGGTGATGGCCCAGCCTTTGACAAGAACAAATTTGACCAAGTTTGGGTGAATTTTGAAGAACCCAGAGATTTGGCTGTGGTGGCATGTGAGCCCCAGCAGATGACAGTTAATGACATTTTCCTTTACACTGCAAATTAAACGTAAGCTGAGAGTTGTAACTCTCCTTTTACAGCCTTTCAGAGTTGAAGTTTTTAATATTCCTATTTCATAATTAGGTTTCAAAGATCAGAATACAGTTAGTGATGAAGGAGTTACTGTTGGAACTTTGCATTCCATGCAAATCAAAGGAGACAAACAATATCAGGGAAGGTGTTCCACTCATAAGAATCATTGTCATTGCACACTGGTTTGATACCAGAAATATGCTGGATAAAAACTTCATCAGACAGTTTCCAGTTACACTGAAGTTACACACAAGGCTTCTTAAATAATATTTCACATGTATTTCCAACTTCAAAATTCTTAAATCTAGTAATAGACTTTTTAGCATTTGTGAGTGCAGTTGTGCCCATACAACTATGTCTAAACTTCTAAACTAGTTAATGTTTCATTCCCAGAAAAGACTGGCACAATCTTGATGGGTTTTGAAGCTCAGCTATAATGCAAAAATAGGGTACTTGTCTGGCATTCATCTGCTATCTGTCAGCCTCCACTTGTTTTCTAACACAGTTCATTTTCTACCACTTGATAGAAATATAGAAGAGACAGGCAGAGAGAATGTCTATGTACCAAGGGAGAATAGAAAAAGAATAAAAGACTTATTCACAATTATGCCAAGTTTCACTTCAGACAGCACGGGAGAACCTTGCTTGGAGGCTGATGACAGCACTCCCCTCTGTGACAGCTCTCAGGTAAAGACTGTTCCAGGGGCCACAGACTTGCAGCACACAAAGATATCTGGAGTTTGCCAAATACTGTCTATGCCATAGTTCATGATTAATAAAAACAGTGTGGTTTCTGTTTTCACTGTTAATGAAAAAGAGCAGTATTAGGTCCAGAAGCAGAAGGCTTGCCTCAAGAACAAAAAAGATCTCGTGTGACCCAGACCTAAAACATAAGAATTTTCTTTACAAATAAATTGACTTTCTGGGTAGAAGTGATCAGATTTTTGAGATTAATAGAGAACACTGTATTGTTACTGACTAGTCTGGCTGTTTTCTCAGTACTTTTTCTGCATCTTTCAAAAATTCATTGCAATAAACTATAATTCCAATTTCTTTTCACACTGCAACATATTTATTGAGCTGGACACTTGTGCTGCAGTGTGAAAATAAGAATACATAAGTTCCCTTTCCTTAGAAAGGTAAGCTAAGCTCAAAAATTCATCTGTGCTATATTCCAGAACTTTAATTTGCTGGCTGTGAAATTTATACATCCAAATTGTCTCAGTATTTTTAAAATACTACCCTTGTAAACTTGATTGAAGATTGAAGATTTTATAAACACAGAGGAAAAAAAGGCTCTTGAAGATTTGAAGAGTTTTGAGGATTTCAAGGCACATTCAGGGCACTCAGTTATACTTTTTTGGATACTCAATTAATTCCTCATGGATCAGAGAAAACAGCAAATGGACAAGTACTGCCGTCAGCAAAGACCAGCAGGCTGCAAGATGTACCTCTGTACTTCCTCATAGGGTTTGAAACATCATTGCTTACAACTTCAGACACTCAAATATTTCTGAGCAAAAAGAACTTAATATGCATGAAGTCATTCACCAAAAAACAAAGGATAATTAACAGTATAGAAAAACTACCTTATTTACAAACTACCAGGGAACAGGCATTATGCTCCAATTCTAACTAGCACCAACATATTTATTAAAACTATTGATGAATTAGATCACACTTGCATGCAACAAAATACAGCACATTAAGCAACATGTTTGTCACACTTTGAGTGGGGGGGAATGGAGGATCCAGGTTAGGTATTAGAAACACATTGTGGAACTGATCAAGTACCTCTAAAGCCTTCACAGGTAAAGGACAGGGTGAATATCTGTGAGGAAAACCTGTAATGCAGGAATATAAACACTTGAGGTTCTTTCAAACTTCATTTTACATTTTAAAATGATAAAGCATCCAAGATACCATGGCAAAATAATTTCATTAACATTACAAGTTCAAAGTCTCCTAGTCATCAAAATTGTATTCGTGAAATTAACAATTAAGTTCCTTAAAGCAAATAAGCCTAAACTATATTGTTTAACAAGCTTCCCAGCTTATAACCCCAAAAATCTAACAGCAGTTTTATTACCATTTTCCATCTGTAAATTTATATCATATTAAGAAGCTATTTCCTTCAAACTAAGTGGTTAGGACTGAGGAATGTTCAATACACCATAAACTTTGAAATCATTGTTCATACAACTATTGTTTTTAAACAAAATTGCTGTCATTTATATAATTGCTATAAAACTCGAACTGTGCCAATTGGAAAGCAAAGAGCATTTGCTGAGTCTTAAGATCATTTAGTTGTTTTTAACTTGGCACGCTCCTGGATGATATTGCTTAATGTGAACTTCACATAATTAAGAGTGCACAAATTCTCTTCTTTAAAAACTACTTGCTCAGAACTCAAACAGCAACTGTTTTGTTCCGTTAATTGTCTCGAAAAACAGAACAAAAAACCAAAAACAAAATAAAAAAAACTAACAAAATCCAAACCAACAGTGTTCCACATCACCATGGCTTTCCCTTCTTTTATTTCTAGTCAGCCTAGAAGAGTGAGCAAGGGGATCATCACTCTCTAAATGCAGACCTGCCAGCAGTGCTGCCTGTGCCTGGGCTGAGCAGGGACAGCACACCCGGGTCTGGCACGTGTGAGTGCCCTGTACAGAGCTCATCCCGAGCCCACCGCAGCCTCTGAGGTGCAGCTACTGCCTGTATCACTTCCTGCTCCTTCCCTCTGAAGTTCAGCTCTTGGCTCAAGGGTGGCTTCCAGGATTTCCAGCCCCCAGGTCCCCACAGCCCATGGTCCTCACTCGTAGCATGAGTTGTGGAACAGCAGGGGTTCAGATCCGCCCGCCTGGCCTGTGCTCACTACAAGGCTGCACAAGGCAGTACCATGTGTGATCAGCACTCATCTCAGGAAAGTTTGAGACTGGCACCCACCACTGCAGCTGAAGTACTGAGCTCACAAACAGACAGACAGACACACACACACACGTGTGACTTTTGTTTTCATCTCTCTGTGGGGGGTTGGGGTGTTAGTTTTTTTCTTTTTCTTTTTTCATCCTCTTTAGTTATGGAATTTTTTGTCCCATTTGTTGCGGGGG
>VXBU01007974.1:2333544-2472505 GCA_013400315.1 Bombycilla garrulus
TTTTTTTCTGTTTTTTTATCTGTAGTAGGTGTTGTTGTTAGTACCATAGTTATTGTTAATTTGTATCTTGTTATACTCATTAGTAAAGGACTGTTATCCCTCCCCATATCTTGCCTGAAGGCCGCTTAATTTCAGTAATTCGGAGGAAAGGGGGGGGGAGGTGTCCTGAGGGAGGGTTCTGCCTTCCCTAGCAGATACCTGTCTTCAACCCAAGACACTCTCTCACAGGTGTCAGCTAATTTATTAAATTTGTTTAACCAGCTCTTCAGGCCAGAGCACTATTCAGACCTTAGATTCTTCTGCTGTGTTTATATTCCAAGCAGAGAATTTATTAACCAACCGTTCATCTTGAATACTGGGGAAAAAAATTGTTTAGAGTGAAATTTTTGAAATTTTTCATATCTAAATGTAGGGTATGCAGTTGCACAGGGGCAGAAATTTTGTTTTGCATAAATTGTTGCAATAATTTAACATACTGTCTCACTATTGATACAGTCATCACAAATGCTTTTAAAAACTGCTAGAAAATGCTAGAAAAAATATGGATGTGATATTTTTATCAAAACATGACGTTATTAAAATACTATCATAGGGAAGCATTGGTTCAAATATGTAAATCTTAGGTATTGGATCTTTTTGTTGCTGGTGATGAAGAATTTGGCCTGTGCTCCAGAGCACTGTTCTAAGCGTCATATTGCCTGTTATTTCTAATGTCAACGTGTCACCTGCTGTTGCAAAAAAACACTGAGGAAAACCCCCCATATTTTATGTTATTTAGAATTGCACACATGTTGTCAGAAATAGCAAACTGCCCAGTCTGTTTGCAGATTGGCAGGGACCCAGGGTTTGCTATTTCCCAAATCATAACTGATTCCTCTGGCAGATCTCTAGCTATCCACTGCTCTCAGTGCAGTGAGGACATAGAGCTCTGCCTTGTTTATGATTCTTAAAAAAAAAAAAAAAAAAGGTAGAAGTTAATAAATAAATGACCAAGTAAGCTTCAAAGTATGCTGTTGGAGTAGGAACAGAAACCGAAATAAAGAAATCCTATACAGTGTAATCCAAACACAGGATGTAAAGCCAGGATGAGGACAGAATGGTGTTATCAGCCTCCTTACCCTGGTGGCCAGCACAATGCTACCCCAAGACACTCTGTGAACCTCAGAGCAGCTTGTCTTTCTACAAACTGTAGGAGTTTGTTACTCTAGAGAACTCTGCAGGACATGTGCCTTCATATGTTATATTTTCCTCTTCAATTAAGTGACAGGAAAATAAAGGGCACTGTTAAAGAAGGTCCATCTAGCATACCATACAAAAATAGGTGCTCTGCAATGAGAAATTTTAAAAAAAAATCAGACTTAGTTTCTCCCCAGATTTATTTTAAACAGTTGTCTTGTTAGCCATGTCCTTCATTGAGGCACTTGCAAACCAAAGTGAAAAGTTAATTTTGCCACATAGATCTTCTTGTTTCAAAATACATATCTGGCTGTAGAGAGTCTAGCAGTAAATGAATAACATTTTTACAAGTCAGACTATAAATCCCTTGCTAGCATTCTGAAAAATCCTGCTCAGCTGAGCTGAGTATGTGAATTCATTAGCTGTGTCACCAAAACCTTTTGAAGTAAAAAGCATTTCAAATTCATGCTACTCTAAATTATGATGTATGTAAAAATAATAGGTGTTTTGTTTTTTTTTGTCTTTAACATTTGGATTTCAACAGTTTGGAAACTCAAGATGGATTAGAGCAACTACTACTTGAACCAGAGTAAAAACAATTAGTTAAAATGCTCTTAATGCAAGTATTCACACTGCAAAAACTTAATGAGAAGACTCAAAAAGTATTTTGAACCTGCAGGAACACCCATTTTATTATCAGCAACAATATATATATATATATATGATGCCAGGTGTAAAGAATCATAAACAGCTAGAAATTATTGCAAAAAAAACCAAACAAAAAAAACCAAAACAAACAAACATAAAAATAATAATTAAAAAAAAAAAACCAAAAAAAAACCAAAAAACAAACCATAAAGAAAAACACCAAAAGAGAAACACATTGGTTTATAGCCCAAGCAGTACAAATAGAACCCCCAGAGCACAGAGGTGGTTCGGATCACTCGGGTAACCCAGCCCAGCAGTGACTGCAGGGCAGAGAGCAGCTCTGGGCCGAAGCTGGCACAGCTCTCAATGATGCTGCTCGGGTGTGTCTCTTAGCACTGCGATCGCATGCAAAACATTCTCGGGATATAAAGTGCCAAACACGCCAGCAGCTCACCCACATCCCTGGGTGGAATCGCAGAGTGTTGCTGCTCAGGCCGAGATGAAAGGAACAAACAAACGAGTGATGACACCCCCGATTACCTATCCACACCCCTGGGTGTCAGACTTTACTCTGTTCCTGGTCGAGGACACAATCTCAGTGCTTTGTGTGGATCATTGTGCACCGATGTTTGCGCAATTAATTCTACCAAGACAAGCCAAGAGTTCAAATCTATAACTATTTACTTCTCACCTCGTTGACTCTATTTATTCTTTTGGAGCTACCATGACGGAGGTTTTAACACTCCTTTTCACTGCCTTTGCCTCTGCAGCTTTACTCATCATGCTGTACCAAGGTTGAAAGAGCATTACAATGTAACTCACAGACATCTTCTAAGGGTAATAAATGCCTTTTCATTGACTTGAATAGCTTAAGTGTATAACAAGTGCATTCCTCTCTCCCAGCTAGAGCCCTGAATAACTGATCATTCCCGGACTAAAAAAAGAGATAGAAGAAATCTTTCTTAAATGGTTTGGGCCGGATTTTAATGACACTGGGATTGTCGTGCAGCTTTAAAATATTCCTTGTTCCTGGACAAGATAAAAAAGTCTAACTTCTAAAATGTTTGTGCAATATCCAAGATTGCATAGAGCAAATTCAAGTTGTTAGCAGGTATTATAAGGAGAAATTATTGTCAGCAAACCATCATTTACTCCAAACACAAAGATTAACTGTTCTACTCTGACATTTAACAAAAATTATTTCAATTGTCGATGAAAATATTAAAAAATGAAACTTCTACATGTAATGAAAGTCCATCTAAACACATACTGGTCTTTTGGGCATATCCCTCCTTGTGCAATAGGACAAATCTTAGTAACTTTGGTACTAATAGGCTATTGAATGTCAAGAAGGGATGAAAAGGCAGTAATTTCTCCTTGAACTATTGCACAGCTAATTGTTACTGTGCGGTGTCGGGGCAATATCTTTACCAGAAATGAAATATAGACATAAAAGTCAGAGGGTGAAAAAGAATATTTCTTTTTGTCTGATTAATGCATAATCTCATTAATCTTATATTAAACTCTTCTTCCTAAGGTAATGTTTAAAATATGAAACTGGCACTGCCACTGAGGAACGATGCAGAGGAGAAAAACAAACCAACAGAGAAATTAGAGTAAAGACACAGCACTGACTTTGGAGCAAATATTCCTGTAATGGTTACACAAATGTAGGGCATTATTTTTGGACATGATGAATTCTGCCATCTTTTTCCACTAATGCACTTATTGTAGTTACAAGGTACAAATCTTGTTGAAAGTGCACCAATTCTTTTAGAGAGCAGCAAGCCATGCCAATAACAACATCTGCTTAATAGAAAGGTCTAAGCTGAAGTCTGAGTATTTATTGCATGGAAAAAGCATCATTGTGAAATTGTTTCCAGCTTTTAACTGACAGTTTTTTCTTTTCAGTGTTGAACTCCTTTTATTTTGCTGTTTTAAAGGGCTCCAAATGGTCGCTGCTCTATTATGACTCACAAGGGAAAAGTGCATGTTTGAATTATGAAGCTCAGCCATTCTCTGGGGAACTGTATATGTATTACAAGAGTGGGTTTTCCACTGATTGATTGAAAACTATTGTTTCTGAGCTGCTGATTGCAGCATATGTCAATTTACAGACCCGCTAAAAGGTTTGCCACAAAATTATACATTGCATTTAAAATAAGCCCACAGTAAGTACTTTAATAAATTAGTGTCAATATAATATTACAGAGTGGTTGTATTGACACCAAAAATAGTGTTTGTGAAGCTTTAAGAAAAAAGTCTAATGACTGTGTCAAGCTAAGAGGAAAAAAATCCATTTCTTTATCAAATGAGGAATGGAATTATTCCAATGTTTCTACAGTCTGATCTTGACCTGTAACACCGAAGTCCTTTGTAATAAAAAGTAGAGTTTCAATACACAAAGCCAAAACCATCCACCGTGTGTGTATTTCTTCTCTCACAGATGGCAGCTTACATTATATATCAACATTCATGTAACCTTACTCTGATCCTTGTAATTCTCTATAATCTGGGGAAAAAAAAATCTGATACCCCACTTTACAATTTAAATGTAGGAGGAAAAACATGCTAATATATTATCTGACTTCAAATGTAGTTTTCAATTTAGAGTTTAGACAAAAGTACAAATAAGACACAGTAGAAATAACCTTTGAATTTTATCAAAAACATAGAAAAATGTACTAGCACTACATCTTCCCATGTGGTCAGTTTACAAAAAAATCTTTTAGAACCTCTGGTTTTCAGTATTTTATAAGTTTGAATTATCTCAGCCTTACTAGGATGTAGTTGTGGACTGGTGCTTTCAGCAAATATCCTGCACACTATATTCACCTTGCCATACATGCAGGAGGTTGGCAGCAGATAAAACTCAAAAACTAAAATGTCTTGTGACCATTTTTCACATTTTGTTAAAATGTTCTGATACAGCATTGTTAACAAAGAGAACAGTGACATAATTCTCTCAGTGCTCTAGCTCATGGACTTTAAATGATTCTCTTGTTCAGCTTAGATAGTACAAACTGGAAGAGGTCAGTTGGAGAAAATGAGAAAAGATTTGTAGGCCTAACAGAGAATAGAAGATGACATTCCCCCATTTCAAGAAAAGAATAGAAGGTTTGAACTGTCCTTTGACTCATATATTTACCAATTTAATTTAATAAAAAGAGGGCAAAACGATGGAGAATGTATAATTCAGGGAACTGGTGATGGGTTAAAGCTGCTCTTCATCTGCAGAAGTTACTTTTTAATAAAGAAGGTAATACAGTTTCTTGTAGACTCTATAGAAAACACAGAATATTTGAAAATTAAGTGTAAAAAAAAGAGTGAAAATTCATCTGAAATGCCAGCAGGATTTGAAGAACTCATTTTAGGTTGCACTGTGCATTAAAAAATAAATAGAAAAGCATATGTAATGCTAAGGATGCAAAGAAATCTTTGCATCAAAGCTATCAAATAAGAAATGGGATTTTATGACTAATTAAATTCTCTGACTAAAGGTGTTATATCAAAGTGCAAAGAAAGGCTCTGCTAGAAATACCTGACACCAAAAATCCCGAGTTCAGCCACCTTGGGCGCAGACTGTGAGTGGCTGGCAGTGCTCCCCCAGGGCTGATGTCCCCACATCAGCTCATCTCACAGGGATGTGCCTCAGGAAGCTTGTGCACACCTGATGCTGAGATGCTGCTGTCAACTACACCAAAAGAGGAGAAGGAGACCAGGCCAGCTGTAGGTGTTTTTCTTTCATCACAACACTGCCTCAGAAAAAACTGATTCTGCTGACTTATTAAATAGGGGTTGCATCCAAAGCACACTGGTGCAGTTGTATAAAATTTGGATTAATTATTCTCAAATTTCATATGTCCTTCACTTTTCAAAGATGGAGGGATGCTACAAACTAACAAAGGCAACACCTGAATTCAGAAGAACATGGCATCATTAAGAAGTGCTCACCTACTATAAATTCTACACGGTACAATCTGTTTGGCTTGGCTGTACATACATGCAGGTAAATTTGTCCATTTCAGGAATTTTATATACATATATCTATATATGTGTAAACAAACGTATTCTAGAGTTGGAGGATGACTGCTGTTCAAAGCGAACTATGTGTAGGAAACAATCCCTTAATTTGCTACAGTAATTTGAGGGCTGATTCAAAAAAATCAAAGTCATGGTTATAAATGGCACAGCAGAGTGTCTGTCTTTCGTGTACCTTGTAAGCATTTTGTTTTTCTTGATTGCTACAGTGGTACTGCTGCTTGTTTCCAAGTTACAGAACACCATAGCTGGAAATTCATGAATTTCAAAACATTTACGGTTTCCTAAGCTTAGGCAGGGTTTTTGAATTTTACATCCAACTGTTTTCAAGGATTATTTTGTATTATGTTTTCTGCATAACAAATTTAGCTAACATCCTTGCACTTCTCTGCTTTCCCTTGATCACATTGTAAAATAACCACAGTAGTTTAAATACAACTGTGGGAATAAATACATGAGATTTCCAGCCACCATCTGAGATAAATATTTGCATGTTTAGTTAAATCTCTACTGAAAAGACTAAGACCTCTTATCACTGTCCAGATGGAGTCCTGAATTTATCTAAGCATGCACACCTTTGCTGATATTAATTTACGTATTTAGAAAATCTAAAGCCAGTTTCTGCTCACTGAGGTTTTCTAGAAGTGAAAGGGCACTGCAATGATCCTTAAAAATCATCAGAGACAGTTTCATCTCCAGGCAATGCTTAAAACCTTGGTGTACTTCTTTTTTTTTTTAAGAAAACATATAATTAATCAAATGTCAAAAGAAGTGGTTCTTTTATGAAGCTGATAAAGACAGCTGGCTTCTTCTGGAAACTTATTTTGCTAAACATCTGCTTACCTACCTAGATATGTTATAGTCCCTCAACACTCACTAGACATCCAGCGGTAAAATAGAAGAGCATTTAACTCAAACACTTATGAAGTCCCAAAAAAGAATAAGCAAAAGAAAATGTGACTAAATGTCAAATCCATTGTTTGTCCTACCTCCTGCAGCTTCTGGAGATAACCTGTTCCATTAATGACAACCAACAATGCAAGTTGGAAATATGCAAACTATTCCTTTACTGCAGTAGCACATTCCATTTTCAGACAGGAGAAATATCCTTAATGTTAAAGGAACAGAGGACAAATTTTTTATTTCATTCTCATAACAGATTTCCTTGGTTGAATTCCTCAGGTGCAGTGGCTCTGTTCATTCCCTGCTATATCCAACAGTATCTACTTCAATGAAAAGGCAGTCAGGAAGCCAGGCTACTACTGGAGTATTTAATGCTTCCTATGGATAATATTTAGAATATTAGTGATAAAAAGAGAAGGTGCAAGCACAGTGAATATTTCTGTATTTATTTATGGTAACTAATGTTTTGGGAATCATTATTGGCTTTTTAGACTGAACATACCTCCAGAAGGAGAGGGCAAAGAGCTAAGAAAGGGACTAAATTTTCATCGAATTAAAAGCCTTCATAAATATTGCATAGAAAGGACCAGAGTGATGACTGGTTTGGTCTTGGCCTATTTATCCTGTAAATATTTGGGTACTTGACTCTGTAAACCTTAACGTTCTTAAGAGTGGTATACATTTGCACATGGATAGACTGCGATGTGATGGGTAATCCCAGCATCAATTACAACGGCAGGAATTGTTTCTTTTATTATGTTCACACCCCACAGTGCCAAGGACAACATCACTGCACAGGATGGAGAGAGAGAAGATCACAGCCAAAGGCTACAGAAATAGGGATGGCAGAAGATTCCTTCTCCAGGGTGGAATTCAAAGCTAATGAAACCTAAAGCTTAACCCCTCATCAATTTTGCCAGCAGGCACTTGAAAGGTGCAGCAGAATTTACTGAAGTACGCTTTTGTACATTTTTATTTTTCATTTCAAAGCTTATAAAAATATTTTGATAAAGAATTTTATTTTGGAGTAGGTGAAGGGATGTAAATGATTCTGTTTAAAACTCTGTATTTGAAAATTACACCCTACAGTACAGTTAAATAGATTATTCTATCATTATGATTTAGTAACATGTCACATTTATTTGTCACAGGTAAAAACCAATCACTCAAGATGCAGAGCACAAAGGACTGAGGCCCAGGATTCTTTTATAAAAAGAGCAGCAAGACTGACCTTGCCAGGTAATGAGCCTTTCTCTGCACAGACTTCCAGAAGTTTGCATCCTATTCACTCACCTTGGCAGAACACTGAAACAATTTGACAGTTCAGTTTCACCAGGGCAACTTGGACATGTTTGACCTTGAACTATCCTGAATATTAAAAAATAATGCAAAGGACCCAAATTAAAATAATGTCTACTTCCCTTTAGAGTTCAGCACTGCAAATAGTTATATTGTTATGCGGCTCCAGATGAAAAAAGAATCTAAAACGGTATCATTATTTCATTTTGTAAAAGCTACAGGTGGAATCTATGCAATCCAGAAATACATATGTGTACATATATGTGTGTATGTGCAAGCATAAATACCTTAAATAAATGGAAAACAACCAATCTATCACAGAGTGCTGGTTCTGGAGCCTCATCTCCGTTCACTGGTTGCAGGTACAGTTTAGGCTCTTGCAGTTCCCTGGAGGTACATTCTCCAGACATTCTCATCCATATGAAATTATTCAGCCTCCTGACTGCTCTCTCAACTAAGTATGATAAAGGATAAACCTCAGCAACATTCCCTGTTGTTAGAAGCCCTGTTTCGTGGGTCTGGTTTGGGGAAGCACTCTGCCACAAGCTGAGCTGCTCCCCCTGGGACGGTGACCCTCACTGTCCCAGGAGCTCACAGCAGAAGAGCAGCCTTTGAAGAGGAGCTGTCAATCCCTGATCCCACTGCAGGGGCCAGGCTGCAGCCAGCAGAGTGTGTTCAGTCCGGGCAGCTCTGCAGGGGAAAGGAGAAACCTCTGCAGCAAGGGCTGAGCAGTCCTGAGCAGCTCCCTGTGCTGGCCCTGTCCCCTCCAGACACAGACTGGGATCTGTGAGAGGAGGCACCACAGCCACCAGAAATGATCTGACTGAGGCACGAGAGCTTCCTGTGCCTAGGGGAGGCTTGAATTCTCTTGACACAAATCCCCCTGTCCTCAGACTCCTGACACTCCTGCAGTGGTGCCAAGGTCAGAGGTCTTTGCAGTCCACGTGCACAGAGCACTTTCACCTGCCTTAATAAGAGAATTCCTGCTCAGTCACAGCTGGATGCAGAACTTACTTCCAGGTCATGAGGAAATCACGTACAACTACTTTTTTATTTATTTATTTACTCATGTCAATAGATTTTTTCCAGTGATTTAAAAGCAGGCCCAAAATATATAAGGCTGAAGGAAATGGATTTAAACTAGATTTGATCTGAGGCTTGAATATATTTTTTTTCCAAAAGAAAGTTTGGGTTTTGGAAAAAAACCCAAAAAGCTCAAGAGGAGGAAGAAAGCCAACAGAAAGTCCTGCTTCTTCAGAAACAGTGAATTTTGTTGGAGTTACCTCTTTCTGAACAAAGAGGGGATCTGGGTTTCTTTAGAAGCAGGAAGATCTCTGCAATAAAACACAGGTGCAGGTCACCCTGGGCAGCACAGTATGTGCATTTACCCCCACAGATCCACGCGCTGAGCCTGGAGCCAGCCACAACAGCTGTGAGCCTGCAGTGCCTTGCACAGGTCTGGATTTGTCATTAGAGTCGTTTCTAGAATTATGATTTGTACCAGGACGTGTTGGCTTGCACAGGGGACAAGATAAACACAGTGACATTTTGTATAAGGGGTGACTCTGCTCAAGGAGGTGGACAGGTGCATTGTCACAGTGCTTCCAGCCCTGCTAATAACCATTTCCATGAGTAAGCCTGGCTGTGTTCCCTGGTTTCTCTGCATCTGCAGCACAGTTAAAGTGCAGTCTGGATAATGTGCATTCCTCTAAACAGTTTCTGTTTTACCAATGATTATTTGTAAAACCAATGTGTGAAACCTTTCTGCTACAGACACTGGCTGATCCATGTGGCATCTGATTTCATATGACTGGAATCAATCATTTATGTGCCCTTATCACGTATCATTTCCTTTCCTGCCTTCTCCCACTGAACTTAAACCCTGACCTCTTTTCAAACAGCTGCAACATTTTCATTTGGTGCTATGAGCAATCTCAGAGCAATTGCCACTCTTTGAAGATAGCAGCATTACTCATTACCTCTCTTCATATTCGACATTAAAATGTATTTTTGGACACTCAACAACTTATTGTTTAAATTAATCATGGACAGACGTACTGACATTCATTTTTTCCCTTTGTTTCACTGAGCTGAACTTCCTTTGATTCATGTGCTAATGGAAACAAATGATATAATCCACAATGAATAATTTGCTCTGCTTGAGATGTGCAAGCAATAATAAAAAAGTAAACACACGTTATCAGAATTCCTTGTAAATGCTACAACTGCTTTCTTTGTAATGACAACAGATATTTATCTGCTGCCTGCTTTTCATTTATATGCAACATAATGAAGCAAGTCAAAGTGTGTTTCCTTTCAAAAACAAAAATTTCCAGGATTAACAATTCATACTAAACCATGGATGATCATTTTCATTGTGTGTATCAGCACTGTCTATCATCAGGTTAAATAAACTTCATTTAAAATCATTCTCTGCTCATTGTTTACCCTTGCATGATGCAGATTTTGCAGTAGGAGGATTTTCAGAATCATGTTTATCCATATACGACTCAGACCTAATCTATATCTAATTTTATACCTAGAGTGAAGTAGAAAAGGGCTTTTCTAGGTTAAGAATATATACAAGAGTTTTCATATTACACTAGAAGCAATATTAAAAAACAAAGCTCAGAGAAGTCAGAGCCTGTTACAATAATACAATTTCTCACTTCACGGTGAGAGTACAAAGGCAATATCAGCTGCAACCAACACGATCTTACCCATAGTTCACATTCCTGCAAAGGCCCACGCTACAGAACTCCTCAAAAAACACCAGCAAATAACAAGTGTAATGTACCTTAGTGTCTTATAGTAACAAATATGGCTGAGATGTTAACCCTCTTAACATCATCTCAGCATTTGTTCAGGAGGGCACCAAGTTATCCAAATTTGATAAGCATTGAAGGCTGTTGAAGAGCATGCTGTGCCCTGGAATTCAAACATGATTTAAACAAGTGCTGGTGCATCAGGTCCTTCTGTCCCTGGTCTAACTCTGCAGTACAACACAGGTGAATAACTGCAGGCAAATGGGAAGAGGCAAGTGGGGATAACAATTTTTTGTTATCACAATCATCACAATTACATTTTTCACAGTTCACTGAAAATTTTTTCACAGTTCACCCAAGGATCTGGTTTTTAAAACAGCACTGCCAAGAGAGCTTGGACTTGTTCCTAAACTGTGCCCTTTAGGCACAGAGACCAGCCTGGTGACTTTGTTTCCCCAGATCACACTTCATCCACTGCCTTCCCATCTTTTCAACCTCCCCAAGCAGGACTTAGACACTGCTGCCAGAAATACCTGCTCACATTGCTGTTTCATGAAAGAAACTATTTTTGGCCATGTGTATTTATTGTCTAATTCACTGTCAAAACCCTATTCAAATTCAAAGTGCACAGGACCATGGACAGTGAAAACATGTTATCTAATGTTTGGCCAAAGAATTCCTCTTCCTCCCACTCTCTCATTTTTTGTTTTTCAATATCAAACCATTCTTCATATTAAATGAACCAGATTATTACCTCAATCAAACAAAAACACTCAAGTCATAATTATAAATTAATGAGTCTAAAACAAGAGCTTGGAAAAGAAGCATTTAAGTGGTAGAAAAGTATTCTTCAATAGTAAGATGTGCTCTACTTATTCCAATCAAAATGCTTCATAAATCTGTTTAATATTCACAGGAAAATAGACAGAAAGAAAACCAAGTGTTTTGGTTGAGCATGTATAAAGGGAAGAAAAACTGCTGCCAAGGAAAGCGGAATAAACAAAAAAGTAATCTATGTCAACTAAGAAAAACTGATTTATATTCCCAGTCTGAGAAAACGATCAGAAAGAAACCAAAATAAGATTGTTTGACCTATGTACCAGTAATAGCATATGCTTTAAAGAGGGAAAAAAATAAAAATTAATGCAATGTATCCCTTATTACCTTCCATTGCTTTGATATGTCCAGAGGGAAGATGTATGAGATACATTTCTGAGGCTGAATTTTTCACAAACAGTTTGACAAATTAAACAATCACAGAAATATAAGATTCCCACAATCTCAGGTAGAATTCTCCATAAGTGATATATTGTTCTCATTAGAGTTTTAAAAACAGTTTTATGTACAAAAAATAGATGCTTAAGAAGAGGAGAGAAAACAAAAAATGTTACAGAGTGGGTTTTTTCCCCTCTGTCTGCAAAGTGAAGAATTAACCTTTCCCAAGTTTTCTAAAAATTTTGTTGAGTTCTGAGGGAGTAACCTTCAGGAAGATGTTCTTGCATTTGTATTTTCTCCAACATGGTCCAGAGTAATATGTGATATTTCTAGAGATTCGTATCAAAATTCTATTCCACATTTAACATTCTTGTTTTGCATATGATAATATTCTTCCAACTTCTTCCATAGGTCTGGATTTTAAAATGAAGCAAAAATCCAAAAAAAAAAGCTTCCGTTAATTTCAGTTTCTTCAGTTTGGGGATTAGCAGACTTGTTTTTGGAGGGGATATGATTATCTGCTCTGGAAAGCCTGACCCATTTTTCAGGCTGGTTCTGCAATCCCTCCTCATGTTTGACAAGTCATTGCTGCCATCTCTGTTAGGTGGTGCAGGAAACTGGGAAAATGACTTCAAGGGAAGGGTGTTCCTAATTTCTGTAAATTAGAATGAAAGAAATGAAAAAAGAATCTGCCCTTTAATTCCCCAATGAGAACTGTTTGTATAGAGTAACAGCATGGTTATTCCTTGCTACAGAAATAGAATTCATGTCAACTGGACCTACATTTCCCAACATTAATCAGAATGCAGATCTTCAGTCATCTGTTGTTCCAGTAAACTATGTGAAATTCTTTCCAAACTCTTAAAAGATTACAGATAAAAAGTTTGACTTGAAGACAAGTATTAAAAATAAACATTTCAATCACAAGACCCCCAAATCAAATTTATTTGGTTTTTTTGCCTTTTTTTTTAACTTCAGAAGAACATGTTAAACTTACACTGTATTTAGAGTTTCACTTTTCCATTTAAGCATTGGAAAAATGTC
This sequence comes from Bombycilla garrulus, assembly GCA_013400315.1. Taxonomy (NCBI): domain Eukaryota; kingdom Metazoa; phylum Chordata; class Aves; order Passeriformes; family Bombycillidae; genus Bombycilla; species Bombycilla garrulus. The sequence continues at coordinate 2,346,636 of VXBU01007974.1, forward strand.
ACTGTGATATAAAGGCCAAAAATGGTTAAACAGTGGGAAACATTGAAGTAACTTTCTCTCTTAGCATTTACCAAGGGAAAAAAAAAATCAGGTATCACAAGATTACAAGACAAGAATGTTTCATTGTCTCCTTGATGTAGTTTGTAGGAAATACCTTTTTTTCTAGTGGCCAAGCAAGAACTTTGAATTCAAGAGAGAACAATACTGGTGCATTCCGAATAAATCAACAAGTTGAATATTTTAGTACCCCAGTAGCGTAAAGTGAATAATTGATTAATTTTTGTTTGTTCTCCTGCTTAACCCAAAAAAAAATAACCCCTCCAATCATCAGAGGTACTTAGAGAATGAAACATTTTTTCTTTCGTCCACAAATGTGCAGGGCTTTTCATTAATATATAATACAAGGCTGTATTTAATTAAGTTCATTGCAATTTTAGTTTTGATTGCACCTAATTGTATTCCAACACAAAATATCATTCTGACATGAAAATTCAAAGTAGTTTAATCATGTCCAAATGAAATATTTGGATTTAAATTTGCCCTCTCCACTTTGCTTTCTTTTTTTATTTTTTTTAATAGAAAATAATGTGCTATTCCTTAATTATATTAGTCTTGGCAAAAATGCTTTTCTTTGAAATTTGTATTCAGTTGTATATCTGAGACATGTGCAGATTTATATGAATACTGGAATCCCAACCACATAGAAACTGTTGTGTCACTTCATACACAATAATAACTGTATGAAGTGATGATAATCTGCAGGTGTTTATGTTTTGATTTCAGCCACTCTGTAAATTTTGAGTTTCCTCTAATTCAGTGGATTAATTTATAACTGCCCACTTTACCTAACATTAACCTTTCCTTCTTTGTTCTCTAACAGACAGCGAAACAGTCCCCTGTGACTGATCACAGAGAGATAATATTAACAAGGAAGTCTTCAAATCAAGGTCCTTACTACTGAGGGCAACTTAGAGGACAGTAAAGTTTGGGAAAAATGATTATCATTTAATACTGGCCATATTCAGCCTTTCAGAAAGACTTGCCAAACCAAAATGTGATCAGCGTGCCCAAGCTGGGGAGGGAAGCCTGTGTGAAGCAAGAGGCAGCATTCACAAACTGTCCAAAGGAAGAATAAAGATAATAAGTTCTGGCTACTGGAACAGAAAAAACCCACAACAAAGCAAACAAAAAAAAAAAAAAAAAAAAAAAAAAAAAAAAAAAAAAACAAACCCACAGAGAACTTTCTCTAAGGGGTGTGAAAAGAAAACATTAGAAAGGTCAGTGTCATTACAGTGTCATTAAGTCCTTTTTGAGGCACAGTGGAGCTCTCACACTGTGCATGGCCCTGCCCCAAAATGCTAAAAGTTTACAGAGCTCTAAAGCCCAAGACAGAGTCATAGCTAGAAAACGTTGGAAGGTTCGTGGAAAGAGGCTCAGCAAAGCCCTGAACCACCTGCCCTGGGAGCTGCAGTTGCTGTGGGGTGGTACTGCCATGGACTGCTTCTCCCCTCACCTTCCACCCAGAGCAGCACTGGAAATAAAAACTCTTCTCACTAAAATACTCATAACTGTAACAGATACTAAAATTACTTTTATACAATTTCTGTTCTCATTTATTTTATTTTACTTCATAATTTTTCTTTAAAATTGTTTTGTCACCTGAATTAATGTTTTCAGGTAATGGATGTGAAGAGAAATTTGGAGGTCTCCGTTCTAATGCAATCACTTTTCGGCAAACTTTATACGCTATTTTTCAGGGAGTTTTAATTCTATGGCTTAGACCTGACCAGGTTTGTTAATGACTGTAATTATGCAGCTTATAGGTGTAATATAAGCAGAACATATAAGCAGAAACATTTCACAGTTACAGCCAAATTCAACTTTCCAAAATTCTGTTATCTGTTCTCCTGTACCATCCCAGCATTCAGCTCTTCTCACTAACTGCTCTCATCCATGATCAGATCCTGTGAGAGAAATATTGATAGACATGCTCTTTAGCTGTTTAATGACACTTGTATAATTGGAGACACAGAGATTTAATTGGAGAAGAAAGGATGATTGTCTCCAACTCACTATTTGCCTTGCACTTCCTAGGACAGGAGGTGGTCAGTTCTGCTTGGTTTTGGTAGAATCTGCCCAAGTGTTACACAGCACAGCACAGCACAGCACAGCACAGCACAGCACAGCTGCTGTTCTGGATCAGCTGGTTCCCAGCAGAGGAACCAAGTCTGGTTTTAGCTTCACAGACTAACACTCAGACTAAGGTGCCCTAACAATATTAATTTCTGTATCTTTAAATAACTTTATTCCATATTTACTCATAACTCTCAATCTCAAACGTTTTAGTGTGATTCCTTTGTGAAGCTGCTTATATCTGTTACAGGAGCAGTATTAGGACTATGAAAACCCCAATTTGTCAGTCTACATCAACTTTTAAACACACTCCAGAGTGGTTCACCTCTTTCCCCCTTCATTTTTCTCTGGCAAATCCTAATCAGAAAAAGGCTATCACTGAGGTATAGAGAGAATATCAGAGTGACAGTGTGACTCAGGGGATATCTGCACTGAAGATATCTTCCACATACTAAATCAGCACCAATTCATTCCTTCATCACTCTAAGTTGATGAATATTCTCTTAAGAATTTGAATGCCACTGTCAAGTAAATAATGATAAAAGGGCACCTATAATTATAGTATCACAAATATATAGCTTCAGAGCTAAGGCTCTGCATTTTACACAGTATCAAATAATCAGTAGCATTATCCTGCATATTTCAGGCAAATACCACACAGAAGTTAACAGTGTAAAAATTTGAAACCATGTCAAGGCTCCCTGTAATTTTACAAGTAACATTTAATGATTCAGTTTTCTGATATTGCTAATTTTAACATTTGTGGCTTATAACATTCATATTAGGTATTCACAGAAACAAATAATCACTTTATATCTAATACACCTCAAATGAGAAGCACTGGAGGGCTGACTTCTATTTGGTGCTTTCACGGGTGGAAAGTACAAAACACCTGTGAGAGCGGCAGATATTCTGATACATACAACAGCTGCTTATCTGAAATGCAAAGGCTGCAAAATTGTGCTACAAGGGAAAAAAAACCAACAAAATAACACAACCCAAACAACTTCAAGAAAGAAAATACCCATTCTCTGAAAAGTATGAAAAGAACAAAAGTACAATTCCTTGTATAAGGTGGATTTTCTGTTCTCTTTATATTTGAGATAATTTCTGTAATAGAATGATGTTTCCGTGCGTGTCACATAAATGCCCCAGAGTTATTGCTCAAATGATCTCCTCAGAGATATTTGAATGTTGTCTACTTCTCCAGTCAATTGCAGTTCTGATGTTCCACACTGTTACCCCACTTGGATTCCATTAACACCTAATTTACAAGCATAAACCATGTAAATGGTTGGAGCAGATGCAGAAAAATAATTATAATTTGGGCTGAAGTCTTCATTTCCCAACCTAATTCAGTAACAATAAAATTCTCTCTCTAAAGAGTAGACAGGAAGACTTTAGGCACAAACCCAACTACATAAATAGTTACAGCCCTGGGCATTTAATTTCTGGAAGCAGCCCATGAATGGAAGAGCAGTGTCCCAAATTATGAGACAAGCAATGCAGGACATTGTTTTCCAGATAAGGATTACAATGATAAAATAATTATAAAATAGGAAATTCTTAGTATCTCAAATTAAATTTTTACTCATAGCTTTAAAATTCACAATACTTGCTTCCAAGGTAAGTTTCCTGGGTGCTGAAGGAATTTTCCACTAGTTCCTACCTCAATCTACAGATCTAGAAGCTCTTTCTCCTTTTGAGGTGATTTTGTGCAGGAGCTTAAGGTCACTTCTCACTTAAAAGCCAGCACAAAGCACAGAGAGTTTTGCTGATGGCACCTGGTATGGAAAGGACAGTGTGACCTCCTGGTGAGCTCAGCCCTGATCTCTGGAATCACTGACCAGTGGTTTCCAGAGGCAAACTCTTGGGTGGTGGAACAACTGCTGTCTCATCTGTGTTAACTTCCTTCTGGCAATAAGCCCGAACTTTTGTAATCTGGAGCTGTGTTGACATTTATCCATCCACACTGTCACCATGTCCCTTCCTTCACCTCTGTCACGTTTTGTACCAGTGCACACCACACTGCTCTTCATGCCAAGTGCCCACGGTCACTCTGGCAGGAGATGAGCTCATGTGTCAGTGAGATGAGAGATGCTGCCAGCCCCTCTCCAGGATACACAAACCATATGAGCCATGGCACAAATCAAAGCATGTGAAGAAAGGAAACGCTATGGTTACGCAAATACTGCAAAAGTAGTCATAATCTCTGCACCTAAAATTTTACTGTGGTAGGTTACTTTGGAATTAATAACAATGGTCATTTTTGATTAGCTAATTAAAAGAACAGAACTAAAGTAAATTAGTAAAAACTTGCACAAACTTTTAAACATTTTTATTATATTCAAAAACTCTTGTATACTTGCACATTGATTTAATATATTCCTTCATGTGTGTGACTACACTCAGCATCCTTATATACAATTTTCAAAAAAATCCTGATAATCAGTACCAGGGTTCTTATTTGATGACAATGAAAATACACAGAGAATCAAAAAATTTGCTACAAACCATCCACAATCGATTAATGAAGTTTAAAAATTAGACAGTAACGTCCTGCTTATGCTTATTTCACAGACAGAAATGTTAAATTACTGTTTACATTATTTGTGATACACTGTCTGTGTAATTTCAACAGTAGTGACTTTTATCTATTTCTGAAATTGCAAGGAAAATTAAATATTCAATATTTTCCATTCCAGAAATATAATTGCTAACACAAAGGACCTTGTACTGCATTTCATACTGATGAAGGTCTTGAGTGAGATATTCAAAACCCCCTGCATTTTTCAGAAGACCCTTTTTGAATTTTAAAAATCTCCCAGGCTAATTCAGGATAAGCAAAGCAAAACACTATAAGAATAAAATAGAAGAGAGGATCTGGGTAGCATCCATAAAAACACATTTGTACAATGAAAGCTCAGAGTCTGCACCTGCAAAATCTCTTGTTCCAAGATAATCAGTATTTATAGGACACTGTGTATGTCACTTGAAACAGTTTAACCTTTCTAAGAAAACACAAAACTCATAATTCTAGCATTTGAATGAGTGTTGACTACTTAGTGCATTGAGCAGTTTAAAGAGAATATCACAGATCAATGAATTAAAGGTGATTTGTTTCTTAATGAATTAAAGCTGATAACTTTTCTAAGAACAATATGAAAAAAAATATTTCTGAAACAAAAATCCCTAAAATCTGGCTTTTCCAGACCACCATTTTATTCCTGTAACTTCTGGGGCATCTCCCAGTGGCACTGTTTAAGTTAATGGCCAGCACTGAACAGGGCATTGCCTGTGTCCCCAGCTCGCTGGCATGGAAAAGCAGGATCCAGGACTCTCTAAAAGCAGAGATGTATCCCCACACAGAGACCACAGAACCCACAAGGAATGTCAGCACTCAGCCTGACACCCTTGTGTGAACTGCTGTACTTCGTTTGATTGACACACTTTATGTAACCGTGACATCATGGAGAGAAGTCAAAACAAGTGCAGCCAGCTTGGATAAAGAGAGAAAACACTCAGAGAATTCAAACTCGTGAACTTGAGCACCAATCACCATAAGTACATGAAATATCACTGTAAGCAGTACACTTGAGCAGGAAAATAGAACTGAGGCACATCAGTTCTCTTCCATGACCCAGAGAACCCCGAGCACAAAAGACAGAACTGAGTTAGGGCATGTGAAACTGAAAAGTTTTATTCAGAGATGGCCTTGAATCTCAAGCTTTCAACTGCTCAGAAAAGTTAGGTTATCTCCCTTTCCCTAATAGAACATATTTTTTTGTTACTTATGCAAATCTTCTGTGCGTGAGGGTGCCTGGTTGAAAATTCTACAAGTGTGAGAAGGGAGCTGTCATCAGGACTGGGGAGGAAGTCAGCATTTTGAATATTCACTGTTTACAATTTAAAAAAATTATGGTAGGAAAGAAAGATATTGACTGTTGGCTACCAACATGTTAGCATGTATTTTTCAGAAGATTTTATCCTAATTTGGAATTATCACATACAAAATTAAATATTGGAAACCTTTACAGACTGTATTCCCAATTCTGTGTTTTCTTTAAACTGAATTTATTTTGTATCAGCTCAAAAAGATACAGCAATGCAATACCATTTCATGCATCCTTAGACAGAGACTGTAATTAGCCTTTATTGATTATATCGTTACTTTTACCTTTCTACTGTATTTTCTCCTGCCTTCTTCTCTCTTCCTTAGCAACTTCTACAGATTTTTTGAAATATCCTTTTTGCTTTAGCTCCTGACATTAGCTACCAGAAAAGCTTCTATTTCTGCAGGGGTTTAACATAGCATATTCTCTTGTTCATGTCATCATTTATGTCACTTGAGAGGATGTTTCTGTTGGGCTCAGATCTCTCTGCATGTCCCTAATGCTCCTGGACAGCTCAGGGGTTCCAGGGAGCTCCCTGGCAGGGCAGAACTCCCTGGGCACCTGCTGAGAAGGGAACAGGAGCCAGGAGACTTCAACAGCCACCAAAACTCACCAGCCTGCTCTGAGCTGTGAGAGCGGTTGGGACAGAGGGACAGCAGAGGAATAGTGGAGAGCAGAGGGTGAAGAAACCCAGTGTTGGGAAAGTCAGTTAATTGCCTTTAGCTTTTCTTTTCTTTTTTTTTTTTTTCATTTGCCAAAAAATTAATAGGGTCTGAATGAAGGACATTATTTGCATGTCTTAGCTCTTTACTTCTGAACAGAAAGAATTGAATTCTGCTTCATTGACCATAAACTGAAATCAGGAGGCAGTCCAATGTTTTGTTTAAAACCAAATAGAAATATTTCTGTATGATTCTGCATTTAAAGAATTTCATTATTGACAGTGCATTTGGATCCATCTTCGTAAATTAAGATATGGTATTTAATTTCACAGAATCACTGAATAATTTAGGTTGAAAGGGACCTTTTGCTCAGTACTGTCAAGTATATCAGATTGATCAGGCCATAGTCCAATCAAGCTTTGAAAATCAGCAAGCTTGAAGACACTGCAATGCAGTTGAACAAATCTTTTAATTTAAACCATGCATGAGGAAAACATTCTTCCATCTAACCAGATGTTGCAGCTTGTGACCATTGCCTCTCATGCTCTCACCATAAGACTCCAAGGCTATATTTTCATGTTCTCTATATTCTCCCATCAAACGTACACATCATCAATATCTCCCCTTCCCCTCTTAAGTCTTCAGTCTTAAACTCAGCCCTCTCAGCCTCTTGATCCCCGATTGACACTGGTCACACCTGGCCATCAGTCTTCTCATCACAGCCCTGTGAGCCCAGTCAGCTTTCCACCCATCTTTTCCATCTCCTTCACCAGTCTGCACCTCTCAGAACTGACAGCTGACTGTAGCAGAGCCATGCTGAAGCCCTGCTACACTCAATTCCCCACCAGACTCTCCAGTGTGTTCATGGCTTCCTTGTCCTGAAGAGCCCAAAGTAGATTGAGAACTCAAATTGTGATCTCAAAAGTGCAAAATGGAGGGGGAAGATCACTCCTCTGAAGTTGCTGGCTGCACTCTTGGTAATGTGGCACAGTATGGGGTCGGCCTTCCTCTCTGCAATATCATGTCTGTTGTATTACATGATCTCACACAGCCTTTCCAGGGAAGAGTTCCTGCTGAGCATAAAAGACTCAACTATTCTCTCACAGCATTGCTATACCAATCGGTTTCTTTGATTTTGGCAGTTCTGAACATTCCAGGAGATAGAGAAATGTCAGTAATCCAGAAAGAAATTGTGGCTAGAGTAGAGGAGACAATAAAGGTTGCATAATAACCTGCCTTACTTCACCAAACAATTCAAAACATGATTGAATTATTTTTGATACTACAAGTAAAAAAATGCAAACATTCTGAAAGCTACTCTATGACTGAATGCAATAACTTCTGCTGTTTCAGATACCCATTACTTACAACAACTATTGTAATTGTTCTGTGACAAACTTTTGGCTCCCTTGTAATGTACAGCTTTTTTAAACTTACTCTGGGATAAATCTACTGTAATATTTTTGAAGACACACTTGAGCACCATGCTGGAGTGGAATCCATTTTCTGTTAGACTTTCAGTGCTCCATGGGTCTGTGAAGATTATTTTGCTGTCTGATAGAAAACAGATTTATGCAATACTATTGTATAATTGGCATCTATATGAAAATTGATGTATTTGGTCTTTAATGCCTTCAGCAAGAGGCAGTAATTCAAGTTTGTTGAAAAAGATGCAAGTTCTTCTAATATTGACAAAATGGAACAGCTATCAGCTCAAATTGGTTTGGTACATACTTCAATGAATTCATGGGAATTATCTGAATTGTTTAAGTCAACATCAAAGCTCTATAGCATAATTTTTTTTATTCTAAAATTCTGTTTCATTCAGATTGTCTTTACTTTGTTTAAAACTAATTTTTTACCTACTTACCTATTAATGTAGCATTTTTATTTGCAGTAAAGAGAAAGCAGGATGAGAGCTAAAGTAGAGCTGAAGTAAATATTAATAATAACTTGGGGGATCAGAGCAGGGAAAACAGAATTTAATGAAGTAACATAGTTTTTAAAGTAAAACATATGGGTTATTCTTACCTCTATATCAGATTTTTTCCCCTTTTTCTTATTTTTTCCCCAGAGTTTGTTCCTCAATTATTAGCTATGGTGACAGATACCATTTCCCCAACATGGGGACGTTACTTATGGTTTTACCATCTGTGCCATATAAGACCCGGTAGAAAAAAAAACTTACTCTGGGAAATAAAAGCAGCCAAAAAAATTAAATAAATAAATAAAGGGCAACAGAGAGCTCAGGTAGATTCTCCACAATTTGATAATTACACTATTTTCCAATAGAAAGAAGAACATGTCACTGCTATCTAAAGTTGCAGATGCCTCCTAACCACCTGAAGAAAATGCAAACAGCAGACACAACAGCCATCGAGGACCACAGTTTATATTTTCTCTCCTTGGTTAATTATTTTCTCCCCAAGTTAATTATTTAAATAGGAGTTTCAATATGAACGTGTCTCCTCTGAGGATACCATTGCTTGGGTGAGACAGTCACCATCTGCACCCTTACTCCAACATCCATTCTCTTACCACAGTTAGCATATGAACAGCCAAAATCACCAAGTCATATTCCTGAAGGAGAAAGTAACAGCAAAAAATTGGAATCATTTCTCTCTGATTTCAGTCAGTGTTTAAGGTACCTTATATTACACCAGCAAATGCTGTGGAGGTTTGCCTTGATGAGAAACAGCAGGAGCCACCACTCAGTGTCACTTTCTGGACCCAGAAGTGCCTCTCCCTAGCATCTCACAGCAGAGCTCATGGATATCAGTGTATGCAATGTCATGCATGGCCCAGCACAACTCACTTCCCACTTCAATTTCCAGCCTTCAAATGGGATTAGTAGAGATATTTAAACCAATTCCTGCTGCTCTGAGGAAAAGGATAACTGGCAAGATTGTTCTGCTCATTTTGTATTTAGGCCTGAAATATTAATAGCTCACATACATGGCAGTGGATTGTTAATGAGAGCAAAGTACAGTATTTTGAATGGCCACCTGCATATTTAACTCATACGCCAGACTAGGGAGTAAGAACTTCTTTATGGTTGGTGCTCTTTTGTTATTAAAAATTAATTCCATTTTTATTTAGGTGAAGAGTGCAATGCCATTAGTATTATCTGTACAAGGTGTACCTTTGGGCTGGGAAAAGCAAGGAGGGAGAAAAACTTAACATTTATGAGCACTTTCTCAATTTTTTTCAGTAGATGAACTACAGCGTGCACACAGTGGCACATCAGGTGTGCTCCTGGCCTTCTCAGAAAACATACATGGTTCTAGTTGGCAAATATATGCCAAATTCTCTCAGAAACATCATTCTAAAGAGAAGTTTTCCAAACTAGGTGCATCCATCTCTAAAAATCAACCAACCTTGCTTGAGAAAGGCATGAACCTGGATTATCCATGCACTGTGAATTAGTGTGTCATTTAGAAATCATGACTCATCTATTTTTCTGCCGTCACTTATTAAGAAATGGTGTTTTCATCAGTCCACTAGCTCATAGCTTGTATACAGAAACTGTTTTCTATGTGCTAAATTTCACATAACAGAATGTTTGACATTGCCAATAGATGGGAGAAATACATTTTTCAGATGCACAATTTCACATACCCATTTAAATATTCTTTTCTGAGAGAATGACAGTAGTTCTTATCACAACAGACATGATACAAACCTTTGTGCTGGTGAGCCAATTATGTGATGTAAACTCCATATTCTGAAACACCTAACTGTTAGCTACAAGTGCAAAAGCAGCTCTCTCATGTTTGACATAGTCTAACTCCTTCAGTTTTTTCTTAAAATTTAAAAAACACAAGCCCTAAAACAATGAACAAACCTATCAGAAGATGTCAGGGAGAGGAAATTCTGGTATTACAGATGGAAATTTAAGTTTCAAAGCCACATAGGCAGAAAAGAACACAAATCAAGTCATACAAACGCAGTGTTTACACACAGGATCTCATATCCTGCTTTCATTCTCCACTTGACTCAGTACTAAAAGCACTAAAAGCACATCTCTGGTTTTGTTTTAGAAGATACTTTTTATTTGTGCCTTTTGAATCTTTTTTTCTGCGTTTTTACATAATGTCACACAATTGCACACTGCAGAGAAAACTGTCTGTCTTGGTGAATAAAACCATTTTAATCTCAAGGGCTTTATTATCTGTTAAAATCTATTTAAATATAAGCATTCAATTTTATATTGCTTGGCTTTTATAGAGGACCTGTTTTATGAAAGCAAGATTTTGAGAAGATCATAATAAATACTTATGACTTGGACATGCAAGGTCCAAAAACACAGAGAAAGAATTACCTTAATTGTCAGAGTTATTCACATACATGAAAATATTTCCATAGGCCAGAGACCTCCTAATAGATTGTATTTTTTATGCTAATGCTGATATATAATGTGAAACTGTATACACCTTAGAGACACACAAAAAAACCAAGTACCCAGCACTGTTACATTTAAAACCGCTGAGGCATTTTAACAATTAATTGTATAATTCTATTATTCCTCTTGAAGCATTATTACTTGACTGCTCACAGATTATTGAATACAATACATTCATGTATTAGGGAATAAAAAGGATAATCTGGCAGACTATTGTTTCACTTTTGTTTTAAGCAGATGGTACAAAGGCAGCTTCACTTGTGTGAAGCTATTAACAGAAACACAGGCAATTCTTTTTTTTTAAGATACTGCAGCAAGAGACATCTTTACTGTAACAACTTGACCAAATTGCCAGCTCTAGAGTTAAAAGGATTGAAAAACTGAATTTTATACATTGGGTTTTCCAGTGTGGTAGGCTCTTCATGCCTGATGTATGATAGAGAAAAACTAAAATTCTTATGAAAAAGTAAAGAAGCAAATCATTGCAAGGCATTAAATTACATTGAACATTCTGCATGAAACTTCAATCCATCAAATGGCCACTGAAAAATGAGGTAATTACCTACAATAATTTGCATGTTAGGAGCGAATACAATATTACAAAGTAAAGTCCAGTTGCACATTAATTGTGAAAGCAATGCATAATTTCCTGATTAATGTTTCATACCTAATATTCTTCTGTGCTCTGTCAGATGCTAAATAACAATATGGCAAATCAATCTACAGAAAGCACACCCAGGCAGGGACTGAGCTTAGTCTCCATAAATCCTAATGCAACAATTGCAGCTACAATAGAGGGCATTGTAAAATTTATAAAAACAGCTGCTCAAATGATATTTTAAATAATTAACTTGGCAGTAAAATCATCTAAGACACAATTGCTGATTCTTCTTAGGTGGAAGTAAGCCTCTGCTTCTTCCAAAAGAGGGACAATGGGCTGGAGGAGGGAGGAGGGAGCTGTGAGGAGGCAATGCACTGTCACCCACACACACACCTGGGTGTCTGTCTGGTCAGCAAAGGCTAAGCACGTCAAGGAAATGATATGTTCAGTCTCTCCAGAGGAGGATTTCTATCATGCTCCTCTGCTGAGGCAGGAGGGAGTATTCCTCAAGGACTGAAACTCACCTGTCCTGTCAGCCAGAGACAGAGCATCACAGTTTTGAAAGAGCATCAAGCAAAGAAGTGAAAGGATTACAGAAATAAGAAAAACAAAAAACGCCACTAATAAATGCTGCCAAAATTACGGTAGCATTAACTGCCAGCAGAAGAAAACAAGTGTGGCCTGGAATTTCTCTCTTCTGTGAGAGACAATTCAAGGGCCAGATTTTTGCTAGGCATTAAAATATAAAAGAATATTTATAGGACCAAGAGGTCTTTTAAGTTTAACTGGTTTTCTGGGAGAAACCTCTGAAAGATTTGACAGGCAAGTTACTAACTTGGTGTCATTCAAACAGAACTTGGGGAGGGTGCTTGGGTAAATTCTCTAACCAGAGCTTTAAGACAGCAAATAGTCAGGCTCATGAGTCAACAGGAGCTCAAAAACCAGAGCTACTGACATTAGTGGAAGCACTGGCCACCTACAGAAAGAAGAGTCTTTAAATAAAGAATATTTGACTTTCCCTGGGTGCTGAGGAATTTGTTAAAGACTTTGTGATCCAATGGATGCATTAAAAAGGAGTTGGAATTTTTTTAATGAGCTATGCCACCAATTTAACACTTTAAATGACCTTGAGCTAGGCATGTGAGTGAAGTGTTTCACTTCCCTCATTTTCAAAAGAGGTATTATTCCACCTATTTCACAGTGGTATTTGGAAACTTGATTAATTTACAAAAACTGCCTCCAGACTCTTGGAGGAAGGTGACTCTTAATTGATCTCCCCAAAAGCAGACAATTTTGATTAGAATAGAAATGGCACTAAAGCAACTGCAGATTTCCAAAGCCAGAACTCCAGGGACAGATTTAATGTGTCTGTTTTTTAAACCTTAACTAAACAATAAATATTTGCTGGGGTGATAAGAATATGTTTTGTTTTCATTTTCCTGCCTAAACAAAAGCTATGTGATCAGCTCTTCAGCTGGGAGAGCTGAGATTTCACACTACCCATGTGAAAAGTCACTTCAAAATTTAATCGACTTGATGGGTATATTTAGAACCTTTCCTATAAAACAAAATCTGTCATCTAGTGATGAAAATAAAAAAAAAAAAAGGAACAAAAACCCCAAGACCCTAAAATGGGTTGTGTGGTTTGAAGATGTTCTGAGAAACTCAGTGGTAATTTTTTATATTCTTGTACTGTCATCCTGTATCGCCTCCCAATCTCCAGTCGGATGTCTGCAGAATCCTACTGGGAATCTCAGAAAGCAGAGAAGCTGAACGGCTCACTGCAGCAGGCAGCAGCAGCTCCAGCCTCACCAGCAGTTTTCTTATTTTCACCCTCTCTCAAACTCTGAACTAGACTTCCTTTGCTGTTTTTTTGACGATTACTTGTTGAATTCAGACTTTCAGACCTGGCAGTTCGAATTAGTTTAACCACACTTCTGCTTTTATTTCACTAAGGGTCAAACCAATGGGGTTTTTTTTTTGTGACCAGTATGACAGTAAATGGTTTTCCAACAACATTTTTAAATAGCAGCGCTGGTTTATTAACTACTGAAAACATTTGAACCTTGTACTTGGTTTCCAGATTTTATGGCAAATCCTATTCATGTCAGGGAAGGACCACACAAAATAAATATCCTAAGGCATCAGAAGCAAGAGAAAATGAGAAGAATCACAGTTAATTTTACTCCTTTCTTACATAAGAAGCAAAATGCTTTCATTTCCCACTGTGGGATGCCTCTAACAGAAATGTAGAGATGTTGGTTTTCATTGTGCTGAGAAATTTCAGCTTTCACAACCAAGTTTGTATGACAAAATAGATACTATTTTATTTTAGTCACACCTTTGTATGACTAAAATAGATACTAAAAGAATTTGTGTGTACTATGCCATACTTTAAACTCTAACAAGTCAGGAATCGATTGATGTAAACACTTGCTTTCAACAGTCACAGAAGTAGGAAAAAAAATCCTAAGCATTTTTAAACACAATATTTAACCCAAGAATTTCTAATCTAAGAAAGTTTCAAGCGTCTCCATCACATGCATAATATTTTAAGAGCATGTGTCATTGGCTGTTAAATTTTCTGTTTTGATTGAGCATATGTAATTTTTTTCACCATTCTCTTTATCTTTCTTTATTCACCATTAGCTAATATACTTTGATTTAGTAACTCATATTGCCTAATCTTAAGAACAGTTCCATGAGCACCAGAAATAAAAAAGACCCATTTTGTAGATAATGTGTGTCATAGTGTATGATCTAAGTAAACTTTTCCACATAGAACTTCTTCACTTATCTTTTTAATTGCAAGTAATGTGAAAATATATTCTAGTTATCTTCAGAGGAAAGAGAATTCACTAAGCTGGTTTCCCTCTGCAATTTATGGAAAAGGAAATGTGAAATATACAACTGAGAGAAAGTGGGGGGGGGAAAGAACTCCAATTGACTGGCAACTATCTACAAAAACTATTATTCTATTACTGTAGGTACTCACACTGAAACCATTCTTGTTTGTTGCCACTGCAGTAGTTTCATGCAATTGTTGTTGCAGTAAATTAACATCTTCACATAAAAATAGATGGAAATGGAAAAGATAACACAGCGAGAAAAAAACAGTACTTAAATGCATTCAGAATCTGGTCCTACAAATACAGTGTTTTGAAAGGAACTCTTAGTGAAGTAAGCAGTGATATTACTTAAAAAGTAAATATATACTAAACAGTAGTTATGCAGAGGACGGAACAGGTAGTTTGGGAACCAGTACTAGATATATTCCAAAGAAAAACTTTAAGTTTTCACAACCAGCAAGTATTGCCTGCTGTCACTGTAACTGTACCTGTGCCTGACCATCTACCACACAGATAAAGTGTCAAGGTACTTTTCCTTTTTTTCACCTCATGGTTATAGTCTTGTCTAGTGACCAATTATTCAGCAGCCTATACAGAAATGGAGAGGCTAGAAGCAGCATTCACTTGCTAATTATCTTAACTGTAGGAGAAATTAGAGTGGGTTTTTTTTTTCCCTTTGGTACAACCACTATTACCTTCTTGAGTCACAATAAATACCAAAACCCAGTAGAGTATTTCAATTTTTTATTATTTAACTAGGAAATATATGTAATAGTCTTCATCTAAATATACATGTGCACAACTATGCATGTTTACATATAGATATAAAGAAATCAACTTTCTAATGCCAGCCTAGAACAAACCCTAATGAGATAGCTAACCTTCCATTTTCCGGGGAAAAAAAAAAACGGTTACAAGCAAAGATAGAATTCTAAACTCTCAGGATTTATAATTTAATTACAAAGTAACAATTGACAGTGATTAAATAGCTGGACTGAACCTCAGGCTGGCTGCGAGTCATATGCCACTGTGCTTCTTTTCACATCGTCCATTTCCTTCTCTTGCAGTATCTTATCTCACCTCATTGACTTGTTTCCCTCAGCCCCTCACCTTTCAGAAACTCAGCCTAATGCAATAACTCTATCTGGTCCTTGCATTTGTACCCAGAACCAGGGCTGGGCAGGTTCAGGGGGTGCTAGAGAATGCTCCAGCCTCAGATGAAGCAGCAGCACTGCTTCAGTGACCAGATGCCAGATGCATACAAGAAAGCCTAAAAGGGAAAAAGGCTTACATAAACAAAGCCCCTCACCATTCCTGAAACCTCACTTTACCCCTAAGATATTTACATGAAAAAATGTCAAGCCCTATTTCCAGAGAAGTATTCTTCCCAGACAGCCATCATCTCACTCACTGTGCTCTGTCACCTTCCTCAGCCTGCTCAGAAAAACATTCACTTAAGTTCAGTATGTTGTAACAAGATGAACCTCATTCAAGTATGTAGCTCCAATGTGATGCACTCTTATTGCACAAATATGTGTCATATTCTGCCAGGAATTTATCAAAGACGAGCTAAATGACCCCCTCATGCTCTTCAGAAACTAGACAGTCAGTTTCCTTCCCACCCAAGAGACTTTGAAACATCAATTGCTATATTAAAAGAGAACTGAATTTCTGTATTCTTTATGCCCATTATAACTAAGAATTGCTTAAGGACCAAGCAGACCCTTAACTTCATTCAGAGCAAGATACTTAATATTTTTTTATTAAAAACCTTTTAACAGTTATAAGAGTATGTACTTTCCTAAAATGGATCCAGATTTTTGAGAATTCACTACCACTGTCAGAAGAAAGTTCATTAAAACTTTGTCCACGACAAAACTCATAGTTTTGGTTTGGATGTGAGAGAAACCATGATGATGGAGACTACAAGTGCTTAAATGTGAGGGACTCTATGCTATTGCAGTTCTGGTTTAGCCTGAATCATCTGCTGATGCTTTTATCTGCTGCTACAGAAACACTCCAAAGTTCTACTTAACTCTGCATATAACTTAACCATGAACTTATGGCAACAACATATGACACATTTTGTAGTAAGCACAAGAGAAGACTAAAAAAATTAACCTAGAATACATATTATTCTGCAGTAAGCAACAATTTTAAATAAGCTTGGCAGATTTTTCTAGCACTACAGCCACTTTCTAACACTTTCCAGCTTGAAAAGTAAATTTCATCAAATAAGGGAGACAGCACTAGAATCTGACAAACAAAGCCAATCTCAATGTAAATATTGTTTGAATTGTAATGTGTATACTGGTTCTGACTTCTAAACGATTTTCAGTCTATTCCATTTTAAAGAAACAAACGCAAATGTCAATGTCATTTCTGTACAACAATAGGAATTAATAGACTCCAAGCTTCTAGCAGGGATATTCTGATAAAAGCACTGTTTTGAAAAGAAAGGAGTGATAATGATAAAAGCATTTTACAGATTTTTTTTCAAACTCTGGGTCAAAATCCTTCTGAGGTACAAAAAGCCTTCAAGGAACAGAAGACAACAAAAGAATAAGAATAAGCACAAGCAAAAACTATAGGATCACACATTTTTGCAGTTTTTTTCCCCATCTCTGTCTTTCCCCTTACCCATCCTTTTCACTCAACACCACCTGATCATTATTATCCAAGAAAGAGCCACAGCTGGGGTATGTTTCAATGACAGCTGAAGTGCAAGGTTTAAACACTGTCTCCCTTCCTCTCTGGAACACAGGCTTGTCCTGGCTTGTTTGCAAGAACAAATTCAAAATTACTTGGGAGAGCTTATAAAAGGAAGAAGCAGAAGTCATTCAGACACTTCCATTGAAAATGCTGTGACCAACTCTAGCATTTACAGCAGAAGAGAGATTAAAACATGAGCATTATGATTCCTGGATATTGCTCTGTCTTGCAGATTTCCACTATGGTACAATCACTCTCACTTTATTTTGGTCTGACCCAATTTACATGAAAGCTTCAGGCAACATCCTGACAAATTCAGCAGCACAGCCTTGTCTCTGTAGATGAATATATGTGCACATAACACCTTAGACTTCTGCCTTTTTTTAAGCTGGACCTGAAAACTAAATTACACTATGTACTCAAGCAATGAAAATGGATTTCTACATCTGTAATTTGACTGTTAAAAAAAGTTCTGAAACCTTTGTCTATCTTTACTTCTACTGTGCCTGACAACTAATGTGTTCAGTTTCATATTGCTTTGGTTGCTCAGATCAAGCACCAGATCAGCACATTTTGAACCAGAGCATTGCTCTTTTATTCCAGGATACCATTTTCCAAAAATTTAGACAGACAGATAATTTAGACCATGAAGTGACAAATTTCCTGGGTACTGTCAATCCCAAACCACAGCGGCTGCAGAAAATTTTGGCAGGTAATGATTGAGGTCTAAACTACTCACATGTTTAGAAAAATATCTTTAGTTCGAGCCACCTGATTTATGGGCTATTATCCGGAGTTTCCAAATCGTGATGAACAATCAAATGTTGAAACACAATGATGTGCACCTCGGTTACAGACACAAAACTGCAGACACAGTAACAAAAACCTTACTGGCACACCCTGAAAACTGCAGCAAATTGTAAGGGCAAGAATGTATAGGTTAAATATGTATAGATCAAGAACCTTTTTCACTCTTTTCTGATTCCACCCACTAAATAGATTCCATAGCTAGAATGAGTCATGTATTCTTCTGCAGATGTGAAAATCATTGGATCCTTTACATGTACTTAATTTGGATTTACAATTGTTACTTAAATGCCTCAAAATATAAAGGAAACAGCAATATGCTTTTATCCATTATTCCTATTGATTTTTCTGTTCCTTGATTTACAGAAAAACCCTTAAAATCAGATTTTTCATGGTCTCTTGCTTCCAAAATCCCCACAATTGAAAGAAATATTTATTCATCATACTTTAAAAAAATAATTGAGAGAGAAGGGGAGGGTACAAGGAGTGTGGAGCAAAAACTGGGCTCACACACTCCCATAGTACTCTAAAACAACTTCAAATTATTTCCTCTGAGAATTTCTAAGATCACAAATATATTCAATAAGAGGGAAGAAATAAATCTAAACAAAAACAAACAACTCAAAATTTTGTGTATAGCTGACCAGAAAAATTTGGCACTGATAAAAGGTTTTTAATTGCCTTTATTAACTTTTCCTTATATTCAACAACCTTACTTCAAGTGATTTGATAAAGATACCTTACTCATAACCAATATTTTGATGCATTGATGTAAACCACTTTCCACTTTACTAAGCAGTCTTCACTAAGACAGAACCGCAGCAAGTGCAAACCTGGTGTCAACTTGATGTCCCCATCTGTACTAGTGCAATAAAATAGTGCAAGTACTACAAGTGAGAGGGACTTCAGATGTGCAAACCTGCCAGTCAAAAATCTACTGTCACATTTCATCCACTATCAGAGCTGACATACAATATACAAATCTCTGTAGATGCCCAGGCAAAAACTCACGTGTTGAAAACATTTTTTTCTCTTTGTGAGAAAATTTGTCACTGCAAATTAAAGACAAAAGCAGAGATTGAAAGCAACAGGCCAGGCGTTGGTCTCCTGTGCCAGGGCAATGCAGGAATGGCCCTCCAAAGCAGGAGTGCAGGGAAAGCTCTTACAAGTTCAGGTGGATGTCCCTAAAGCCACACAGCCCTGTCCATTACAGGTTCCAAAGCAGACAGGCACCAAACCCAACATCACAACCTGCCTTTGTGAGGAAATTCAGTGACACAGAAAAGTATATTTGACAAGTACACAGTGAGTTCTGCTAAGGAATGTGTAGCTCTGTGTGTGTCTGTGTGGTGTCTGGATTTATTTCTTTCTTGAGGGGGATGCTTTTTTCTTTTTCTTTCTAGAAAGATAACTAGGTAGAGAGGGGATGAGTGTATACTGATGTAATTTCTCCCTTTCTAGCCTCAATTTCTATGCAGCTACATTCGCCCAGTACTGAACAAGGTGTTTGTTGCTTCAGCTTGCCCTGAGCAGTACACCCAGCTTTGCTCTGGGGAGATGACTCCAGTTGCTCCTCAGTTATCCTAATGTCACTTTCCACTATCATCACTGTAAAAAGAGGCCTTTAAGAAAGTTGAAATTGCATTTATGTTCACTGTAAAATCTCTTCCAGAGATTCCTAAAATACTTTTCCCAAGTGTAAGAATAAGAGCTGGTGTGTTCACTGGTGAGCCTCGTGCCAGAGCCAGCTGATGTCACCTGGAACAAGGCTGGAGGCGGCTACTGGGAAATTTCAAATCCATGTGAAAATCTTATTTCTTGATGTGCTTCTGTGGTTATGGAATGAGAGCTGGAACTGTACAGTACTTCTTATGTGGATATACGGCATGCAATGGACAGCAAAAAATGAGGCTTGTCAAGAGATAAAGTTACAAAAATTTGGGTGGGTAAATGCTGGATTTTAGAAAAGTTTGTCTCCTAGGTAAAATATGTAGTATAATGAGGAAAGAGTTTTGGTTTTTGCATGCATGCATAAGTTCTAAGTGCAGTATTTATCATTTGCTAAATCACACTTATTTTTCTGCATTTTGCCAGCAGTTGCATCAATTGTCATTTAACTGCCCTAAATAATGTGTTCTCTTCCCTGCTGTATTAAACTATTTCTATCAAGGCTAATGATTTTCTGATTTCCACATGCCAGTGAGCTTGGCAGTAACAAATGATGCCTCTCTTTTGCATGTTGCAAGTAGCTTAAATTATATTTTACATACCCATTTAAAGGATCATTAGTTAAGTTAATATCCTTGCTATTCAGGAGGATCAAGCATTTTAGTAAAGGATAGTCTCACTATACATCCTCTGCTAGAGCTGAGTACACTTTTGGCAGCCTTGGCTTGTTAAACTCACACTCACTGCATATGGATAGTCTGTAGAAAGCCTAGATATCTACTGTGTCCTCAGTTACAGTGGCTTACTCTGAGGGTGCTGTTACCCCTCAACTGAGGAACTGCATATTTCAAAACAGAACTCAATTTTTTTCATTTTTTTACTTTTAAAATATTATCTAAAAATAATAATACAAAGCAACAGTGAACAAAATTGTGTCAGACTAGGACACTACAGCATTTCTGAAGGCAAACATCAGTCAGGCACCAAGGGACACATTTAAAGGCAAGGGCTTCCAAACTCAGAATTGTGCCCCACGCTCATTGGTGCATTCCCCTAAATTGTGTCCCGGCTGACTTTGAGGGTGAGCATTATCCCAGGCAGTGTGACACAGCAGGCAGCAATCTGCCCGTGCCACAGGAACAGCACTCACTGATGTAATCATTGACAAAATAAGCATTCTAAATCTGGGACCTATTTATTTCCATTGAAGCAGTTTCATGGGACATGAACCAGTTTCATTCTGGTTCAGGAAAAATATTTTATTTAGCATTAAAATCTCCTTTAATCCTCTTTTATATATGTAAATTATGCAAACATTTTTAAAGGAAAATAAAAAATACTTCCAGATTCAATAAAAATGGTTTTTCATTAATTTTTTAAAATTCAACTTTTCTATTTTCATAGCAGCTTAAAATCCAAATTGTTTTGCTCAATAAATAGACTATTTGTTCCTCTTTCCCACCATCATCTGCACACCCCTCCTGTTAATTGTAAAGGAAAAAAAGGGAAGAGGCTGGCTGGCAGGGGCTGCGTTAATGTACAGAGGAAAATGGTATAAGCAAATGTTCTCTAAAAAGTCAAATGCAGGAAGCAGTTCCCTTCCCTGGGGCAGAATCAACATAGGAGCAAAATGTTTTGCTGCAGCAGAGTACTTTCTGATTCTCAGATGACACTTTTCTCATTTTGGGATTTAATAATCAGGTTTTTATTTGTCAACTACCTTCTATCTAAAGTATACATAGATCCTGTACATTTTACAGGATTTTTTAATGAAAAGAAGCAAACCAAAACCTGAAGAAAACAAACTTTGAGAGACAGCAGAGCTAAAAGAGACCAAGTTACTGTGTTAGCCACCACTTAGCTGAAAAAGGAGCTGGTGTAGCTTCTGATGACCACTGTTTTTTTAATAAGATTTTGACTATTTATAGCTTTGGCAAAAAGAAAACATTTGTGCTGAACTTTTCAGCATTTCACACCACCAGGTTTTTTTTTCTGTCACATTTACAGCGGTCACGTTTCTGTCACTTCCACAGGAGGTCAGGTAGGTAGGCAGGATTGTGTGACCCTTGCTCGACCAAGTACTACAGCACTGCTCTGAGAAATCTATTTCTAAGGATTTTAGTGCTGTGCTTCCCCAGCATCCTTATTCCCAGCTGTGCTGCTGCTGGCACAGGGCAGGGCCCCAGCAGCGTGTACAGGGACAGACCCTGTCTCACCACACTCGCTGACGCAC
This sequence comes from Bombycilla garrulus, assembly GCA_013400315.1. Classification (NCBI taxonomy): domain Eukaryota; kingdom Metazoa; phylum Chordata; class Aves; order Passeriformes; family Bombycillidae; genus Bombycilla; species Bombycilla garrulus. The sequence goes on from VXBU01007974.1 coordinate 2,368,596, forward strand.
AACAGAACACAGAGCAGATTCCAGCTGTCCTCCAAAGCTGGGGTAAGAAATGAAGTAGTTGGTGAACCACTGAATATTTTGCCATTTATCAATTTTGCAGTTCCACTGCAGTGATGCTGTCTAGTACTCTTTTACCAATTAGCATCTGATTTCAGTTTCTTGTAAAAATGTAAGCCTAGGTCACCAATACCCTGTGATGAAATTTTAATATGTATGTATTTTTTCAAGTTATAAAGAATTTAATTAAAATTAAAAATCAAAATTCTGGTCGACTGAAAAAAATAATTGATACAACTCAAATATATCTTCTAAGTAAACATATACCAAGAATGTCAGCTGAATCTCCCTCCCATTCAGAAGATTGATTTCCTTGGTGAGTGCACAAAAGAGCTAAAGCAGTCTCTTAAGTATTTACCCACCATTAAGTTGCCTTAATCTATTATGGCCATTGGAAAATTGCTGATTTATGACAAGAAGCGGCATCCTGGGCAAGCTCTGTGCAAGGTTTGACAGCATCTCTAAAACACCTCTTGTTGACATCTTATCTCCCTTGCTTCACACCCCCCTGTTTCTTACAGGAAATATTAAACTGCTGTAACTATGTACAAACTTGTAATTAGACCTGAACAACATGCAGCATCTAAATATTAAGGGAAGAGCATTAATTGACAGGGTTATCTCTGAAGGACTTGATCAGGAACAGGGGATAAAACCTTTCCATTTGCCTCTGACATGAATTTCAGAAGGTATCATTGTCTAACCCCACAGAGCCACTCACTCACTCCTGCTTGGCAGGATGGGGAGGAGAACTGGGAAAAGGTGAAACCTGTGGGCTGAGGTGAGCTTGAGCCTGACGAGAGCTCCCAGCCCAGCAGGGCACTGGCTGCCAGCTTCCACAGAACAAGGCTCTTCACCAGCCAGAGCACCACGAGTAAGAGAACGAAACCTCAAACCAGACATGAATCACTCGGATCACAGAAACACCAGAGCTGATTCAAAAAGACTCTAACTAGGATGTCTTCAGCTTCCATTTCTGGCCCAGGTCATACTTTGCTCTTTCCAGCAGAGACTCAAAAGCAATGAAACACAGGACTTAGAAACCTCATTGCTGCCATTACTGCACTGCAGGGTTTTTTTTCCCGCAGACCCGTTATATTCCTCACATTTTCAAATATTCAGGAAAATAACAAATTAATTCATTTAATATTATCAAGTGAATCCCATTACTCTGAACTGCTTTGAAGTATTTCTGAATTTAAAATGCAAATTAAATCTGAAGATTTCTTTTCAGTTTATTCATAAAAAGATACAGCCAGTCTGCAAGAAAGTCAAGTTAGCATGCTTATCTTCCAGTATTACTCTTTAAGTCTTGAATTAAACGTTTGAAATGAAGAAAACATTGGTTCCCTCAGGTATAAGCCACCAGCTTTTCTTGTCTGTCAAGCAGCCACAGTAAAAGGAAAGCCTTGTTCAATCACTGTGCTGTAAGCATAGTATGTGTTCTCACTACCAATTTCTTACAAAGATAATATTAAACACAAGATGTATTGTATCTAGACACCAAGGAACAACTGCGTCCTTGTGTGACTCTTAGGGGGTCTTTTTAAGTTAAATGAGATGAACTTAAATTTTCATATGCATTATCACACCTTTCATTCTTTACACACCTTGTTTAGATTAAATTAATTCAGGTTTTCCACTACTCCCACTACTGGTATAGTATTGGTAGTAGCCTTGTAAACACAAGATTGCAGTTTCAACTATGCCATAGGTACTCCCATAGGTGTGAGTAACACGGTGGTTCAAAGGCTAGCACGAATTTACAAATCTATGTTCTTGAAAAGGAGAGGAACATACCCACAATCTCACTGTCAGCACTTCCCTCTTTGGTACCCTTGGTGTGGAGTTTTTCTAAGAAAGCTGCTGCTGGACTTGCCTGTTCCTGCCTATGACATCCTGACACAGAACATTTTTATCCCTCAGGGCTGTGTTTAACAGAATTCAGACTGGCTCTGCTGTGAGCCAGTGCACATTGCTGCACTTTTATGCAGGGGCCCTTGGTCCTCCTGCTCCCTCCAACACCACAGGACTGATTTGATGAACCTGCAGGGCTTGCTGCCTTTGATGTGATGGGAACTTTCCTGTCTGCCCATCCAGGAGCCACTGTTGCCATCACATCCACACCAACAGAGCTGGGCTCGAGGCCCTTGGCAGCCCCAGTGAGGCTGAGGATGCCCTGCTGCCCTCCCTGCACACCCCCACTCACACAGCCAGACCACGCTTCCTCACTGGCTCAGCCACAGGATTCCTATAACAGAGTCTCAGATCCTTAAAATAATTTAATCATGGTGCAACAACAAAATAACAGCTCAAGCTGGTGCCTCTGAGGAGGGATCCAGAACAAAGGAACCCCTGGGCTTTTATACCCTCCCAGTCTAAGCAAGGCAGACTCTGTGGGTCCTTGTATCCTACCGTGTCTCCAGGTGTCCCTCACCTGCACAGGACACAGTCCCTGAGCCCTTTGCTGTGCAAAGGCCAGAAGGTCACAGCCTCTTGTCTGGGGCTTTTGCCACCCAGAGCTCCATCTGCAGCTTCACCCAGAGCCACCTGCACTGAACAAAATCCCCAGTGTTTAAATTGCTAATTCAGAGAAGCTGTGGCTGGCCCATCCCTAGAAGTGCTCAAGGCCAGGCTGGATGAAGCCCTGAGCAACCTGATGTAGTAAATGGCACCCGTGCCCATAGCAGGAACGTTGGAGCTGGCTGATCTTTAAGGTCCTTTACAACCCATAGCATTCTATGACTGTGTGATTCTACTTCCCCTGTTCAGGAAGGTCCTACCATTTTTATTCTAGCAAGTTAACCTGTCCTTCAGTCAACTCTGCAAGCTCTCAACATCTTAGCTTCTTTCTTGACAGCTTCAAAAACATGGGCAGTAACTCCCCATAGTCCTATCACTGAAGACCCCCTTTGCCTTTCTCTGTTTAATTAGGTCAAAAAAGTAATTCTTTGAGTACTTCTTTTAATCAAGGGCAAATCAGATACCAAGCAAGATACACTGGTCAGAGGTTGTTGTCACTGATTATTTTGAATGTAAATTAATATAAAATGTACTATGGACACAAGGCACTTGAAAAACCATTAGCATTTTCTAAAATGTTCTTAGGTGGCATACAATGTTTACCTCCAAATGGAGGAAATAAAATGAAAGATGATTTATATTTTGCTTTTGGCCTCAGAAATGAACAAAGCTAGTGCACAGAAACAGTAATAAGGAATTATCATAACCTGAGGGAATCTATTAAATTTCAATTAAGAGTATAAACTTCAGGCTATAAAACTGAAAGGGACAAACATCCCTTCAGACCAGAATGAAAGGCATCTTCAAAAATCAGATCCTAAAGGACTAGGTAGATTAAATCCTTGCATAAGCTTAAAAATCCCAATTCACAACCAGCAGAAAATAGAGCTAGGCTAATTTATTCATGGTGTATTTTATTGTATTCAACAGAGTAGAACATTATTTTGCTATGTTGAGTTATAACCCCCTACTCATAGAGGTAGCTTTTGATTTTAGTTCCATTGCCTTGGGCGAACATGGCTGAGGACCCACAAGGCTGTGTCAGATGCTGATTGATTCATTTGAAACTGGAAGATAATAGAAACTGCTCAAATTGACTGCAAGAAAAAGAAATGTGAATTGGGACATTAGGCAAATTACAAAGCAGCTTTGTAATCTTAATTTTAAGAATTACTCTAACATGAGAAACACAAGGATTTTAATTCAAAATTTTCACATAAGCTTACTAGCATCCATTACAATTTATCTGTTGGATTACATTCTCTAAATTTCAGGGAGATTAGAGACCATATGAAGCTTATAAAACTGAAAGTTAAAAAGGCATGTTTTAGACATTCATTTATCATTTTTTCATTCAAGAAGCTCAATTTCTCTGGTGATCAGCATGGGTTTCCCAAATAGCAGAGGGACCTCATTTAACACATTCTTTGTCTTTTTAGTAAGATATCGCTGACTTGAGCCCTCAAAGTTTAGATAATGCAATTGGGGAAGCAGAAGAGGAGCAGGAGCAGCAGCACAGCTCTGTCACTGAATGGCCATGCACATCAAGTGTGAGTGACAATCACCGAGGCCATCTGTGGCACAGCCAAGCTGAGTGTCCAGGGGTGAGAGGTGCTGGCAGCAAACGCTTTGTCTGGCGTCTGGCACATGTAGAAACCGAAGAAACACACCTCCATCTCTAAATACCGAGTAAAGGAGGGGGAATTTCCCAGCTCTGTCCTGTTTCTGCTCCTTAACCCCCAGCTCTCTGATTTACCACCAGGCATGTCAGTGATTAGTGCTTGCAAGAATTCTCCCCCGTGAGCTGCAGAAAAAGACAATAAATTGGACCGTTTTGCATAAAGACATCCTGCCTTTCAAGAGGGGCTCTCTGTGAGATGGAGCTCATTCTCATGGATTTTTAACATCAGGTTTGGTACCACTACACAACACACATGCAAAGAAAATTAACTAAAACTGGAATGTAACAGGAAATGAAACATAAATACTATCAACTAATAAAGACTGGAGTACAGACAAGGCACAAACATTGTTTTCTTGAATCCTATTAAATTGCAGATTTCTGCTTTGAAGACTTTATTTAACTTGACAGATAATGCCACTATGAAAGGTGCACAACAGACACAAGATAAAATGTACACTGTCTTTTGTGACAGTTTATTACCTAGGAGTCCATTATTTGGAGAACAAATTTAAAATAAAAACTTAGATTTTTAACTGAAATAAATACTCATACAGAAAACATTAAAATTACTTATAAGTTGAAGCTGTCGACACCATTATTCATACTTGTCTTACAGCTGAAAAGTAATGTGAATATTGATAGGAATAACATCTGCCATACAAATACTCAAAAATAATACTACTTACTGCAGATTCCCAAATTTTCATATCCTGAGTCCCTCTGTGATGCTTAAAGAATAGAATGTATAGAAAGGTAATAAAGCATTAAGGGAGACAAGGAAATTGCTCTTCATACACAAATGTCCATTTCCTTTGGCTTTCCTATGAATAAGGGACAATCTATATAGGCTGTTTCTCTGTCCTGTGCTTGAGGATAGTTCAGACCCCAAGCACAGGGAACCCTCAGACTCCTTGGCTTTCCCTGGGGAGAGTTTTGCAGTCTTGGACCAAGCAAAACCAGAGTCTGTTAATTCTTGCTAAGCCATTCTTAATCATTATTGATTATCACAGAGTAGTTTGGGTTGAATTGGACCTTAAAGATCATCTCTTTCCCAGATCCCAAGGCAGGGACACCTTCCACTAGACCAGGATCCAACCTGGCCATGGACATTTCCAGGGATGGGGCAGCCACAGCTTCCGTGGGTAACCTGTGCCACAGCCTCACCCACCTCACACAGAAGAATATTTTCCTTTTATCTGTTCCAGTTTGAACCTCTTGGCCTACAAAGTTCCTGTATGACATTGCCGGTCCCCTGAACCACGTGGGCCTGGATGAACGGCAGTGTTTGCATCACATCTCCGGATCCTGACTGACAGAAGTCAGAAACCCTGCTGCAGACTTTGCCTATAGTGCACACTTAACTCCATAGTCTTTCTTCCCTGAAAACATCTCTGTACTGATTGTTTAAGATCCCTTTAAGGTTTTGTGGTTTTTATTTTAAATTCAGATGTCTAAGTCCTTTTAAACTATGTATATGTTTCATGACTTCGCACTATCAGTAGTGTCCTCCTTTGCTCTTTTATAGCAATTGCCAATTTACAGCCACCTCCTTTCTCCCCTTTGCTCTGCAATCCAGGTACCACTATTGTGTGTTCTTTCCTACCAGCTAATACAACTGCTCTAACATATGCAATTATGTTTACATTTGTTATCTGCTCTTTGACTCTTTTGCTTCACTGCTAAAGAAAGAGCACCTGAACATTCCTTGGGGGACGAAGAATATGCAGGTGAATTGATCTAAAGAATTTCCAGATTTATTTTTTTTTGGTCACTACTTTTTACACATTTACAATATTTTTATGTGTAATACAACATATAGTTAACATACATTAAGCCAACATCTACTTAGCATGCATTACTTTGTTACACTGTGCTTTAACACAAATATTAAAAATTGCCTTCTAAATGCATTATAATTCTTAAACTTTGTTTACAACCCACTGGTGTCTGAATATCCTATGGTTTCAAACACAGCACTGTAGCTATGGCCTCAGCACTTGCAAATTAAAGTGCAGGGTCCTTTTGCTGTACTGTCAGCAGAGGGAAGAGCACACTCCAGGTGCTTGAGCAAGCAGTACAAATACTCATACAAATACTCTGCCCCTCTGGCCCTTACTCAGGAGCTACAGCTTGAGTGCCAAAAAAAAACCAGCCATAAAAGCTAATTCTGAAAAATTTACTTTCCTGGAGCCACAGCCCCATAATCCATATGGGAAACTATTTGTAGCTATAGTTGACTTCGAGTTTGTGCAAATGCACCTCCACCCTGTGAGCTGAGAAACAGCAGAACTGCCCATGGTTTTAAGCTCCTTGTGCCAGTTATAGTGACACCACTATCCAAGGACAGAAGGAAAAATAAGAACTGTAGGCACCAAAAACAGGCCAAATATTGAATTTAAATGGTGCTCTGTGATTCACAGCCTTAATCTTACAAATGGTTTCATGGAATCTTTTTAGTCATTACAGTCATACTTCACCATTTTAACTCTCCTAAAATGTAAGGGCATGATTATTCTATTCATGTTGGAGCAAAAGCCCCATCATTTTATTATTAAAAAGACCTAGGAGCTTCTGAGTCAATGACAGAATGTTGTATTTTTTTGTGTTATTTTATGATATTCATACAATTATACATTTACATTAGAAAAAAGGAAAACACAAGTCCTAATTGAAGGAGACAACAGTAAACAGGGATTTAATTTAGCTTTCTGAAGAGCTTATTCCATATTTTGAGATGAGTGAAGATTCACTGGTTCCATATACACAAACATTCTTCTGGCAGGGGAATTTTCCGATGTACCAGAAATAAAATACTTGTTACTGATGATCTTATTTTCAAAATTTGGGTGATCTCTAAATCCTACTTTTGATTGCTCTGTATGATTAGGGAATGGAGAGGCAGGAGGCAGACTTAAGACAGAATGTTAGAGCTGCAGGTAATTTCTTTAGGGCTGCCCAGTACAAATAGGGAGATGTTAAACAGGTAGCATGCAAAAGCAGTGAAAATTCTGTAAGGATGACTCTGAAATATAACAATATACATTTATCTTGGGGAAGGATGAATCAGTGTTTGGAAAAATCTGCATGCAGAAATGAGAAGCAGCAAAGGTCCCTGAGCATTAAAAAACAGCTTATTGATGTCCTGTTCTCTCACACACTGCATTGAGTTGAAACACCTTGAGAATTCTGATAGCAGCGACTGAACCTGAGTAAGAGTTGGTGATGCTGTGCTGTGCAAGATGGAGCCAGCAGTGAGGACTGCTAGGTTTCTATTACTGTTAGCCGTGGGAATCTCTAGACTGAGTTTCATTCCTTTCACAACAGAGATGTCTGTACAACACATTGGCTATTTCTGATAAAATCTTCATTCTGAATATATGAATATATCTACAGAAATTATGGACAGAAATGAGAATATAAAGTGTCCAAGTGATGGCCATAATTACACAAAAAATGTATTATTAAAAAAAAAATCCAAACAATTCCCTTTATAGACTCGCACCAAGATACTTTAAAGAACTTCAGCACAGAAATGCTACTTTCCATATACCTACCTCATCTAAATGGTAGCTATGCTATGCAGAAACCCTCTGCACAGCTAGTAGATATCCAGATTCTCCTGTCTATCAAATGGGTACTCCTTGAGTCAATTTCCTTAGTTCAAATACGACTTTGTCCATCTGCAAAACTTGAACTGCATAGCTAAGTCCTAAGTAGAACTAAAATGCAAATAATAATGAGGGGTAAACAAATTCCAAAGTTCACTTCTTACATGGCAAAGGGCAAAGTGCTGGATTAAACCTCAGAAATCTCATCCTTAATCCCATTTCTCTCTAATCCACTTATTATTCTACCAATATTGATAGAGACAGCATCTTGAATGGCATGCTTATCAGAGAGATTACGTAGTGTCTGCAAACCTTTCTGCTGAAGGGCAAATGTCACCATGGGCTATTATTTGCATAATACATGAGGAAATGAAAAATTAGAGCTTCTTCAACCATTTTTCAAAAACTGGCTTCTTTTGCTGCCATTCATGTCTTGATTTAAATGTTTAAACACTCAGCATAAATGGCCATAAGCATTAATCACACTGCAATTAACACCTGTCCTTGTATTCAACTATATCTACTGTCAGTTAGAAATGCCATGGTAGTCGTAAGCAACAATGTTGTCAATTACAATCTTTGTAGGTTTTACAGTACAATGAAGCTGATGATTTTAATTAACATGGAGATTCCTAAAAAAATTGAAAGAGGATCTCTCATTTCACTTCTACCTTTTAATATCTGTCCACCTGGCAAAAGCTCCAAGGAAGCACACTGAAAAGCTGAAAATCTGGAAAATCAAACAGTCTTGAGCTGTGACAGCCTAAAAAAACTATGAAAAAAAGAAATCTGTTCAACAAAATGTACAGAAGAAGTTTTAAACCACAATTATACGGCAAGATTTTCAACCCAAACCTGATTAAAATAGAAGACTTCATGTAAATGTGTGTAAAATTGGTAAATGAAAGCTCTGGTGCATATGCAGAGACACTCTAAACCACAGCCTGGGCAATTTATAGCTGTAAATTATCGGTCTGTTCTAGTCAGTGTGAGATGTGCAGAAGCAGGAAAAGGGATGGCAGCACACTATGACTTTGACTCTTCTTTTCTACTTCCTTCCTGGACAATTCTGACAATGAATATCAGATTTTAGCTCCATTAGTTGTGCATGAAGGCAATCTGTCTATTAATTTTTCATTATAGCCTCCATTTTGCCATAAATTCTATTTTCTAAGATCACTGCATGGTTGATAGTAGCCCCACAGAAAATAGAGGGTGCTGACACGTGCTGATTCTGCACACATCGTTTCCTAGCTGCTACACCTGCACCGTAGCTCTCAGAGTTATTGCCAACACCAAGACTTGTTGAACCATGAGATCCTGTGATCACTATTATCCACCTGCACCACCACCCACGGCAGTGAAGGTCACAGCAACCTGCCAGGGAGCCACAGAGGGTGTGTGTGCTCACCAGCAGTGATAAAACCAGGGTGGGCTCCGAGTCGCTCATTAGCAGCGCACGAGGCAGGCACAGGGAGAAAACAGAGGAATGTATTTCACAGCAGCAGTAAGAGCAGCAGATATCACTTGTGCTTCTCCATTTCAGAATGGCTCTTAAAATGATTTTATGTAAAGGCGAGAAAATTATTTTCTCACTGCCTTTCCACAGTCCCATCCTGAGTGCTCCAAGTGTAACAAAATCCCTGCAGGAGTTGTCTTTCCCCTTCCCACCCAGCACAAGCAGCACCTTCCACCATCCTGCAATCGTGCAGATATTTTTGTAACATGAGAGCGTATAAATGTTCTGTACAACGGTAGGACTGCAGCTGCAGGCAAAAGGACAAGTCAGCTTCTCCACTGCTTGCTCACACTAAATAAACATGGCAAGTGGCCCCAGCCCCTGGAAAAGAGAGGTGTGCTTCCCCGAGCTGAGTGGTAAATGCCTGTCCACACCTATGGCAGCCACAGGCAATGATGGTTCTCATATAATTACACAAAGGCCCCTTATTTTGTAATAATCAAGTGAGACATGAAGCAAGTAGTGCCATGAGCAAAACAACAAAATAAAAACTGCCCGCAAGCAATGGCTTGGTTTGCTTGAGTGCACACTTCACAAACTTATTCGAACAGACCTTGACCATTTGATTATTCCAGATTTTTTCAGTGTAACATTTTAAACAACTCCCTGGGCCATGCTCAGACAAACTGTGAGACTGTGTTTTGCAGTCCAAGCCCCGCAGAAACATAAGATGGTGTTGCCCATAAAAATAACCAATTAAAAGGTTTGGGTAATTTTTCTTTTTTGGTTAAAGAAAAAAACATTAGCATGACAGAAGACAGTATCATCCCGGATTTCTTGTCAGAGTGTGGCAAGAGCTATAGCAATGATGAAAAGGCAGGAGGGCTTTATTCTTATCACTGGAAACAAAAACAAAAAACCGACAAATAAATAAATGAAAAGGTCCAGAAACCTACAAGGAGTGTGATATTAATTAGAGCTGAACATTGTGATCCAACTGCATGCAACAGGATGAAGGCACCTTAACATACCCCAAAACATAAAAGTATAACATATACTGAGGTTTTCCTAATGGTAGGATAGCTTGAGGTGAGAAACTTATGATCTGAGACCTACAGATCTTCTTGGTCAGGCTAATTCTCTGATTTTTCTCCTGTTCACCAATTTGCTAAGATCAAACAGCGAGATGATTATTCACATTTTGAAATCATACAGATATTCCCAAAAAAAGGAAATTCAAATAATTGCAAATTCACAGTATTGCAAATTATGAATTTGGAATAATTTGGAGAAACTGTTTCTAAGAATCTCAAAATTACTCTGCATTCTAATCATGTAGCCAAGTATACATCTGTCACATGTAAATAAAATATAGTCACTCTTAATTCTATTGTCTGTGTCTCATGGAAATGTTCAGTTGTACCACCTCTCTCTTTGGAACTGCACCTGATACATTTTTCAGATATGACAGCGAACCACTGAAAATTGCTCTGAGAATTGTTTTCTTAACCAGTATATCAATCATAATGATGTTTTTTCCCCTCCAAAGCAGAGGAAGATTTCAAAGTATACTTGGCATGTTTAGAAATTAAACTACATGTGCTGAATGTGGTAATTGCGGGACACACATGAAAATAATTTTAGCAATCCACTTCAGCAATATTTATTAACAAAATATGTCTGATGCAGGGAAGAAATTAACTTTTATAAAAAAGTAATGGAAAGCTCCAGAGTGTGCAAAGCTTTCCTCAAGCAGAACCTGAATTTCCTTTTTTTTCTCTTACATGAATCAGTTCTTCCCTTATGTCTCTGTCCACGTTTTCTCACTGAGTACATGATTTTGTAGAAGTTCAGAATAAGTATTTCTGTAATTTTTCATTCACCATTCTACTACAGCTACTCAGTAAGAGACTGTTCACATTCTCACCCTCTGACAGTGCTGCCCTCCAGCTGCCCAGAATTTGTGGTCACTCCTTACACCTTCACTCTGCTAACTCACAAGCTTCAGGTGTCACTGGCTCTTTTCTTTGTTTTTCTTTTAAGAACTGACCATAATAAATATATAGAAAATTACATGAATAGAACTTATTCAGAAAAAAGTTACAATATTCTCTTACAGAAGGGGAGAAAATTTTTTTTATTTGATTTGAGCTACTGCTTGTCTTAGTAACATGTTTCTGAATACCTGCTACAGAGCATTTTCAAAGACCTTTTAACACTAAACAATCTGGCCTCTTCCTTCTCTGCTATCTCTATTTACTTGAGTTGCCCTACAGCTTGGCACTAAAAAATAGGTACTGATACCAGATTTTTCACAGTCTTTCTTATTACTTTCTGACTTTCTCATTAATGCACAGATAAACTGAGATAAGAAATAGTATTTTGTAACTTTTGTAACTTTTGTAACAGTAACTTTAAAGGTGCTGTTGGCAGAGCACAGACAGTGTAGGAGCTGTGGTCAATAGGTGCATTTCTTATTCCATTTCCTTCTTGGTGTACTAAGGACTGGCAGTAGAGAGAATTCACTTTGCTTACAAAATTGATTAGTTTGGAAACAATCACTTGCGTAATTAGGAGAGGTTAGACCAAGTTTCTTTATAAATAATTCATCAGGAAACTACTCTATAAAAAGCTAGAGAAATGTCACTCCAGGTACACTCTTTTAAACTATTTCTGTATAAATCAATTAAGGTGTTTTATTTTGACACCCAGTGTCAGTATTTACAAAACTTGGATAGACAAGTCCATCCCTGCAGCATGCATTTGCAAATAACTTTACTCATTAATGTTTAATTAAGACAGGGGAAAACTGTCCTTGATATTTTGCTGCAATTAGTGCTCTCTATACCCCACTGACTTTCCATGATTAATTACTTTTCAAATGCAAAGTGAAGTGATTAAATAAAGCTGAAGATTCTCCAGCCATTGAACATTGCCCACCCTACACTTTTAAGCAGATACAAACTGTACTGCTCAGCTGCAGCTGATAACTGTTTGGTAACGCAGTTATAAAACACCACACTAAACATTGAAATGGGAAAAAAAAATATTTTTTACATTCTTTCCAAACCTAAACTCTTAACCGTGGTTTCAAAGTCCTGAAAATCTGCTTGATATGGAAAAATAAATGTCCAAATTCAGATCATATCCTGAAGGACTCAGCCATTTTATTTTATTTTATTATTTTTTATTTTATTATTGTTTTTTAAAATTTAAATCAATATTCTTTCCCTTTTGTATAAGGGTAAACTAAGAGAATGTTCTTATTTTCTTGGTATGACCACCATTAAAAAAGCTGTAGCTGTTTAAAAAACTGCATTTTAGTTCCACCAAACATTTTGTCACCAGAAATATTTTTCAGACTGAAATAGGGTAAAATGCCATTAAAACATTTCAGCAATATTTTGCTGCAGATGCCCTGAAATACAGTCTTTTGAAAACAAATCCTTGCCCTGACAGGAGCTCTTGACAAGATTCTAAAATCCTAGGGCAGAAAAAAACCACAGTAGCTAAAATCTTTTCCTTATGCACAGAATCTTGATAGAAATTAAACCAACTTCCAAAACATTTCAATCTTAATGTAAAAAAATCTCTCCTTTTTTTCCTGGCTCTAATTAAAATATAATAGTTTGTCTCATGTCATTTTAGCTTTTCCTCTTCCAGACCTAGAGAAATCTGGAGAAATCTGGAGAAAAATCACAGACAAAACTGGGGACAGAAGCAGCCGGAGGGAGGGACCTCCCCCTGAGGCCCAAGGAAAGGAGAAGAATGACAATGATAAAGGGATACAAGGGATTATTTCAGAAACTGGACTTTGACTGTGCCTTGGGGTCCAAGTTCTTTCAGCGGAATGAGCACCTAAGCCAAGGTCTTAACTCGGAAGGTTTCCATGTGAGAGGGTGGGTTGCTCCACATGGGAGGCCCTGATGCCTTCCAAGATGTATTGGGAATTATTCTTGGTAACCTCACTGGCTGCAGAGGAGAATGCATGCATGAGGAGAATGTGGATTACAGTGGGATTTAAATACACATTAACAAAACTCATATATGTGTTAGCCAGCTGCTTAGTCAAGGCTGTTTTGTCACTATTTTATGGCCAGACTACACTGGGAATAAAGTACAGATATAGTGATGATTTAGTGGTCTGAAAATTTAAGAAAGTGCTTCAGAAATCATAGAGGATAAGGAGAGTTTTTCTCACCGACTCACGGGTCACCCTTTGTTTATTAAGGCTATCAACCAACTCCTCTGATCGAAGCCACAAACAAACCCACTGAACTCAAACCAAAGGCCACCAGGGACCATTTGCTGATTCCCAGCCTCTCTGGGACAGGCTGCCACTGTCATACAAAAAGTGACCTGTCTGTACTGTCTATGGTAAAGCTGAAATACAAGTTTTACCTCCTGCAATAAGATAGAAAGGCTGTAATATTCAGGTTGGGAACGATGGATTTAAAGAAACCTGATTTAAAGAGCTGAATAAATTCTTTCATCTAGGATTTACTTGTGTGGTGAGAGCTTGCCTTGGGCAAGGAAGGTCAGAAGCAAACCTTTGATCTATTTGGACTGTATCTGTATCCTGTCATAGGCTTAATTTGATGTAGGGACTGGCTCAGGCTTAGGGCCCCTTTACGACACTGACTTAACAGGAATAAGCCAAATTCCTACACAGCCCATGTACAGGCAGCCTCTCCCAAAAAACCATGCAGGATATGTTGTATTTAGCTGAAGCAGTAGAAGGCCAAGTCAAACTGATTGGAATTAATAAATAAATTTAAAATGCTGGAAGCAATTGTTGGAGATACACTAGAAAACAAATTAACAGGAGAGAGAACCAGAGTTATGAATAGTGATCTTGTCAAGGACAAGACATGACAAGGACATGACAAGGAGCAGCTGATGCTATTGTGCACTTGGGCAGGATGCTTTTCCTCAAGTGCCTTCCTCAAACAAAAGCGTACCACTAAAGGGAAATCTGTCTGAAGGCCTTTACACTGGAATGAACACACCTTGCATTGCAGAACTCAGGACAGCTCTTACACCAAAATATATGCTTAGACTTTTTTATTTTCTTAAGTTTGTTTGTTTATTTGTTTGTTTGTTTTACCCTGAGTGCACATTACAGCATAAAGAAATTGGTAGGCAGCACTTATTGCAGGAGAGAGGGATGTCAGATAAATAAACCCCTCCTGTTTGTCTTTGTTCCCAAAGTAGCAACGTGATTTAATACCACAAAGAGTCAGTAAACCAGTCTCTTACTCACTGAGAGCTGATCGTTTCAGCCAATGCCACAGGGCTCTCTGTACTGACCACTCCATACCTCATGAGGAGTATATGACTAAAACCTTCTGTCCATTTTCTTATTTCAGCAGTCCACAGTGCTCAGCACATTTTGGTATGGATCTGTGAAGTGGAGGGATTACAAGAAAATGGTGAAACATTTATCTTATTTTTGTGCAACTGTGTAAGTGTACTTATGAAGTCATTCTGCACTTACAGTAGAATCATTCCTAAATCTGCTGTGCAAGTGTGAGAACAGTGTAAATACCTACATGTGTTACCTACAGCATTAAATACGATTTTGCTACTACTACTGCTCCCAGTAAAGGGGACTCTTTTCTCTCCTGCCCCAGTGTATGCCAGCTCAGCAGCCTAACCACCTCTGCCTTTTGGCTGCCTCAACTTCAGGACCTTTTACTGACCTCTTCTGGGACCAGTCTTAAAAGGAGAAAGCCAGAAACTTTGCCAGAGTGGGACTTTTAAATTCCACATATAAATGAGAAGTATCTGTTCTTGTTTCTGCATCTAGACTCTGCTTATTATCAATGAAAAGGCTGGTAAATATGATAATGGTAAATTCTGGGGGGGAAATGCAAATTCAAAAATAATAGTTCTGCCATTTTCCAAATATTGAGTTATACAGAAATAACTTTCTGAAAGTGTCATTTCTCTGAAGAAATAAATTCATCCATGTAATCTGTTTTAATTCTCTGCCCCTTACCTGTCTCCTGTTCATCTGCTGTTCTGCCTCCCTTTCCAAAAGAGCAATTCTCATTCTTACTAATTGCTGCTAATGGTTCTCACCCCAGGGTACCCCAAAGCAGATATATTGTCATGATCCTCCTCTCACCAATTTCTAAACTAAGCCACTGGATCATTCAGGGGAGAAAGATAAAACCATGTCTGTGCTGACAAGTTCTTGGCTGTAGTTTTAGGACCAACATAACTTGGAGAAGTTGAAACATAATAAAACCCTAGGGAAGTCTGTGTGTGGGGAAATCTGACAGACTTTTAAGTGCAGCAGCCCTTCTGGATGCCACATATAATAACAATTCAAAGACCTTGAGCTATCAAGCAGGTTTACTGATGGAGAACTCTTATCAAAGTTCCTGCTGTTAGTTCTGACACATTCACCACACATGGCTGCACATGGTTACACTCACATTCACTCAAGTATACAAGACATGTCTATTCCTAAGCCTCTAGGACTTTGCAATAGTAATGTTTTAATTGCAAAGATGCTGGAGAGTAACTAATACCTCATCATAATGGAGCCTTTTCTATGATCTGAAAAGCAAGCTCAAATTACAGCATATAGATAAACAGTCTCTCCAAAAATCTTGTGCAGGATAAGGGGCTTGGCAGCCCAGAAATGCTTTTCCCCTCTGATGTAGGTCTTTTCACTGCTGGGATTTGTTTCCACCTGTATGTGCAATCAGGTGGATGCTGAACTCCTAATGAATCACATCAGTCAGCCCTTCAGGGGGGAGTTCCTCCGAGCAGATGCAACTGCAGCTCTGCTGGCAAACTCTGGGACAAGCTGAGTCAAGGTACTTTCTTCAAACCTGTAGTTATTAGCAAATGAGCAGCCACTTCAGTGTTGCCTCAGCATAAATTGCTGCCATTCTTGCTTGGTAGATGTTCCATTCATTTTGAGCAACCATGAAGGAAAATATAATTTCTAATATTGACACTGACTGTATTGACAGCAAGTGACAGGGGACAGCAAGTCCAGGCACCAGACTTGCCATGCAGCCAGTGGGGATCCACTGCTGCAGAGAACAAGTTAGAGCATCCCGAAACACATTTCTGCTTTGAACTGCCCATTGGAAAAGCATCTCTCCACTAGCTACATTTATTCAGGATTTATGAAAAGAATAATTTAAAGCCAAAAAAAAAAAAGTAATAATATGAGATCAGTATAGAGAGTGATTTACAGAAAACACAAGCCTTGAGAGCTGCACAGTTACTGAGTCCTCTCCCATCTCTCACTGGATGTCTTTCCCATGAGCAGTAGACACTTACACACATCACTTAGAAAGCACAGGGAAAACTGCAGCAAGGGGAAAAAGAATAAAAAAAAGGCAAAACAAAAACCTCTGAGAATTTCCCTGATTGGAATCAGGAACTAACATTTTCTGAGGCTCTCTACAAATAATTCAATACCCAAAGTATTGGCTAATACAGTATGGATGTCTTTATAGTTGTGATTAAGAATCCACTCAGGCAAGGATTGAAGGAGTTTTTCACCTCCTTATGTATTTAAACAAACATATTTACAGTTTCCTTCTGACCTCATGAAACTAAGTTTTTATGTAAACTGAGTATCTCCAGCACAAGACAATATTGGGACGCTGCGAACCAAGGCCCACATTCTATGTTCAGCTCAGGCACTCAGCTCCACACAGGCTCTCCAGCATGTTCCAGGTGATTAAATAAAAACTTTAACAATAACCTGCAGTTTGTACCCACCTCTTTATGACACTTCTAGAAAATAATCTCATCAGAAGAGATACTGAATAATTGTTGTCTGGATAAAACAACATGATTGTCACTGGAGAGCAAACCACATTAGAAAATTAAAGATAAATATTGGCTGCGGACTTCAGAAAAGTACATTCTATTTATTTCTTATAAGTATGCAGAATTCTCTCTAATAAATCAAAACAAATAACTACACATCTAAGTTTGCATTTTGTTTAAAATCAACTATTGCTCCTTTGAATTGTTCAAAGACCTTTTACTGAATGGACATTTTAAACTGTTTATCCTTAAAAGTGCTAAATCACAAAGAATTATAGGACCTAACACACTTGAAGAATACAAATGGAACTATTATGTTCATGAGTCACATTGCCAGGAAAGAGCTGTAGAGATGACAAAATCAAAAATAAATTTGCATCAAGTGACAACACAGTTCAAATTCCCATTGTATGGCTGGTGAACCAAGAAATATCTGAGTGCCCTGCCCAGGTTATCTGAATCTTTTGCTGGAACTGCACACTGAGTTGATATTTCCTGAGTTTTCTACACCTAAATGAAAGACCTCTTATTTTTAAAGCAGCACATCTTGCAAATTTAAGTCTCACCTCTTACGTATTTTACTTTTCCTATACCCAAGTTATTTTTAGGGTGGTTTTTTTTCCCCCTATTTTTGTTATGAGAAGCAACACCTCAGAGAAAGTGAAGTCTATTCAATAAGATCCTGATGCCTATGACATTTTTGACAAGTTGATTTTTTTAACACTCTGAAGGAAGCACTTGTTTTGGCTGGTATTTATTTTTATGTTTTCTATTAATAGACTATCTTCCATCTCATTTGTCTTTCAAGATTCTGTGTGTTTGTGGCTTTTTCATGTCTTTCACTGTCAGCAGTGCCTTGACTGACACACAGCCACTGTCTAAAAAACAACAGAATTCTGTCTCAAGGTGTCATGCTTTTCTTCTCACAGAAAATCCACCCAAGGATGTGATCAGCAGTTCTTATTTATAGGAGAGTTTTTTGGAGCTCATTATTAAAAATTGTATGCATATTTTAAGGAGATTTTCCTCTTTGTTCCATTTTGTAACTCCAAGCTGAAACAGGCTGAACTGCTCCAAAAATAAAGTGAACATGAAGGAAATCCTTTCAAATCTCTTCAGTACATTCAAGTCCATTAGACAGAACAGCTTTCACTTGAAAAAGAATTTAAAATTAAAAATAACTACTTGGAGAAATACATTGAAACATTAAGCATCATGACTTCCCCTTTGCAACTCTTACCAAGCCCTACAGTCTACATTTCTGTTATTATGAGATATATTATTTGTGATGCTATATATCACAAATAATGTGATCATGTGTATTAGGAAGACTTTCTTCCCAAATGCTAGGAAATTTAAGAAAAAACAACCAAAAAACCCAAGCACAAACATTTTCTTCAGAAAAGTCTGGGTTTTGCAGTGGTAAACTGCAATCCTTGAAGGAATGGTTTCAGGGCACTGTGATGTAACTGCTGTGTAGTGCTGCACCGACTTCCTTCTGCCTGAGGGTCTCCTGTCATTAGCCCGAGCTCCTCTTTCCCTTTACTAAGAGCTACCACTCAGCTCCTTCCTGCCTTTTAATTGTGCAGCCTCTTTCTGCAGCTCCCAGGATCTGCTCCAGGCTAATACCCTCAGATAACTGCAGGAGCAAAATAGTTCCAATGGGCACCCTTAAAAGTTTTCTTTCACTTCTCAGTAAGTCATAACCAATTGCTGGTGTTGCTCATTAAAAGTATAAGGATATCTCCTCATTATGGCTGCAGCTTATCTAACACTGAATAGGTTAAAGGAAACTTTGCAAAAAGTTACACTGGATTTTAATTGAAAAAATAAAATTAATCTTGTCAGTAGAAACAAACACAACCTTTGACATCCCATTTGAATTGATTCTTAGTTTATTACTCAAGGAGAAATATATTTACGTAAATATTTAAAACAAAGCTGTCAATTCCATATGTCATGTCCATAGTTACTCTTTGAAGATATTATAACTCTTAAATGGTTTCCTACTGAATCACTACATGGCTTGTTGCCATTAGTCAGTTTAACATCTCAGCACTGCACAGGAGTGAAATAGTGAGTACCTTCTTCCTTTTATACTTCAAGTTGATTTATTGAATAAACATATACATAATGTTTATTTGACATTGTGAGTAGTCACAATTATTACTACTCTGCAGTTGAAAATAATTGTCAGCAATGAATAACAGCTGAGATCTGTTGCATTCCTGTCCCAGGGGACTGTCAGAGACACTGTGTTCAGTCACACACATTGTTTCATTTGTTAGCTATTCACTTACTATTTAAAGCAGATAAAAAATGGCAGGTTTATTTAAGAATGCTGTGGACTCTTTAATTTTATTGTTTATTTGCATAGCTACCCCATAGCAATCCTCCTGTCAGGCCCACAAAAACCTGCAATGCAGAGCAGACCTGAATGTCTTAGTTACCTACATGCTGTGAGTAAAGCAGCACACCACATCCTGCAAAGCTAATTCCCATCTTATCCATGCATTTCCTGGGACAAGGAACCATTCTGCACAAAAGGGACCAGACATACTCTCCTCTTTACAAGACTAACAACATTAAAAGGGCAAAGCTGAACCTTGAATCTGTAGTTTCAGGGGCGGGGTCTGATCCAGTTTTTAGACAGCATTTAAAGAAAACCATCTCCATTTGCAGCAGAGAGATCCTTCTTACCCCCCTGCATCCTTCAGGTTCCCCAAACTACTGATTTAGGTGCTAATCAACTCCATTTCCCAGCACATCATCAGTTTTGAAGCAGACTGCTTAAGCAGGAGAAAACCACCCCTTCAGGCAAGATATTGGTGGATATGGGCTGTTTGTTTGGGTTTTTTATTTTATTCAAAATCATAAGACAGTGGACACTGTCTTTGAAGAGGGGATGTCTCTCTCATTCCACATTTCCTAGGAGATGTCACAGCTGTGACAAGGAGGAGTTTATAATGCCACAGTTCAGTGCCTTCATAATTTATTCTCTCTGATTTTATGCTCTTTTAGTCTCCTGCTCAACCATCCACTAACAAGCAGTGATATTAGCCAATAAATCAAAGACATCTGCTTGTCACCACCAGATGCTTGGTCACATTGCAGCCGATTATGAGACATACAAAAGGACAATTTCATGTAGAGAGCTCTGTGGAGGTGTTCCACTGATATTCTGTTTGATAGGAGACCAGCGTGAGGTGAATGTAGTATAACTCAGTAACTTTTATGCCTCCCAGCAATAGAAAAGTAAGCTGAAATAAAACTGGGAAGTAAATTAGGACCTCACCTTTATGACTGTCATTGGTGATCCTGCATCTATTCTTCCAGTATGCTGGCACAAGTTAGCAAAAAATAACTGTTTTAATTTTCCCATCTTGCATTGTGCTGGGCACAGAAAAAGCAGCTACTTTAATTTTCACAAAGGGTAGAAAAGGTGTTTAATATCAATTGTTACAAAGCGCATAAATTTTTCATGCAGCTGTCTTGTAAAAAACTAGTCCATTAGCCTTATCAGTCATATGTACAACTAACGTGTCCAGTGCAAAGACATTCTGATCTCTCCTTTTCTCTCAAATTCACTATTAGAAACACCATTAATGAAGAGATCCAGGGACAATTCAGCAGAATGGAGAAGGAGAGCAAAATTCTTTTGCAGCAGCACTAGTCTGGCTTTCTTCTCAAACTTAAACTTTATACTCCAATACTACACCACAACAGTAACTGACAAAAGGTTATGGATTATTCCAATGTGCCATTAATAAAATCCATAGGAAAACCAGACAATTTGCCAAGTAAAAACTTAGTATTTCTGTAAAAGTGGAAATGGATTTAAAACAAATCACAGCATTTGCTGATTGCTCTCTGAAGAGGAACCCTTCTCCAAATTCTACGAGGCCACATGGCTTTAAATTCCTGGGTCACCAGCTGAAAGGAGATTCAACCAGGTTTTCTATATGTCACCATGCTTCATTTTAGTAGTTTAATCTTCATAAAATTTAGCCTTCATAAGTTACCTGTCTTTTCCACAGGCATCTCTTACATACACAGTGCGAATGTTGCCAGGGTGTCACCACACCAGTGCTTTTTACTCACTCATTCCTATATTTTAAAGCATCAGTAGCTTTATGAAAGGACACATATGAGCACTGATCCAACAGGTTTGGCTCTACAATCCTCTCTTGTATTCTGGTTTAATTTCTGCCCCTGCAAATCCCAGATTTGAATGCCTGAGAATTTCTCTTGCTGAACATGGGTTTAGCCTCAGGCCATCCCAGTTCTGAGCAGTGCAGTCACAAGGACAATGACATCTAGGAGAGAACTTGTCCTGTGATGTTAACATGAGCCCAACCAGCAGCTGGCACTCAGTTAATTGGTACATTAACTGCTACACCCTTCAGTGACTAGAAAAATGTAAGCATATGAAAGAAGTGGTATTAATATATCTTTTTTCAATATTCTGATGAATTATGCTTTAACCACAGCTCCAGCCAGAAGCATTTCATAGTGAAGTGACAGCCTTATCAGTAGTGCACCATAAATTCTCACTATAGCAACACTAGACAAAAAAAGTCCATTTGATCTCCTGGAAGGAAGTGATTGACATGTACCTTTTGTTTTAAGAAGCACTTACCTATGGCAGTTTTCCTCCTGTCTCATTGCAGATTTACACGGCAAGCCAAATGATCTGCAGGAAGAGAAGAGCAAAATTATGCCCAGGCATAATATCAGAAAGGAAAAACAATAGCGGGCTGTTTCATAAAAAAGTAAAGCAGGTAATACAGAAAGCTGCCAGAGACCACCTCTAGGTTTGATAAATCAGCGGGTACAGTCCCCAAACGTGAGATCTGAGCTATAGTGCCCTGCTTTAAATGGCCAAAATCTTACAGAACTCACCATTAACAATGAGCCTCAAATCTTACTTTTGCATCTAGATTTTCAAAAAGATTTGAGGAATCTTAGAGAAGCACCCAGGCACTATGCTCTACATCCTATTGAGATCATGCTGTATAGAGGATATAAAAGAATAACTCTCTATTAAAAATCTTCTACTTTTCATTACAGAACATGAGAAGCAGACCTCCCATCAAGTATTCCCCAAATGCAGCTCCCCTGGCACATTCCTTTTCAAAACTGAAAGCACTCCTTTCTACTATTAAACACTAAAGTTGCAGCCTCTAAGTTACACTTAAATTTCAAAATATACTCTTCAGAATTTACACATAGAGATATTTAGATGGAAAACTGCAGCTAAAAGCTGTTTGCTGATTGGTCCAACAACTACACTCCTTTCTGAGAACAGTTACCTGTCCCCACAACTATCACAGACAAGCACCTCACTTGCACTAAATTCTGCTATTTAAAACATGACCACATCCACCACTCTTTTTCTTGAAAACAGTTGTCAGAGAAATGTTCAGGAAAACATTCAGAATACTAAGGTCAGTCCACAATATAATGTATGGTTCAAAATAATGAGTTGGTTTTAACGTGATTGATCAGTTTTGATGTTTTAAAAATCACAAAGCAAAAATCAGTGGACATAGTGTCTATATAGCAGTGATTGAAGTTGGGAAGATGGAAACAAATGTAAAAGAAAGCACTAATACACAGCACAAGTGCAATAAATATTAAATAGATATTAGAAATTGTGGTCTTAAGAACGAAAGGATTAAACACAGAATGGGCTTAGGTATCTGTCAAGTTGTTATGAAAAATGAGAAATTTTATCAAATGTTTTGCTCCTAAAGCCCAAGACGTACACTGCATATGAACCACTGGGGGAATTATGTTCTTATGAGCCTTGAACTTTTGCATGAGGTGGGGCTGGATGTGGATTCATCCTTCTACAGTCACAAACTATGGAGCCTGGTTCCCTGCCATGCCCACAAGGAGCCATAACTGCGGCTCTTCTGGATTGAAACCCACTCCTGGTTTTACCAACAGACAAATCAGGGCAGAGAATTCACTGGGGGAGGCAAACTAGAGATACTCCTGGAATGTCTGGGTTTATTTATGGCTTTCTAAATTACATGAAGACATTAAACAATGGTTTTCCTGAGGGTTCTTGTCAGAGGATATTTTGTGAAACCCCTCTCACTTCTTAAGTAACCCTTGTCTTCTCAATACATGCCTTTCAGAATTAACAACTGATGTACAAGCTACTCACAAAATGTTTATAAAAAACTGGCCTTTGTTCCTTTCAGTATGTCTGACAGCTCCATCAGTAATTTGAACACAATCTTTCCAAAATAATGATTTTCTACCCATTTGCAGCATTTTTTCAAAAGTACTAGTAGCCTCCTTTGAGTAAAGAAATATAAATGATTTTATTTTTATTATTATTTGCTGAAATTAGGAGCCTTTTCATAGATAAAAGGGCCTTTTGAAAGGTTTAGTTCTCCACACAAAACCTCTAAATATGCTTGCTCATTAGGAACTTGAATAGCTTCCATGAACTCCATGGGGCAGCAGATATATTTAAAGTCAATCTTTAAAAATGTAAGAGTCATTCAGTGAGAAGAACCAACATTAAATGAGAGCTGTGATAAAGGTCTCTTTATATCACCACAGTCTGAAATTTCCATTGCTATGTTGGGCTAAAGAAAATTTGGAGTTTTTTATAGGAGCTGAAGTATGCTTCAAAGAATCTGCTTTAGCTTTACAGCAAATTCTGACATCATTTGTAAGCAAAGCACTTGGAGTTAAATATGAGCTATTAAGGTAATAGTAGAATTCAGAGTGGGTTATTTTAATTAGCCCTGATATCCTGAACGTTAGTCTTTAAGAAGGCAACCACTTGTGCAGATCTCAATTGATCTGTTTGTGTTTGAGTTTAAGCATTTGGCCAAAGAGTCTGCAGCAGCAGGATCTGCAAAGGCTGAAGAATTACCCTGAAAGAAGACTTTAAAAGAATGAATTCATCATGAACTTGTCCTCCTGCTGCACGGTGGAAGACTGCCAATAATTAGAGACAAAGGATGGGAGCCTGTGACTTTAAAACAGAGACCAAATATGGTTATTGTTAAATAAATCAGAGGAGTGAGGTGATTTAATGTTTTTTTAATGATCCTAATGTTTTTAATTTTAATGAGTCCTTTTACAACAACTTTAATCATTTTATGAGACTGAAAAGATGTCTGCATTAGTTTGGGTTTCTGTTCAGTCCCCCACAAGGCATTATTATGCAGGGGTGGCTAACATGAGTCAGCTTTCATAGGAGGAAGCCTAGACAGTAACTGCTAACTTTATTTGGGGAAATGATACATTAGCTACCAATATAATTTTTTTTTTTTAATCGAAGGAACCATTTTACTGCAGTGCAAGAATCCACTGTTGTATACTCATTACTACTGTGAAATTGAATTAAATCTTTTCAGTAATATGCACATTTAACATAAGATACTTCAAGTATTAAAACTGATTATGAGTTGCTGCATCTCTTAAAATTCACACATAAAATAATTTCAAGTCGGACAAGAATCTTTCAGAGTAGACCATCGACTTCAGCAGGATCTCTCTCTTTGCAGCTTTAGTAGCTGGCTCAAAGCCTGGCTCCCCTCGTGGTTTCCCCTCCAGGGCAGTGCTGCTATGGCAGAGAGCGGAGTACAGCTCTGAGCTGGGGACACGCAGGGGCAGAAAGCAGCGAAGAGGAGCCAACCCCAAGCTGCCCAAGCAGTTTATTTCACCACCTGCTCACACAGAGGATTTAGTGGGGGCAGCTGAAGGAACAAGTGCCCTCCCCCTCAGTTACCCCAGAGCAGCTGAGCCCATGCTCCTGTCACCCATCCCTCAAGGGTGGCTCTCCATGGCTCAGCAGGAGATCATTGCTGGAATATTTTACAATTCTGAATTATATTAACTTTTCAATTATTTCCTAGATCTTTGAGGCAAAAAGAAATTTCAGTCTCAGAGAAACTTAATTTCTGGTCTCCAATAGAGGAAACTCACAGTTATAGTTGAGTCAAAGCAGTAACAAAATAAACTATTTCTTTCAAAAGCTCTACTCTGAATCTGTTATTTATTGAATATTCTCTTAAGGCAAGAGTATGTTTCAGTTAGGGCAATATGACAACATCAAAACATTACTGGGCCTCCAATTAAAACACTACAGAAATAATTGTCTGCTGTTAGTAGTAGTAGTATTGGTTGACTTGGACCTTCTTTGCTACACATATAATAAAAATCAGCCCTAAACCAAGTTTAAGTCACAGTGATAAGGAGAAAGGTCTTTTTTTGCCCACTGCATCCTATCTCACTGTATATTGTGATGTATTTCCAGATCTCAAAGTAACCTGTAACACCATTATAAAGTTACATCGCCCTGAGTATTTTTTCCTAGGAGAAACAAAGAGGAGAGAGAGCAGATATCAGAATAGCTGTCCTAACCCCCTGCCAAACAGAGCAGGAAGTGAATTTCTGTAATGCCCAAACAAATTTGATGATACAAATATTAGGCTCACTGCTTTTCTTTCTGTTGACTTCTGGGTTTGGAGTTTTAATATTTATGACTTCAAACTTCTCCAGCCATGCTGGCACAGATCTCAAGTGTTCTCTTACACAAGCCAAGGACTTTGGCTACATGACCTCAAGTACTTGTGAATTATACAATAAAATAATGAATGAGACCTTCTGGGGATTTTGTTATTGTTAGTAGCAGCAGTGTTCTCAATCACTCCATGGATGCTCTTCTGTTGAGGAAATACTTGAGAAATTCTTGTCCAGTACATTGTCATGGAGTTTCATTCACTATATATAATTTTACTTATATGTGCACATTATATTTTTAAAAAGCTGGAAGAGAGTGTAGGTTGCTTCCATCTTGTATTCACTTACCGAAGCACTGTCAACATCAGTTAAAAAGTTAACTAATACAGAAAATATTAAGAAAAAAATTAAGTCAACTAAAATTTATGTACATACTTGGATACCTCAGAATTGATGTGTTTCCCTTTGGAGAATGTTCATGAGTATTACAACAGATACACATTCATCCAGCTGTCAAAATTTCAAGTACAGCATATTAAATTCAGTATTCATAGCCTCTAAAATATAATACCCCAAAAAATGCACTTCTAACTACACTTTGACCCCCACAACCAATTTTGGTGCAGTAATCAAAGCCTAATTTATTAGTAGCAGGAAATAAATAATAACAGCTCTGTATTAGAGCTATCAATACCTCAGTGAGGAAACCTAGGCTTAGTTATAGTGAAATCAGTCTGGAAGCTGCCAGCTGGAGGGATCAGTGAATGTGAACTGCCAGCCCCTATCAGCCTGACTGGAAGGAAAGGGAGCCTGGGATGAAAAGAACAGTCCTCCAATGTGTGGCACAGCCTTAGGCAGGACTGTGGGAAGAGAATCATCCCAGAGTGCAGGGATAAGGAGAAGCAGGAGGAGGAAGACTCAGCAGGAAAGTCTTTTGCAGTGAGAATGGAAAAGAATAGATCTTCTCCCAAGCAAAAAAGGGCTTGGCTGTGTGGAGTGTCGGGATGAGTGCTGCCAGTGCAGACCCAGAACAGCTCCCTGCACCATGTGACTGCTGCCAGCCCTCCCCTCCTCACCTGAGCCATCACAAACACAAATCAAAACCAATTTTCTCACTTTATTAAGATCTTTGAGGTGAGTAGTTTGGCCTCCAATGAGTTTTTGGTTGAGAAGACACATCAAACATTTAATTGTGGATTTAGAACTGGTCATGAAATTACATTAAAAATTGCAGATAACAACTGACTTCAGGGGCTGAGACAATGCATTTTAATAGTTTTGATTTTATTTCATTAATTGTCTTGATAAGTAATTTACTTCAATAATTTTTGAATTTATCCATTTCAAGAGTTACTTGAAAATGTAACTCTTGAAACTTCTGTGATTGCATGTTGAACTTTAATGTGCTACTAGGAAAAAAAAAAAGTAATAAAGCCAAAACAAAACCAAACAAGAAAACCAGCTAATACCCCACAAACAGTGAACCTTCCATCATGGAGGGTAAACAAAATAGTTTACACCTTTTATAAACCAGTGTATTTCAAATTAAATAAAGTGTAATTATAAAGAAAAATATTTTTATCTATATTGTCAGTTTCTTGAAAAAATCATGAGATTTTAGCTAGCACTATTGTTAGATTTTACTCATAGAAATCTCTGGAACCTATACAATCTTTTGATATATTCTCTATGTTATCCCACACATGTATTTCCATTGTGAAAACCAGAAAGTATCATCTTCATAGTTTTATATTCACCCAAATATGTGGGTGGTTTGATGATATACACCAAAATCTTTAGACAGATGTGGCATTATTCAAGTACTACACAAACCTTCTTTCTATTTTTGCAAGAAGGAGAAGCAAATTCCATGTTCCTAAGTTATATACGTAACTATTCTTGTTCATCTAAGTGCTATCTCAGCTGTTGAAACCACAGCCAAATGAAAATAGACAATTTTCCAGCTGCTTTTCATATAGCAATATCTCATTTTGGAGAATACAGAAAGTATAGGACACTAACAGCTTATTTATGTGACATAAATTTGAATATTTGAATCCACTCTAAATCTCAGAAAGAAGGTAATAAACACGTTCTGAACAAATGCTTCAATAAATGAAACTGTGGTGAAGAACCTGGTTCAGGTTAAAGGAAGAAGGGTCATTAAAGACCTGGGAAACTAATGCAGGCACTGGCAGCTCTGCAAGGCAGCTTTTCTAAGGTACTGAAAAGGTGCAGTCTTGTTTTAGCTCTACTTTCCAAATGCATCATCATCTTTTTTACAAGTTCATGAAATCTCAAATCAGCTTTCGTCTTGAAACTGTTTTTTAGCAAGCCAAATAATGACAGGACAAACAGAAAAACCTAAAGGTGAGTGGTACTTTGGTGTAATGTATAATTACCCAGCTCTGCTATCTACATATGCTCAAAGCAGGCATCAGCCCATACAACGACAGCATTAAATGTAAAGAGTCAGGTAATGCTCTCATTGAACTGTTGAACCCAATTCGATCGTGTACCCAGACACATTAGCACTTTTCCTACAGTGGTTTCTTCTCTATTTGTATGTCATTACACTGTTTAGTTCCATATTCTGCTTCAACATTTATTACTTTACTTACAAAATTTCTTTAATCCATACCACTTGGTTAAGTGCCACAAATGGAGCTATTTTTCAGATACATACTGCAGGATCTATATCAGAAAAAAAACCAATACATAACCATATCATTCCCAGAGATTTAACCCACCAAATTTCAAAAACAGTCTCACTTAGGAGTCCCAAATTTGCATTCTGTATTTACTAGCATTGACTTAAAATACATTGTTCTGCAAGAATTCCTGGCTATAGACTCCTTTAGATAAAGTATTCCTGAAAATGAATGCCAATTAGATAGCAAAACAAATTCCATTTTATTTCAATATTCATTTGTACCTATCCATGACACAGTAAGGGAGAGGAGTGCTTGAAAGGAGGTGGGCAAATGTGTTCAGTAGGGATGGAAGTGAGCTTGCCATTCCAGATGGGAGGACATGGGGATCATTTGATGTATTCTTACAGATGGGCTCTAAATAGTTTTAATTGTCTAAATATCTGTAAATAAATAAAGAGAAAAGAGTTAAATGCAAACACAACTGTCGTCACAAGGACACTCATGTGTTTAGCTCTAGTTTCCTACCACAGGAGAGAAACCAGGCAGTTACAGGTGCTGCAGATTTTCCAGTATCCCATTTCAGCACCATGCCATTGCAGTACCATTGACCTCATCCCTGCACACAGAAAGATAAAAAAAGTCCTTAAAATGATTTTACTAATGGACCAGCACCTCAAAATATGTGAAATACAATCACCTCATGAATCTTTCACAATCATTATTTTTTATATCTTCTATAAAAGGAAATGAAAGAGTAGATTACCCAACTCTATACCCATCCCTCCCCTATTCTGCCGAGTGCAGCATTAACAGGCCCTGACAAATGGCACCAGCTCCTGAACCAGTGACACAATGCAGTGATAAGCCACATAAAATATTCATAACTGGAACTTCAGATGCAGGCAGATGCCCAACAAGAGCATACAAGCTTTGTCAGGAATCATTGAGGGATTGAAAGCATACTTAAAGGATTTATTAAAGCAATCAGAAGAAGCCTCTACTCAGTCACCATGATTGCAAGGAGTTTATGGCCATGTATTTAATCTCCCTGCTCTGTAACAGATAAGTTATGCTTACTTGTGATTTGTGCACAAAGAGTTTTTTTCACTCTTTTCTAGCATTATAGAGATCAGAAGAACCATTTCTGCCTTGCTAAGTGAAGCATTAATAGGGATGCCAGCAGCAAGATGGAAAATGTAATAAATATGAAGGTTTAACATTATAAAGATTTATATTACACAGAATGTAGTCCTAGATTATGAGATAACATTATTACCTTTTGTTATAGGAAAAAAAAATCATTTGATGAAAGGAATTTCTTTTTTCCAGCATTATATTCAGGGACACAAGAGTTTAACAGAAAAAATGGTGTGAATGTACCAATGTTAAACAGTTGTTGTAACAGCAATTAACCAAACAAAACACCAGAAATTGCTAAGACACATCAGTTCACCTCTTACGGAGAAGTGCATTAAAACCATGTTTTTTTAGTTCATAATAAATAAGCTTGTTATTAAGGTCAGCTAGCAGGAAAACTTATTGAAGGAGAGAAAAAGCAATTGTTAATTGAAACAAAAGAATAGAAGCAGGCAACTGTACTTAAACTTGGGTGCATACATAAAAAGAGAGCTTATGTTTATAAACCCTTGCATTATCTCTACAAGATAGTTGTTATATTCTTATTTGACGCTGACCATTACAAGCACTGGAGAGCTGAGCTTGTTAACATAACAAAAAAAATGGAATACACTTTTTTCTCTCATTTTTACTTACTGCCTACAGCTTCTTGTAGTTTGCATTGACCTTTCCTTAAGGAAGCCTTAGAAACATCAGCTGCACTCTGGAGCCATTCAAAATATTTCACATGCAGAACAGACCTGACAGAACTTGGCTTCCCCACTGAGTTTGCAAGAGCTATTGAAAAACTCTTCCTTATTTTGGATCATTTTTCTCTTCAACAAAATCAGTGTGCACATAAGCAGTTTTAAATAAGAGTTTTCTGATAAAGGACAAAAAACATTGCTTCATCCTAGAGATGAAACTATAGGGAATGCAGGATTTCTTACAAGAACTACACTGTTACCATCTTATGTTTCTTTCTTAACCTGGCAGAGGCCCTGTTTCCCATTGTCAGTGGATGTCATTAAAAAAAATTTCTTTCTTTTTTTATTTAGAAATGTGCACACGTGAACAACTTGCACACTTAACATAAAAGAAGGGACTACGTCAGCCATGAAAGGACTCTTCAGTAGATACTCAAAAATGCTGATGTTTTTATCCACTGTTTTTGCCCAGAAAAATGGCACAAAACAAAACAAAACCTTAAATGCTTAGACATAGTCTGGGGACTTTTCCTTCATCTCACACTCTTCATCCTAATTTAATTTTAATCTAATCAGATCATATGAGTTGCGCATATTGAACTTAACATTTGTCTTTCACTCCCACTATTTGCTATGTCTTTGTTATAATTCAGAGGAAGAAAGGTCTGGTGGCCTCATCAAAGGAGAGTGTCACATACTTGCTGAATTGGGCACTTGTCCAAAATAATTTCTTACACACAAACTATGAAGATTTTACATTAGGTGTAAACATTCCATGTAGAGTAATTCCAAATATTTTATTTCAAATACTCTATACCAGCTGTAAGTGCAGTAACAAGACTGAAATTTCCCTATGCATTTAATATCATAAGATCAAAGCAACTCTTATCTAAACCACTTGAAGAACATAACCATTACCTTTGTTCTACTGCACTTACATTCGTGCTTCTTTAGTCAAGTAAAATTCAGACTGCTAAAATATTTTGCAACGTAGCATTGTTTTCCCTGAAAAACCGTAAGAAATATTTTTTTTTTCTCTGCTGACCCTGAGACTGTGTTCAACACATGGTATGCATGAGTGTGAGATATGCAAAACCCTCATGCAGAAACAAAACCATCCCTCTCCTACCCACATCTACTCTCTTCTGGAACAGAAAACTCTTAAAGAAATTCCAAGATCTTAGCAATCAAGACAGCATTTACTTTACATTCTGCTTCAGCAGAAACAGAGTGCACAGTGCACAAAGAGGAAAATGAAGACATGAAATGGTGGTTTGGGAAAACTTACAATTCTGTAACTGCTATACAAATAGCGCTGGGTTCTAATCATGCACTGCAGATCTGTTGTTTTAGTTTGTCTGGAACTCAAAACCCATAATTTTGTTCTAAACTTTCAAACTGAATGAAACAAATGCAAAGAGCAAGTCAGACACAGTCCAGGACTTTCACAGCTTTCTCCTCAAAGTAAAAATTAGTTTGCAAAATTTGTTGCGTATGAAAACATATGTAGCTGCTCTTCAGAGTTCTTGCATGAAAGAAATCCACTTTGACATAGAAATCTTTTAAGAACATATTTACGAGTGAAACCCCAGTCACTTTTAGCCATTGCTTCATGAATTCATAACTGTCTATCACCCAGTGAACTTAGAAACTTTGTAAAGAAGTTGTAGGGGTTAAACTGTCTTGGAGAATATTTTACAGGTTCAGAAAAACCTTGGCCTCTTTTATGTTTTAACTGTAGCCCACATTAAAAGGTTTTATTTCAAATCAGAACTCCATATCTAACAGAGAAATTGTTATATGAAGACAAATTTTCATGTTAAATGAATAATAAATTATAGGTTATGTGTCTCTTTGATTTTAGAGAATGCATAATTTACAACAATAAATAATTAACATATCAAAGGATTCTAATTTAACTGATGCCTTCAGCACCAGCACAGCCAAAGTACAAAACATTCTATTTGGTGCTTATAATCCATATTTGTGGTGGAGATGAGTAGCTATATACAAGTAGTTATTATGTTTTCCGATATGTAATTTTTGCTTATCACTTAAAAGTATTAATAAATATCAGAAATTTCAATTTCTGACATATGATCTGTAAGCATACTGCATCAGAGGGAAAAAAGCAAGCATAATGAGCAGTGTGGTGTTAAAATCAGCATTTCAGCCAGAAATACTTAATGCAAGCTTTATTTTTAAGTGGTGTTAAGCTTTTCATTGGGTACATTTAAAGGCAGTTTACAGATGTAGCAAAAAATTATTTCCATAGAAAATGGCTCATCTCTAGATAAAAGAAAAACAGCGCTATTTCTCTTTGGAAAAATTGGTGGTAAATTTACTTTTGGTACTTGTGTTTTTTAATTAGGATAATATCTATGCCTTCACCAAAATTCTCTGTAACAGACAAGACCAAGAATTACCTAAAAGCAAGTTTTTTCTCACTATTCCATAACTGAACAGGTAATTCAAGCAACGTGCAGGCAAGTAATTCCAGTTACTCAAGTAATGCTGGTCCAAAATGTGTGACACAGACATTTCTGGAGAGAGGCCAGGCTGGAGCAGAGGTGCTGAGATAAACCTCTGCAAAACCCACACCTCAAAGCTTACCAAGGAAAGGCAGGACAGCCCTGTCTGGAAAGCATCACACGGGCTGTAGAGCAAGGCCTGAGCCCACATCACCCCTGGAACTGTGAGGACTGGAGAAACACCTGGGCCTTCCAGGATCCCTTGTCAGTGAGAGCATCCATGGCTTCACCTCCAGCACACACAAAGAAAATGTTTTGTTCTCAAAGACCACAGTCAGGTCATCATCCTGCAGCTGGCCAGCTGTGCCTGCAGCTTAGATAGAAGGTCATTTTTAGCAGGCTGAGCCTATTGCCAGGTTTATGACCAACAATAAACCATAAACTCTTGGATGTGGTGGAGATGTAAGGGGACTCTCATGGTTTGCTTCCTTTGAGAGGGTGCAGGGCACGTGGCCCTCACTGGGGTCCATGATGGGGAGGCCTGTGCCATCCCCCTCCCCATCACCTGTTCCTGCTCAATGACAGGGACTCAGATGTGCCACAGCTCTGCACCATGCCTCACCCAGCTCTCCAGACCCTGCTGATTAAACAGGACACTTGCCCAGCAGTGAGAGCTAAGCCTGAGATGGAGCCTGCAGCCCAGAGCAGCCTCCTGCCCCCTCTGCTCTGTGACTCCCAGTGCAGTCTTGAGAGCTTCTCCACCAATATCCATCCAGAGCAAATGAACCTACGTTCCTCGTCATGTGTGACTGAACAGAGTCCTGCACTTCTCAAAGTCCTTGATGTTGAATATCTGCTTCTGTGAGGTCACAGGAAAAATATAAATTGTGCAAAAGATTGGAAAGAAAAATCTACAGTACTTTATGTTAAATATATATGTACACACATGCACAATTTGTAAAGTATTTGCATTGGAATTCAGAAGGCTGTCTAATAAAAGCATTTGATTCTTTTTCTTAGAGTAAGTGTTGTGGTTGGAATAAAAAGTACTGTTCAGCTGCAAATTGCAGTCAAGCGCCTGAGTTCAGGCTGAGAAAAGATAAATCAAATAAGTATGCAATTATAAAAAACAGATATAATTTTCATGCCCAGAAAAATACATAAGATTTTTATGTCAATGGAACAAGGATTTCATCAAAAAGGTTGCATGGAGAGACCCTTCATTACAGCCATGATAAGGAAAGCATCTCTGCAGTCCAGTTGTAATCACGTGAAGCCTTATGAAATACAGCTTTAAGAAGAAAAGTTAAGAGGCTGTGGTCTAACAAAAATTAGTAGCTATTTATGTTTATTTTCTAACACACAAGGTTTGTCAATAGCGTGATTGAAAATCACCATTTAAAATGTCTCAAATTGGTTCCAGAATTATAACTTGTTCTCTCGCATGCATTATTCCTGGCTCTACTACATATGTATAAAGAGACAGATTGTCAGCATCAGTATAGCAGGGCAAACACTTAATGAGTCAATTCCTATGCAAACATTTCAATAAATCAAAATGGACTTAAATCCCAGTGTGGTCATTTTTGCAGTTACCTACACCTGGATATTTGATTCCTATTTAAGAACAAGGGGTCATTAAGTACTTTGTATTTGTATAACAACATGTATATGCTAATTATGCATTTACTTTATCCTGGTCTAATGACTGAGCAGCACCTGGCTGACAGGTTCAGGCAGCAACACAATTTGGCCTTGTAGTACAAAGGATTAATGAGGACATAAACTGCACTCGGGTCCTGACAGGAGTCCTGAGAACGTTCCCTGTGTGTTTTCACCAGCATTCAGAGCTGGCTGAAGGGCAGGGTGTGTCTGTGGACCACGCCACAATGCAGACACAGAACATCGCACACTGTTCAAGAACGTGTTGTTTGTTTGGGGTTGTTTAATGACCTGTATTTTGGTACAATTCCCTTTGTCTGAATGGAATGAGTTTACATGCCCAAGATCTCAGTAAGGGAAGCTGCAGGGCTATTTCAGTGAGTTTCCCTTGCTGGAATGACAGCTCAGAGCACTCAGCTTGCCCTTTATCTTTGAAGATTCTTATTTGTCTGTCGTTTCACAGCAAGCAGTTCTGATGAATAGTGCAATTAACCTTTCCATTATTAAAACAATTAATTGCAAAAATTAAAGACATGACAAGGGCTAAATACTAATGCATAAATTATCAGGTTCAGGAATTGTAATTATTAATCTATGTACGCTAATTGTGAAATAAACAAAGAGCACGAATTGTAATCAGAAGTCAGTGCTGGAATTGATGGTCATTTGTTTTTTCTGTAAAAAGAGAAATGCACCATTTTGCTCTTGACAAACAGAATTAATCATACCAAGCCTTAAACTAAAGTATTTTTGTTTCCCTTGTGAATGATGTAGGATCCAAAAATATATAAAGTTTGGTTTTGTTTCCACAGCAGTGTAAGATTACATCAAAGAAATTTGCATTTCAATGTAAAAATATCTCCCTAAACTACTCCTGTAGTGAATCTCCACTACATTTTCATTTCACACAACTATAATTTGACTCAGTATTGTGGAATTCTTGTAATGACATAATATTACAATGTTGCAAGATACAGTATTTAAAAAAACCCACTGGTCAGACACATGGCCATATCACCCTTGATGATCAATAGCAACACTGAAGTGTTTCACCTATGGGAGGAGTACCTGCCGCACAAACATGGACACAGCTGTGCTACTGAAGGGTGTGTTTTTTGGGGGAGAAACACAGATAGACCTAGTCAAGAAAGGAATTTTTTTTTTTTTCTATGAAAAGTGTCAGCATTTCAACAGTTTCATAGTTTTTCACCTTAAAGATACTCAGGGATGTAGCTATGGAGATTGATTTTGTCCCATTGCTTTGTGCCAGCAATAATGGAAAGAACATCCAATTTTAACCATCTGTTTACTGCCAGATGCCATTCTCCTGTCCCCTAGGCCTCCTTCTCCCCCATTCCCACTAAAAATACACTTTTCCTTAGAGCAGGACCATCTTCCTTTCAGTCATTGCTTTAAAAGCAGGATTCAAACATTGAGCAATGGTCTCATGAGATAAGTGATGTTGGGGCATCAGCTGCTGTCACTGTAGCCCGACAGAGCTGCTTCCTTCCTTCCATGCTGTTAGTAATAAGATGCCTTTAACAAGCTTTAAATTGTTTCATCAATTAAAAAAACAAACAAAACAAACCCCCCAGAAACTCAAGCAAAACCAAAGAAACAACAACAAAAACAACCCCAACCAAGCAAGTCCCCCCTCCATAGAACTCCATCACGTAAAGGCACAATTCTCAAACATCAGCTAAGTTAGCTGTCCCGATAAAGTATCCATGCAGTACTTAAAGCAGAAATGTTTTGATTGGGAGATGTATGAAATCCAGAAGTTGGATAATGATGATGTTAAAACCCACAGTGTCAGAGACCTTTAGCACTAGAGAAAAAGCTTCAAAGAGAAGTCAGTGTGCTGAAGGAAGGACATTTTGCTCGGAGAAGGACATCATCCCCTTACAGCTCTGGAAAGAAAAGCAGACATTTCCCCTTGAAACTGGGTCCTATTTCACAAAATATTTTTTTTTGCAAGTCACCTTGTTCCCACACACAACTCCAGTGTCAGTGACCAGATTACTTATACTTCACTGAAACCATGCCACCTACACAGAAAAAAACTGTGAGAAGTTCCTGGAGAGCTGTCAGGCAGTTATCAGCTGCTCACACTTGGCCTTGTAGCTGTAGAATCTCTTGGCTCTGTAAAATCTCATGTCCTGATAGCTTTGGGGCATGCTTAAATAATGAGTTTATAACCTAATTTTCACACTGTCATTTTCAAACAAACAGCTTCAGATATCAGTTAGCTCATTGAATTTTCCAACAAGTACCTTGTTTCACAAGTACAGTGGTTTTGGCAGCAACACATTGAAGAGAAAACTCAAATAGCTCAAAAAGCTCAAATAATCAGTTTCTTAGTAAATGTCAGGGCACAGGAGGCCGTGTGCAGGATCTCCAGAACCACTCTCCCCTCGATAAGGCAGCACAACTGCAATCAGCGATTACAAGAAAAATCAAGGCATCCTTTTACAGCACAGTGGATGGGAGCAGTGAATGGCATTATGTTTATAATCACCTTTTCACAAGGACAATATCACAGAGAACATTAATTGATAATAAATTCTTAATTATTGAACCAAAGTTCTGGCAAATCCTCTTTCATATCTTCTCATTCTTTTGATTTCTTTGTTGTCTGTATACTGTTACAAAATTTACATTTGTTCATGCCAAGGATACAGCAAAAAAGGGCAATGGTACAGTAGACATTCTGAAAACAGCTATATCACTCATAACAAGGTACAGCTTAGGCATATTCCCAGAGTTAATTATAAATGTTTGTGCTTGAATGTCAATGCAGGAAAACATAATCTTGTTACAATATAAAAAGTTATTATATAATGGCCTTTCCTAAAATACGGTTTACTAGAGCATAGCAGGTGGCAGACAGAAGGCTGAAAACTGTAACAAGCAATTACATTACAGAATTTTTTCCCTGCAGTTTCATTAGCTAAATTTCTTCCTATTTTAATCTGATCTTTTTAATAATGTGTCAGGACTGACACTCCAGTGGACATGAAACTCGGAAAGGTCATGGTTGAATAAATGCATCTATTTAATTTTTCTCTTCAACTAGGTTTAAAAATTAATTTATCTGATTTCTCAGGCTATTATATAAAATTTGTTGGATTTTGTGTATTACTAATAGGCACCTTCCTTGTATTTTTGCTTGCTATTGTCTGTATGAGGTTTTTCTAATTCTTGCTGATGGCTGATTAAAGAAATAATAAAACAGTCACAAAAGTCAATTCTGCAAAGTTCCCACAAGGCTTCAAACAGATCTGGAGTTAAGGAGAAGAAAAACATCAGAATGGTTTTCAAACACACTCTTGAGGTGCAGTATCATTTTAACAATTCCTTTCACTTCCACACCACAAACCTTAACAGTGTTGCCAGCCCAAGAAAGCTGCCTTAAGCCTATCCAGCAATCAAAGGAGCAGATCTTATCACATCATTACTTTTCAGGTGTGCTCAGGCAAATAGATGAATTTACCATCAAATCATAACACAGGAACTACTACATAAAATAGGTCAATTCCAAAACTTCATGAAAATATGTATAAGCTTTTTCAGTGTTTGGTGAAGCTTGTAGAGAGAACTAGGAAAGAAAATCAATTAAATGAAGCATCTGTAATTTTTTTTTATTTCTTTTCCTTTTAATTTTTAAATAATTTTCTCAATTTCATAAATCTTGTATGCATCTTGCTTCCAAAGTTACTTTTCAGGGGATCAAAATGGGTTACATTTTTGATAGGGAGATTAAACTTCTGAAAGATCTGTCTAATCTTTGGTGAAATACTAAGGCATTTATAAAGGCAGATTTTAATCCCAAATAAATCCAGATTAGCTATGATAAAGAGAATGAAATTACAGTATTACATGAATGAGTGGTGAGAACTGACCTTGTTTTGCAGAGTTTTATAAAGAAATATTGACAGACACTCCTGGGGGGGCTCAGAAGTAGTTCCCTGACTATTAGGGGCTGCAACAATCAAGAAAATTAGTCAGTAGAGGAAAAAAAAATCAAAACAATGTCACAAGACGAGGCCTTGTTTAATTTGGAAAAAACATTCACCCATCACGTTTTACACTTAAGATGCAAAATATTTCCTTGGTATTGAAGTTCTGTGCATGCCATTGGCTTCATGCAAGTTTGGCAAGAATTATCAGTGAACTAGTTCATTTATAGCTCCCAAGACACACTAAGCCGGTGAATTCAAATATGCAGATGTTTTGGCTCTGTACATTAACTGCACTGTTCTCATGTAACAACGTTACTGAACGTGTTAAACCCAAGCTTGCCCCTCTTGGGAGCTGTGCAATTTAGTAACTATAGCTCACTGTATGGAAGTGACATAAGTAAGAAATAAATTACAGTACATTTACTGCAGCTACTCCACAATTTTTCCTTTGCATTCCAAAAGTAGATCAGTTCCCCTGAGCTGTACAAGTTATAGATAAGGATGGACTAAAACTTGCAGATTTCACATTTGCCTATAATGCTTTTCAAATGAGTACGCCTTGCCTAGAGATTTCAGTCACTTTAGACTTGCCCAAAACTCAAGTAAATTATGAGATGGAAGAGATTACAACTGTCATCTTCATCTTTTACTCTGGTGAAAGATTCATATTTCAAATCTCAGTTATCTTTGCATACAGTTTAATGCTATATTGTCCTGCCACCAATTAATCAAAATTTGGGAAAAAGATGAATCTCTCAAAGTCAAACATATATTTCTCTCTTATTGCACAGCACAGTTTGTTACAGTTAAGGAGCTGGTACCTCTATAAAAACTTCAGTTTTTAAGGGGATACTAAAATGATCTATAAAATTTTGCTCTAGAACAAAACTTCGTGTGCAAGGTTATTAGGTCAGAAACTTTTTATTCACCTTCAAATAGTATGTTTCAAAAAGAAATTAAACAAACGGACTTTTGGAGCTGACATTTCAAAAAGTTTTTGGTACCCTAACTTGAAATTCCGTTTTTTAAATTTCCCATCTTGACAAGTCTACCTCATCACTCAATCATTCCTGTGCTCATTCTTAACATGGTAATTAGGACTGTGTGAAGAGTGAGAATGAAAAGTAAGAACAAAAACCAAAATATATTTGAGCACTTTGTTATCTTCCCTGACTCAGCTGAGTACATGCTCATTACTAAGTACCACTCTCTTCACTGCCTCCTTCCCCCTGCTGTTTGACTGGCTTTTTCCTTTCCCTTCCTCAGGCCTCTCCTGCAGATCCCTGCTCTTCCCATGCCTTTTCCATGCTCTCTAGCTGGGTCAGGAGGGTTCTATCCACTCAAATGACTCAAACTCCACCTGAGTTCCTGTGACAAGAACAGAGAACTTGTGGAGCAGCAGCTCCAGCCTGCACCAATGCCAGACT
Organism: Bombycilla garrulus; assembly: GCA_013400315.1. NCBI lineage: Eukaryota > Metazoa > Chordata > Aves > Passeriformes > Bombycillidae > Bombycilla > Bombycilla garrulus. Next base: position 2,408,222 of record VXBU01007974.1, read on the forward strand.
CCCTCCTTGGGAAAGGAAAGCAAGGGATAAATCCCCAACCAGCTCTCAGCGCATGGTAACACTGCAAATTCCCACCTACCAGGACACAGGGGAAGGGATCCCCATCCCAAAGAGGAAGCTTGTCACCCCTGCAGCTCTTGGTGACATTACAGCAGACCAAGGAGCAAAGAATGAATGTCTTCATCTCTTATGGCTGTGATAATTACTCTTGGTTTTGGGGGTCTCTGTTTTAGAAGCATCATTAAAAATCGGCAATAACTTCTCCCTTGAAAAGTTTCTAAAACTTCCATTGCCCTGGCAACATCTGCTGAGAGCACTTGGAAAAGAGACTCATATCAGAATTGCACTTCTGATAGATGATGTACTTGCCAACTCTGAAAAGCCACCTGAGTAATGAACTGTTGCTTTCTAATTGATGCCTTCTGTTTCCCTCACTTCTATTCATTTTCCTCCCTGTAGAGAATCAAGAACATTTTTATGCCCTTTTTCACCTTAAGTTCTTTTCTGAATAATGGAAAACATTTACAACATTTGAAAGGGTTGTTTTGTTGTTTGTTATTTTTTAACGAAACTAAGGAGACAACTAGAGCTCATGGACATTTGATATTGCAACACTCATTCTAATCTGATCTAATAATAAATACAGCAACAAAACAAGAAAAAAATCAAAACATTACAGGTTTGACCTCTTCCACGTGTTTTTTCCTATTCTTAAGTTGTAGAAAACAGGCAATTCATACAGCATGCTTTGGAGAAATCAGCTTCTCATGCATTACCAATCAGATTCTCCATTCTCAAAGTTAACATCTGCATTAAAAATAAAGTAAAAGCTAAACTTGGAAGAAGGAATTAATTATAAAGCATCATTTGATGGCAGGCTTTCATGAAGGTGAGGGCAACTTTCAGCTATCCTTTTCAACATATTAGGCCCAATTCCATTTTCCAAATATGTTATCAATATGATAATTCCACACTTTCCCATCTGTAGACAGTCCAGTCTTCATAAAGGTACCATTATTGCTACAAATACACTGAGGGGAAACTACTTCAATTACCAGGAGACTATGCAGCTCCAAGTCTATTTATTCCAATTTATTCAACTGTCTTGATATATGCGTGCATAGAACTTTTATAAAGAATGAATAAATTCACCTTGAAATTGTACCAATTGACTTTGGCTGGGCTGGGCTGCGCAAAGGAATCAGAATCACTTCTGAAATAAGCCCTGACAATGCTGATCAAAACCAAGTGGCTACTCATTTATTAAAGTGACAGCTCAGCAATGGTTTCAAGCAAGGGCTGACGTGGCCTGGGGTGTCAGCCATGGCCCGGGGTGATGGCTGTGCCTAAAAGCTTTGGAGCCAGTTGTGCTCTCTGAAGCTGCATCTGACGGAAATCTGACATTTCCTAGGGCTCCTGCACCTGCCTGGATGTTAAGCAGCTGGTGTGATTACTGTCACCCGTTTCAGATTGTTATTCCACGAGTGACAAGTTTGCCCTGAGACTACATGCATGAAATTGATCCTTTTTCTCTTTGTTATGAGCAATCTGGTCAGGGAGAAAGCATCTTGGGTCAGACACATGCGCTAAACTCCCTAATTTTACAAATTCATTAACTTAACAACAAATTAAATGAATCATCACAGGAAATGCAATTTAAAACATATATTTGAAAGTTTTAGCTTAAGAACCTAAATTTGTAGAAATTATAAAGTGATGGGTTTAGTGCTATTCTCCTTTGAATGTTCAAGTACAGGATTGCTATAGCAACCCACACCCTGCTTGAAAATCAATAGCAATTCAGGCAAGACAAGCTGTTAAACCAGTGTAACAGGTAGGAATGTGCTTCCTCAGCTCATCGTAGGTGTTGCTACAATGGAAGTTTAAGTTAAAGGAGGAATCACAAACTTTCTATATGATTTTGGATAGCAAGGTAGGGGATGAGGGGGTTGAATACCAGTGAATTTGGATTTGAAGAAGGGCTTAGCTGAAACCAGCATGTCGCTATAGGACACGAAAGAACACAGACACACACCGCAGCTCAGGTGATCAGAAGAGAGAAGAAGAGGGTTTATTTTTTTCTGACTCCAGTATTTATAGTTTTCCAAAAGTGACAGTGGATTGGACGGTGGCAGTGCCACCTCTCCAAAGACACTGGACAGACAAACAGTCCATCAATTTTTCTCCTCCTCTATGAAGGAATGCAAAAACACTGAGGTGTTTACAGAAAGTGTGTGAGAAAGTTCTTCACAAATATGTACATATCAGAAGGCTTAGAAAGTCTTACAAAAATCAGGGCAACACCAGCAGAGCTCACAAACAACTGAAACAAAGACTCCAGATTGTGCTCTTTGAGCTTTTGCAAAGACAGAATTGAGTTTAAGTGAATCTGTGCTCTCCTGAAAAGTCAGTTTTAGCTTTGCTCTTATGCATAAGAAATCCTCTAAAATGAAGCCACAGAGGAGCTGCTCCATTGATTCCTTTTGAAAGGAAAACCCAAAGCAGAACCAGCATGACCTCAGGCAAGTTTCACTGTGCTGTTCACTGTGAGCCAAAGGGGATGCTGACAATAATTTATAATGTCCATTCAAAGCTATTGTTAAATGCTTACAGGTCTAAAATTAATGTAAATCAGAGAGAAATTTTTTTCTGGTAATCAGCTATTAGAAAATGTATCTTGTACTAATGGAAGAGCAAAATAAGGGATTTGTTTTTGGAACAAGTACCAATTTATGAATGTGCACGTTAGGCCTGATGCTGTCATCTGTAGTGCACCCAGCACTGTGAGTCAGTGCCCTTTGTGGTTCTAAGCTGGATATCTGGTGACTCCAGACATTAAGCTGACTGACAGTTTTACAAAAGCTCTTCTGTCTGGACCTCTTAAAGACTGACACACTTCAAAACAAATCTCAAATAGTAGAGGAAAAAATTGGGAAATATAAGCAAGCTTTGGTTTGTTCTAATTCCTTGAACTCTTTCTGTTTTCCATAAATATTTATAGTAAATTGCAAGTATTCATCAGTTTCAGAATAAACATCACCATAGGAAAACATATTCTGTGTGTACCCCTCAAAAGGTGACAATAAGAAGTGCTTTTTTCCTTGTAATGAGGAAGAGCACTGATTTCAGAAATTTTAATGCCTATCTGTGCAGGAATAAATACCAATTCCCAGACATTTGTAGGCATTTGCACAAGTGTATCAAATAATGAGAAAAAATGAAGAACCTCTCAGAATATATATTAATATTTTATATTACTCAACCTATTGACACAGCAAGATAAAATTACAATATGTGCCTACCTTCCTCACAGTTATGAAGCTGAATAAACCATCAAGCATTCCAGTGTAACTATTGCAGAAGCTCTCCTCTATCAAGAGGAGTTCTTTGCATTTAGGGAAAAGGTGAAGGAAAGTTTGCTAGAAGTAGTATCAAGAAATAGGTAAAAACCTAAGAAAGGCAAAGAAAGGCATAACACAAATAGTACAGATTGAATGAGACAGTATTTTTTTTAAGATGATTCCAACCTCTCTTTTTTTTTTATTACTGTTGCCTTACATTGAGCTCTTGGAACTGAGTCCAGCAAGCAATCAGTTCTCCTTTTAAGATGCACTCTGTGGGGTGAAAATCCTATAATGGATTTATGCTGCGTTTATAGGTGGTAGAGTCTTCTCCCTTCCAAAGTAGTCTCCTGAATGTAAATATTTAAATTGTCCTGTTTCAGATTATTGTGTATTATAATAGTTAAATCATTTTCTTAGACCATTAGATATTCCATCTGGTTTGGAATTAACTCTTCCTTCGGTTTGCATCTTGGCATAGGAAGTTTCTACTTCCCTGACTTTATTCATCCCATTAATCCTAAATTTAACAGTAGCAGCGAAATAACACTATGTTGTTTTTATTGGCAATAAATAATTTTACTTGAGCCTTTCTGGGAAAATGTCCAGGCATTGCATCTGTGTTAAGTTATAAGATTTCCAGAGACTGTGTGAGAAAAAGTTCATTATGATTTTTGACCCTTGGTGAAAACAGTTTCTTCAGTGTTATTAGGTCTTCTTGTCTGGCAAAAGCAAAGCTTCTTATTTCAGCCTGTATTCGTTTAGTAAATTACTTGAACTCTCTCACTATTTTCACATTTACAGAGCTACACAGGGGAAAGAAATTTCATTTTAACAAAGACTGCAGAAGTGCTGCGCAGGGACAAAAGACCAACCACAAAGCCTTCTTCCATAACCACTAACAACTCCAAATTACACTCACCACTCCATGTGTGCAACGGACAGTGTCCTCATTTTCCTCCCTTTGAGAGCAACACCTGGCTCTGTGCACACCTGTACCTCAGACATTCCCACCCAGAGAGGACAGGAGGTGCAGCCTCACTCCAGACCACATCAATCCACACAGACTCAGAAGTCAGCCAGAGTTTAGCTATGCAAAATTCTAAAATGCCCATGACGGCTGTATTTTTCCGGATGTACAAACTTTCTTGGCAATAAGTCTTCTTTTTTTTTTCAGTTTAAGTTTTCTTTTTTTTGTCATGGAAAAGCCCTTGCTGATTTTCTCTTGCTGTATATTCTCTTGTGATATATTTCCATGTGCATGTGATTCATGCTAATTATTTTTACAACAGGAGAAAATGCTTCTTGAGGTGAAGATGATGCCAAAATCCAACAGTCTTTTAGGGAAAAGATTTCAGGTGAGTTGCTGTCATGAATACACCTCACATTATTTCACTCCCTAGGGATACTACAAACTTCATTATTCTTTGAATGCCTACCTCAGACTGTGACTTTTGCTCTCTCCAAGTCATGGTGCTGATTTCAGGTTTCAACTGGTGTCAAGTTTCTCTTGAATTTTTTTAACAGTGCATAATGTCAACTTTTTAAACTTCCCAACAACGTCCTCGATTTAGTTTAATTGTCTTCTTGCAGCTAACAGAAATCAGCTGACAGTTCTTGGAAGTCTTCCCTATTAGAACAAGGAACTCTGATCCTTTTCCTGCAGCTGACACACGAACGTGCTAACGAACCCCCTGACAACCACAGGCTACCATTGGTCACTTCCTGCCGCAGCTTTACAAATCACCATTTACATCACAACTGGAGTATCATGCTGCAAGGGAAAAAAAAGCTCTTTCATGCTCATTCCTTGTCCTGCCTGGTTCACAGATCACAGCACTTGATTGCACCTCATTCCCCCTAGCATGACATGTACCGGCTCAGAAAGCCATTGCTCGTTCTCAACCAATCGAATGTGATGCTTCCTTTTTCCCCCTCACTGAAGTAATACCTTACATTTTTCTTTACAACTCACAGCAACAAAGATATCCTTCCCATAATGTCTGGTTTTATTACTGTGGTTGCATAGGAAAATAACGACAACATGCTGTGCTTTAAAAACTGTGTCCCTGTCGGCAGTTAACTCATTCCATCTCAGAGATCACTGCATGTGTCTGTGCATATCGAGGAAGTACTTTACCTGAAAAGACATTTCACACAATCTGAAAATGCCCAGGAGGCAAATTGTTTTATTAAAGTTCATAGTCAAAATCAACTTAACGGAGGAAGGGTTATCTGTCTTTCCCAAATTCCCTATTACAGCCTGACAGCTTGTGAAAAAGCCTGGCTAAACAATCCCTTCATGTATGTTTAGCAGCTGACAGCTTTCTAGAACGTGGGAGGGGTTTTTTTTGTTGTTTTTTTTTTTTTTTTTTTTTTTTTTTTTTTTTTTTTCACACTGCTGTTTAGTAGAACTACAAATCACAGCAGGGGTCAATTAGTGTAGCTGTAAATGTTTTTCTGGTAGCTTTTATCCTTTAAGGCACCAGGTAACAACTTGAACTGAAATGTAAGCAGTTCTCTAGTACTACGTTCTGAGCCTTTGAGCTACTCACTTTTTTGTAAGGCAAAGGTTAGTTTTAATTCCCTGTGTTAAAGCACATGTTGACATGTGAGATTCTTCTACCTCTGGGTGCTGGGCTCTGATCCCCCAGCACCAATCTCCTGCCCAACCTCAGGCTTCTGAGAGAGCCCCCTGTCCCCTGAGGCTCCCCGGGGACAGGGTGGTGCGACAGCCTCTCCTTTCCTCCTCAAAAGCAGAGTTTTCATCTTGCCTTAACACAAGCAGTGCCTCCAAACAGCACCAGGGAATGAGCTGAGAGCCCTAGGATCACATTTGTCTCTGTAATTTAGAATTATTCAGAGAAAAGTGATAGGTTTAAATTTTCCTTTGTAGTCCTAAAGGTTTATATTCATTCATCCCTAAAAGGTCTATGTAGCCTCTATGATCATGATGATTTTTTTTGATTACACTAAAACCAAAGCTTCACTAGGAATCTTTTCCCTTTGAGTTAATATTCATAGTTTAGTCTTGGTCTCTGCTGATCTCTAGAGGATTAAGTTGCACCTGACTTTGCAGCATACAGTAGTATCCACTTAGAATGCATAAACCCTACGGAACTAAACCCATGCTTTACTCTTTTTACCCTCACAGAACTGTATTTTGTTGTTCAGACTCTGAAATTCAGTGAAAAAGCAAGGTAGAATGAGGAGTGATTTCTTCATGGCTGTTAATTTGAATAATGTGCTCGAATGCTTTAGATGTTTCACTAGACTCTCTTATTCCCCTTCCTACCTGTTTCCTTTCATTCTCATCTGATCTACCAAGAAATATACCAAAACTAATCCTGTCACAAATCCAGGAGAGGCATGCACCATGAGCAGAAAAACAGCAGACTCCTTGCCTGAGGTAGCTTGAGGACAGGAAACCCATTTTCAACTATCCATTCTAGGGAAATTGTTACACATGAAACACTATTTGTCCAGTGCCTTCTATTTCCTTCAGCCCTCTCCTTTACTGCCTATGACATTATTTGAATTACTTCCATATAAAAAGATTGAGATTGACACACCAGACAATTCTGGCAGTGCTGCATTAATGGTTGGACTTGACGACCTGAGAGGTCTTTTCCAACGTCAATGAATATGATTCCATGATTCCCTAAAAACCTAAAATTCTAATGTCTTATTCCAGGATTAAAATACTGCTTTAGTGGTGTACTTTAAGAGTTATTTGTCCATGTAAGCTTTATGAAATGGTGTGATTGTTCACTAACTACTCTTTTAAGTCTTCAAAATATTTCATCATGAATGTGGCAGCAAAAACGTATTTTCATTCTGAGCAAAGACAAACAGAAGCCTTTCAAAATTTCTGACAACAGCACTTTGTGCCTCTGAACAGCTAACAGTCAGTGAGCAGGGAAATCAATTGGGATGACAGTCCCAGCATCAAATATTTCTTAGTTATTTTTATAAAGAATGAAAATGTTCCAATATGGGAGGCAGAAAGGTTTTCACCCAGGAGAAGGCAAAAACTGGACAGGATGCTTCAGTGCAATCTGGATGATCCAAAAGCAACTGCTGCTACCCACCTGGTCAAATTCTTTGACAATTTTTTTTATTTCTTTGGTTCTTGATTATTTTTTTAACAAATATAATTTTTTTATTTAAAAAATATAAACACATGATCAAAACAGCATTATCAATTCTGTTTGTAATCTTTCATTTTTCATATAAATGGTGATAGACAAATATTTACTTAAGACTAGCTTTGTGTGCAAATGACTACTACTACACTTAGAAAAGCAGATCAACAGTGGTTTCACTGAAAACAAAAACACGTTTGATAAATAATTCATTTATACCTACTGTGCATAATAATCACTCTTCTTAAGCCAGTATTTCTTGGAAAAAAACAATTTGTCTGGCAACATGATATGGAGCCTCTCTCACAATGGCAAAAATCTAAACATTCAAAAACAAGGCATCTCAGCTTAATAAAAAAATTGAACTCCTTCAAAATCTTGGTTTTCTTGCAGGTTTTACTTGTTAGAGATCATCTAACTCCAGATTCTAGTTAAGCATGTCTAAGCATGCCCTGATAAGCCTCTACATATGCAGCCCAGCTGCAAACCTGTCCTGTCCTTGCACACAGCCCTGAACTCAGAGAAGTTGTCATTGTGTTCAGGACTCGCTGCACCACGGCTGAAAACATCAGCAGAGAGGCAGTGCTGTGGTATTTGCAGTGATTACAGCAGGTGGATTTCTGTGAAGTTCAAGAAATCATAACACCCAAGAGAAATATTTTCTAGTCTCGAGGATGACTGCTTGTGTTCACTAATATCACCTTTCATATCTGAGAAAGTATTGGAGCCAAACATACAGCTTCCTTATTAAAAAAAAAAAAAAAAAATTCAGTGATTGAAGTCTATGTAGATTCAGATGTAAATCACTCAAGAAAGAAAACACTGCTTGTAAAAGCGAAGTTCTGATAATTAATCCCTATTGTATCTATTACTTAGAGTACCAGATACATCAGTATATTTCACCAAAGGCTCCTGACTATTTCACATAGATCATTCTTTGACTAAAGCAGCTGGTGGCCCACATGTCAAATATCATTCTTTTTCATACTTTTAATCACCAAACCAAGAGTCCTAACAGAAAATCAGGTTTGCAAGACAAACTGAAATTGTGTGATTTTATTTTCTTCCATAATGTACATATCAGAGTTAAATACTCCCAGAAGGAAAAAAAAAAAAAAAAAAGGATAAATGCAGTTTGTCCAGCTGATGTAAATGCACACATCCTTCAGTATGCATAGGGGTGCATCCCAAACCAAGCTGAAATCAAGTAATCTTTCAGCTGATCTTGAACAAGCTCAGAGCTCAGCCAGAGCCAGAATGAGCTTGTCTGAGAGCAGGTGAGGCTCTGCTCATAATCCGGGTGGAGCCTGGGGATAGCCACCAAAACCAGCGCTGCTTGTTTGGCTCAGTGACAGCACGGGAGAGCGGCACAGCCCCACGGGCCTGGCACACATGGGGAGGAAACCTGACTGTCATAAAACATGCACTGGGGGAGCCTATAAAGCACCAAACCTTGCTGCAGGCTTTGCTTTTAGCATTTTACTGACATGCAAGGACAGGTGAAAGGTTGTGTGACCAACATGTATTATGCCATTTATGTACTGTATGTATTGCAGTAACATCTTATGCTGAATTGCTGTAATTAACTTACCCCAAAGGCTTTTGTAAGGAATCAGAGACCCCTTCTACTGAAGGCTTTTCAACCTCTATGACAAATGGAAGAAATTTCTTTATCTTCCATGTAAGTGCTTGGAAAACAGGAGGACCGCAGGACAAGGTGTGAACAGAAGCTCATATTAAAGCTAGGTGGGATAGCCTGCTCTCTACAGCACATTCAGGAACCAACAGAGAAATCACATTTTCAAAGAGAGCAAAACCATTTAGATATAATCAATTTAAAATGTATTATGATATTGCCCTAGTGTGGAAGCAGGAGGCAGCAATAAATAAGAAAGTCAGTGAAGAGGAATTGGAGAGACCCCTATAAAGATCTGAGGAAAATGGAAATAACTCCCTCAGAGCTTCTTGCCAGATGTTGGCAATTTCACTGTTACACTGCACAAAGCAGATTTGTATTTCTATAACCTGGGAAAGATTAATCTGCTGCAATCAACAAATTAAAATTTGAAGAATAAATTCCAGGTTTCACCAACAGACACATGAGAAAAAAGACACCCATAGTAAATCACTTCAGCAGTCCCTTAAAAGGACAGAAAAATACCAAATAGCATGATATGGCAAATTCAGTGCAGGTTTTTAAACTGAATCCCAGCTATATTTTGATTCTAGCAGAGGATATGTGGCATTGACTAAATAGACTGATAATTTAGTTATATCATGCTGGAAGGTCTTGCCTGGTTGCCATATGATTCTGTCTTCTAAGCAGCTGTTACTTTGATCCAAAAAAGTGAATCAAAGGATATTTACATTTTGGGAGGGGCTAGAGATTCCTTGATTAATTTTATTTTAATTTTTCAAAAACTGATAAAATGTCAGAAATTATTACAGCTATATATTTTAATAACTGCAGAATCTGAATTATGCCAAATTTCATAAAGCCCTCAGTCTCTGCTTTGACCATAAATTATCTGCTTAAAACTGTGCACAGATGTAACTTCATTGCACTAGAGTTAACTGAGATGAGGTGAACCCTTGGCTGTCCAACCCATAATTAATTAATCATTGTACAACATGGTCCAGCTTTGTATAGAATATATGTTGCATGACTGGGCAACAATCTATTTAGCATTTCAGAGGAGGCAAGGATTAATTCAGAAATATTTCAGAGATCACACTCTGTCCTTAAAACTCTACTTACTATCTTATGAGTTAAAATTAATTTACAAAAATCCTAATTGTTAATTCATTGAAAATGTACCACATGAAGCAAATTGGGGAAGTTGAGTATTTGCATGTAATAATAAACAGAATTGAAAATACAGAAGAATAAATACTGCTTATATGCCTGATGAACTGCAGCCATAAACAAGAAAGAAACTTTTGGGAAAACTGTGTGCACCAGTAGGACAAAACCTGTCAAACCCATGGCTACAGAAGCTGCAGGAGCTAGAAGTGACAAGCTGACTAAAAAGATGCAGAGAAATGAAGGGGGTAAAGTCACACATATTCAGGCAGTTTTGCCAAAATCAGAGAAAGGAATTTTTCTCAGCTACACTCAAAGTGCAATTTTTAACTCAAACTCATTGGTGTTGGTGAGCTAGTTTACATCTAGATGCAATTTATCTTGACAAAGAAAAAGAAATTCTTATTATTTTAATTGAACCAATGCTTTTTGGTTATACTCTAACATTGTTTGTTTCATACATTCTTTGTTCATTGTGGCTTGAGCTAAAATTGACCATGATCTCTGCTCATATACTTAGAATTATTTATATGCAGCGCAGGCAATCATGGGTTCTCCTATTACACAGGATTCCCAGCAAAACTAGGAACCATTCTTTAGTTACTGGTTGGGTCATGCATTACTTTTAGTTGATTCAATTCACCGACATAAAGGAATAAAAATGGGATTAAAAGAAGCAAAAGAATTTCAGCGCAGTGAAGTCCCTGGAATAGGACCGGCAAGAAAATTGTAACATACCAGGGGCAAGGTGAACTGAGGATTACAAAATAGGTATTTTAGCAAGAGTCTCTCTCCTCGGGGTACATGCAGGAGAAACCAAGAGCAAAGGAGGAGCCTGTGCTATGCTCTGACGCCTGGAGAGCTGAGCTGCTTCCCACCTGCTCTCCCCCATCCACACCACTCTTCTCACAGACCCCTCTCCCACCTTGCTGTACACAGCCACCCTTCCATAATATCAATGGAATATAAACCTGAAAGAATTTCTGTACACCGTATTAGCACTTCAAAACATCACCAAGGAGGAATATAAAACCCTTGTGCAGGATAGGGTTTTTTGAGTGATTTCTACAGAGTTTTGTGAGGTTAGGAGAGAAGGAGGATATTTTGCAAAGTATCAATAAAAAGATAAGAGGATGACAGCATTGCCTGACAAAAAACAGCAAGATACTTATGAGGATAATTCTGATGTGGAACAAAGTGGGGTTTTTTTTGTTATTTCCACCAACAATTTTGCAGAGAAAAAACAAACTGTACCATGCTGGGCCTTGCAAGGGATTTAAGGTTCAGTTACTACTACTTCCCAGGATATAGGTAAAATCTCAGACCCAACATGCACAGAAAGACACATTTAATAAAGAAAATGAATGCTCTTATTTAATTTTTCACTAGCCTGAGCAGTGACTTAGACTCTCATGTTTTCTGAAGAGGTTGTGCCTGCACAGTTTGTGCTGCTCAAGAGCCGGGGGTAAATCCTTTACTGGACTGCAGTGCCATTGCAGAAGCACTACTTAGTTGATGTCACCAAGATGATTATTTTCTCTTGACATCACAGAGAGCAAACAATGGAGGAGATGCATTTTAAAACCAACTATTGCCTGAAGATAAAAAAGTGATCTGACCCTGTTAGAAATTTCAGCTGAACCCTAATAAATAGATCTTTAGCTATACATGTACAAACACACAAAAACCTCAACACAGTTCCAAATCCTGCCTGTTACTGGTTTGTTTGGGCTTTTTATTTGTTTTTTAACACCTGCACTTCCGCAATATCACCAGTTTATTACTTTAATGTACTAAAGAATTTTGTAATGGAAATTATGTACAAACCCAATTATAAATGGTTGAAATCACAAGTACAAGACTGGATAATAGAATCCTTTCTACAGTGTCTTGGGGATTTTTTCATTCTAAAACACTACAAGTACCTAGAAATAATTTGGTTTTTTATATTCATTGTACATGGATTAAAAATTAGAATTACTATCATATAGTTATTACTATCACACACAAAACTTCAGTCTGTCATGCATTTACTAAGTGAGAGTTTTTACTGAAGAGTTACTGTATTCAGAGACTGGGCAAAAATTCCTAGGCATTCCTATGATCTGCATGGTATTTTCCTGACCAATGATAAGTGGAGGAGAACAGAATACACCTCTGAAGGAGTATTTCCAAGCCTCTGGAGCATTACTACAGATGATCTAACTTAAGGAATGGACAGTAGGCACAGAGATAGAATACATGGACTGTTTTAACTTCCTTGGATTCTAAAATGTACAAATACATAAAATCTTTTCATTTACATATGTGTGTGAACTCACCTATATGTTATACTTAGGTTATATATATGTTAATGTTTGAGGACATTTTTTTTCAAAATAATTGTTTTTTCATTTCTTTTTAAATATTTCACAATATTCCCCAAGAAAATAGTTCTTAACAATAATTCTACCGGAAGCAAATGGAACTGACACAAAACAAATCATCGGGTCCATTTGTTGCATTTAGCAGTCACATTTTCACTTATTAACTGGAAGACTATTTCCCATTTCTTTCTCTCACTATGAGCAAGGATTTCAATACATTGAATTTGAGGAAGGGCATTATATTCTTTAAATAAAGCATGTCACTCAAATAATCACAAAGCATTCATGTGTAAGGCCACTGTAGATCATGCAGCAACTGCGAGAATCACAACTGTTTTTATGTACATCTTTCACTGAACTTTAGAAAAATTATGTTTGTAAATAAAACTGCCACTTCCAGGGTAATTGAAAGAAATTACTTATTTCACAATGTAGAAGATTTCCAGTCAGTGTCATACTCAGTGTAGGGTATTGCAGTAATCTTGAAGCTATCTGGTAGATCCCTCAGAAGCTGACCCAGTATTTAGATGAGCATTGATACAAAGTGGGCTGTCAGGCACTCTTTAAAAATGACTTATTTATAATTTTTGGCTCCAAGTAATAATTAACATTTAATTCAGTATATCAGATAACAAAATACAAGCCCATGACATATTAATTTGGATTTAACAGTGGGATATTTATTTTAAAATAAAAACAAACATTACATATATTGTTTCAGAAACAAAACACAGTCAGGAAAAGGATAAGCCCTGCAATAAAATCCCTCTCTTCTTTCACTCTCCTCTCATCTCCTAATCCTTCCAAGAAAAACCCAAAACAAAGAGCCAGATACATCAAATTAGGAATTCACACAGACGGCGCAGGAGTATCTAAATTCCACTCAAAACCTCACCAGAAGAGCCAATTTTGGGTGAAAAATGACAGTTAACAACCTTTAAAAGAAAGAGCAGAAGCATAGCAAGTGTCATAACTTTGAATGCAGTAGCTACATCTCCCTTCCCGATTCCAACACCTGGCTTGTGGAGCACCAGTAGCCATGGCAACCCTCTCCATGCCAAGGCTCTGCAGCCCAGCTACCAAACCTATCCCCGTGATTTTCCTCCAAATCTCCTTTCCTCTATCCCCTAAGCACATTAGGGAGCTTTGTCTTTTTTATAAACTTGAATTCCCTCCCTCTCTCCCACTAATTTGAGATCGAAGCCCCTTTCATTGCTGATCATAGCCAAGGCAACCTAAGGCCATGATGCAATTGGATACGATTAGATGCAGCCATGTGTCAAAAGTACACTCCGACCCAAATATTTCAACCTCAAAATAGCTATAGCACCCTTCAGAAATATTGCAAAAGATCAACAGAAATTGCTGTTAAAAGAGAACACAATGTGGCAGCTATCCTGCTGGAAGACAGCACATTTGGCTTTTTATTTATTAAATAACCTTGCACCCCTTGTTCCTTTTCACACCTTGGAACATGTTGAGCCACTCTCACTGCAACACACAGGCAAGGCCCTGTTTCAGACCCCAGACCTGAATGTTGTGGCCTGATGTGTAAAACATGCAACCTGTGGTGGACAGTGCATAACAATGCTCCCCTTCCTTCCTTTATCCACCTTGAATTTATCTTCAGCATCAGACTACAGAGGATTTGAATGGATCTTAATTTAGAATCTGGTATTTTCAGTAGTTACAGAGCTCCTACAGGGTATAAAATAGCATCTCAGTATCAACAACTATTTTATTGTCCTGCTAGTGTTTCCACACAAAAGGACTAGCAGGAACTCTTTTTGTCCCTAAAAAGTAATCACAAGAATAAAAAGAAAGTTGAAATTGGTGTTGGTGCAAGTTACAGAAACCAAATGAAGGGCAAACACACAAATTCAGGAAGCCAGCTCTTTTGAGTGATTAGGATGATGTAATCAGCGCTACAACTTCAGAGAAAAATTAAGCCAGTAAAGCAGACCTAGTCTGATAGAAAACTTGTTTCTTAAAAAAAATTACAAAAAGCATAATTAAGGGTAGTGTTCAGTGAACTATTAAAATATGCAGAGTTGATTTTAAAAGTCTGAGAACAATCACCTAGAGTAGAGCTTGTTGGCAAAACAGTAATAAAGTTTTTGTGACAAAAATAAGAGTGACAGTCTCACAAATATGCAAAAGAAGATACAAACAACGGAAAAACCATTAAAAACTTTTGACCAATATGAAATCTGAGATGCATTAACAAGACAGCTGGAAGATTTCTAAGTATAATCCTGTGCCCCACCTCATCCCCTGAACACTGTATGAGCATAACAGAGGTAACATGAAGTATTGCAAGTATTTAACCTGGCAGAAATTTTACTGATGCAGAAGATGCCCCTTTCATGCTCAGTTACTCCACATCACCTCCTCCTTTGGCCTCTCCATTGTGCAACTCCTCAAGCCATTCTGAAATGACCCCCACAGAGAATTGATGGAGTTCAAACCAAACTGGGGTACAGGGAATAACACCAGTTTAATCCATAGCAACTCATCTGGTTCATTTCACAGTCTGCTCAAACGGATGGAAGGGAAAGAATAGTTTCCTCCAGAGGCAGGATTATATTACCTTTAAGTGCTCGTGGAACTGTAACATATACTTAACATTTCAAACAGTTTGAATAGGTGTCTTCTGCAAATTATAATAAGCTCTAAAAATGTCATCTACTATAACTATCATCATGTCTGCTGTAGGTACAACACTTATGTTGGTAAAACAGTTGATTCTAGAGACAGAGGTTTTGCTAGTTCCTAAATAAAATATAGAGATATCAGTCCAATCACGTTAACACGTTTACACTGAAAATACATTAATTCTTTGTGCCAATTTCCTCATAGAGAAGGCCTATTAACATAAAATTTGATTTACATTCCAATCAGGCAGAATTTCTAATATGAGGATGATTTCTACTGCAAATCAAGACTAAACCTCTGGCTTGTCTTGACCTGCATTTTCAGGGGTACCTCGTACATGTGCAAAGTAGGCAGTGAGGGATCAGTACTGGCTCTCTGCAGTATATTTGAGGTGTGTGTTTAGGAGGATCATTCTAAGCAGGAATTTTCCTAAGGAATTCCATGTGCAATAGCCATAGGCTCCTTAATTTATATTTACAAAGGAAATGTAAATTCCAGAAATCAACAAAATAATGCCCTGTTCCACAAGGTATTCTGCAAACACTGTGTAAGTGAGAATTTTTCTTCCATAGATCTCATCTAAATAAAGCATGGGAGAAAAAAACAGGCAGAATATTTTAAATAAAGTCATTTGGCCATTATCACGTGAAAGGACAGTTGCCAGACCACAACTTACTTTCACTTTTGACATCATTAGACTGCTTTTAAACAGATATGTGTGTACGTGGATCTGGTATCTTTTATTTGAATACTTTAATTTATAAAGTATATTTTAACCAATATTATTTCAATTCTTTGCTGAAGAATTAGAGCTTCCACAGGACGGAAAATCAAACAAATGTATGAGCAAGAAGAGAAAATAGGAATACAGAGCTGGCACACACACCACAGATGTGTGTGTGAACTGGTGCCTGCAGTGGGAGGACTGTTGCAGAGAACAGCCAGAATTTTGGTGTGTCACCAGAGCAAAGAGAGCAGCTTGGGGCTGGTACAGACACCTGCCCTGGTGAGAATGCAGTGGCTGAGGAGCAGCTCAGCACAGAAGGCATAAAACCGAGCTAACGGGTCACTGGATCCAGTCGACAAATCTGTTCCCTTCTGCAAGAAGTCTCTTCATGTTTGAAAAGGTCACCTCTGAGTCTCCTGAGACCTTTTCCTTTCATTGGTTTGGAGGTTTATAAATCATAATTTTTTATTTATTATATATTTTATATGGAAATCAGATGGCTGGGGTAGAAAAATCAGTATAACACTCTAACACAGGCGAAGATTGAGAGAGATGAGGTAGAGAGCAATGCTCAGGGCTGGCTGGGCAGAGCAGTTTACCTCCTGCTTTATTCCATCTCTGTTATGGCAATTTTCACCGCTCTAAACAGCTGGCTTGTAAAAAGCCTAGAGGTGGCTACATCAGTCAGTAAATTGTTAAAATCTCTTGTTTCAATGCAATACCTGCTGACAAGATACAGGAAGCTACTTTTTAGAATTGGAGCAAGCAAATGCTTCAGTTGCTTTGACATTCCCTACCTTTTTCATTTCCTTGTTTTCTGTCAGTTTTATTAGGCAATCAAGATTAAAGAATTATTTTACACTGATAAAAAATCATTCAAATTAGATTTTGTGCATACTAAAGACAAATGGAGTGCTGCTGCTGAATCAAAACCAAAAGAATTTCAAACTACGGTATTTTGTCTCTGTGAAACAAAACAATTTAACAAGTTATCAACCAAAGCTGTTAATCAAATTAACTGGAAACTACAAAGGTGAATAAAAAAAAGAAAATAATACCAGATATTTTACACTTAAAGCACTGAACAACAATAAGCTTCCACTTGTTAACATATTAATAACGCTGTTAAGAATATTATGTGCTTGACACGGTGCCACAGATTTCATAAGCCTATGCAATTTCTTATCTGTCAAGAAGCACTTTTTAGCTGCTGCAAGAAATGTTAGAAGGAAGAATGGGAAGAAGATAGATGAAAAAAGTATACTGCATTAAGGCTTGAATGAGATTGTGAAAATCCAGTCATTTGACTCCTTTACCATCAGGCTACATTTATTGGAAAATATATAAAAGCCCAACATTGCATCAGGAAATGGATTGTACTGAGTGACCTCAGAGAACTTTTCCATCTGTGCCATTATTAATATGATGCAGACACCATAAAACAGAGCTGGCAAAGCAATATATGTTCTCAGGGATGATGGATATGAAGGGAGAAGATAATGCTGATAGAAACAATTACTTGGTATAACAAGCAGAGGATTTTGTAAAAGTGCTATGATGTAATGAGGAAGATAAGTTGATATTCCTAAAAGTCAAATTATTAGATTTGTAGAGCTGAAAAAGTAGCATGATGGAAAGTTTTCAAGCTGAGCAAATAAATCAGAATGAATAATTTACCTGATGCTTTGCTCAGAAGAGGTTCTCTAATCTAATGACAATTTCTCCACATATCTTGCTTTAAATTCTGGATTTCCATGATCTTCTATGAGACTTGGACTACAGGAATGGATTGAAATGTTTTACTGTACTGGAAATGTGAAATTCACATTAGTTTTTGAGTTACATATGCTAGACAAAATTAATTTCTTATTTTCTTGTGGCTCATGAATAAAGTGATATTTACAGAAAAATGAACTTCAAGTCGTCAAGATAGCAATCAGAGCAGAGTTTATGCAGAACTTAAAAAGTAACACATTTACTGTAGCGGGTTCCTGGAGGACAAGTTTGATTTGTTCAGCAAGCCTGTTCAACAACCTGTAATATTTTCAAAAAAAATAAAATTGTCCTGCAGAACTTTGTACCCAAGCATAATAAAAGGCAACATGCACTACAGGTGTGTAGGTCCCCAAAGGGAAACATGAAGAGGAATGGATGTTTAATACATGCTGTTGATCAAAATTTTTAGTCTAATTAGAAGACGTGTCAAAGGACAAGATGTTTTTCTAATAAAAAGTAATTCAGGGTAACTTAGGATCCAATAGTTTCAGTGACACTGAAATCTCTACTGAATAGAGATGGTGCATGCTGTACAGCAACTCTGTGGACATTGTAGGACAACAAGTGGAGAAAAAAGTAATCATATTCAGCACAACTCCATCTTAAGGAAACTGCAGGTCGAGCAAGGTCAACCAAGTGACACCGCTGACAGCCTCAGGTCCCGTTCACTGCCTCTGTCAGGGAAATTCAGCGTTGCTTCTCACACAGTGAGCAAGTCCTACCCTCCTCGATCATTTTTCTGACACTGTGGCCTCAATCATTCGTCCTGTCAATTGTTCAAACCACCTCAGCTGGGAGCCTCAGCGAGAAGAGCCAGAAGTTCACCTCTGCTATCAGCATTATGAGCAAGGTCAGCCCAGGGAGAAAGCAAATTACTGAAGAACTTTTATTTTCAATGCCTTAATCCTACCATTGGTCTGCACTGTCAACCCCTTGGGGTTCTAAGAAGAAATAGGCAAAGTACAGACTACCTTAAAAAAAAGTTATCCTTTGCTGACGTGCCAGTTTTACTTGCCAGAGTTCTACATTATTCAGGACTGCAGACACATTTTCCCTCTCAGCGAGGTTCAGGTACAAGGGTGGCTGCTCCCTGTGATGCTGAGAGCACCTCCCGCCCTGCAATAGCTGCGGGACCGGCCCGGGGCTGCCAGGGCTGCAGGAGCCGCCCCGCAGGGACCGGCGGCACTCGCCACAGAGCCGGGCTGTGCCGGGAGAGCCACGCTGGCAGAATGCAACGAGCTGCCTCCAATCACCAGCTTTCAGAAAGCCCCGCTATTACGGTTTCAGACAGTCAGACTCCTCTGGTAACTGAATATTCACACTGAATACCAGTGCACACCACCGTCCATTTACACAGCAAAGGTGTCTGAGATTAAAGAGGTCTCTCAACACGACAGCAAACCAGTACTTTATTAAACTGAGAGGGAAGCTTTGGTTAATTTTTAGCATCAATATCTCCAATTATTAATTTCTGATAGCTGCAAAATTTGCTACAATTGACAAATACAGCTTTGAAATACCAGCATATTAAACATTAGCTGTAACAGACTCAAATTAATGTTACAATAATTGTTCTAGGTTTGCAAAGATTAATTCTTCAACAAACTTCTTTGGTAATGTCTTGCTCTTCTGCTTTTGTTGAGAGAAATATTTTAACTGGCATGAATGTTTGCAGAAATTTAACACCAAAAGATATTACAAAAAAAAAACCCAAACTTGTGGGCAATTAATTTTACATTCATAATGAAATTTGTCTTCCACACTTCAATGCTTTCAAAGGCAAAGAGGGACAGTATCAATACCCCTCCTGAAAGGAAACCTCTGACAGATCACGTCCATAAAGGGTTTCCAGTCCTCATATACAAAAACTTCCATAGCAATTTCAGTTGTTTGGATGTAACTTTTACAGTTCAGACAGGTGAAAACTTCCTTAACAAGGGATATGTTTTGTGCCACTAGGTATCAAATTTGCCCAGCCTTAATAAAGCTGCAGAATCCCACATGGTGCAGCTGTAACTATTTTCAGTGTGAAGACCACACTACCCTAAGGTTCCTTTGCATTTCCACTGCCTTGCTACACACCCTGGCAAGCCACACAATCTCCTTGCATATTCATCGTCCATTCAAAGCCTGAATTGATACATCCACGGTTAAGAACAAAGTCAGGTTGCACAAATATGGGCTGCATATCATAATTTTCTAAGGTTTTGGCATCAGACACAACATACTAATGACTTCACAGTTCCTGTAGAAACTCTCAAAAGCGACAGCATTTTCAGGTTCAGTACATGCCATGTGCTTTAAACTGGAGATTTGGAAGTTATTAGATTGTCTACAGAATTGATAAGGAGCAAAGATTTGATATTGTTTGTCCTTAAAAAATGTTCTTTAATGAAACACAACCATACAAGCATAAGTGAAATGTCTAAAGTGTTATTTATATTAAAGTTTGCTATGATCTAAAAGTTTGTCATAGTTTTATGAAGTGCATGCTATAACTATTCTTGACATTCTGTTCTGGTTTTAAAATAAATTTGTATTAAACAATTTTTTCTCACCATCTCAGTTAAACTTAAAACTGTATTTTAATTCTGATTAAATGAAATTTTTGCATATGTAACAAACTTTGTCTCCCAGGTTTTAAACATTAAACTTGAAATTTACTGTTTTCTGACAAATGAAGAGTTTTGAGCTGATAGATTTTCCTCCTGCCTGTAGCATTTTAAAATGCAGTAACAAGCCAACCCCTCAGCACAATATCTTTGCCAGAATTTATGACCACAAAGCTGCACTACACCGGAGATTACTTCAATCTAATACAATAATTAAAACATGATCCCTATTATTTGGAATGCTAGAGATGCAGTATTTCTTACACACACGGTATTGGCACTGAAGGAGGAGCTTCACAGATGCACACAGATTTTTATACGTCCTCTACTACTTTTCCAAGCAGTATGTTTGCACTGCTGGGTTTGACCAGGAGGAGCTGCTCCTCCAAGTGCTGGTCCCTGTGTCCTGCCCAGGCTCAGTTTCCCAGCTGAGATCAGGCAGAATGTGGCCAGTGAAAGGCAAACAACCACACTTTGCTCCCCTAACCCACGATTAGCAGCTCACTAAGACATTTGCATAGCTATGTGAGGAGCAGTGATCGGATCACATTTTCCCAGACCTAACGCTTTCAGGCAGACTCTATTGACATGTTTGGCTCCGTGACCTTCCATGATTTGATTTTGAAGGCAAATTTCACCACCCTCAAGAGAATTGCATTCTGGAAGTTGCCAACTGTAGCTGAAAACTTCTGTCAGTGTGACTGTGCTAGAAACCACAAAGTGAAATATAATACCAGCTGGGTCCGAACACTTTAGAGGATGTTCCAATCTAGCATTTCATTCCTTTGCCCAAACAGGATACCCACAGTATGTCTAACAGCTTGGACTCAGCTTTCTTGGCCTGAAATAATTTTGCATCCTGGCAGGATACTTAATTCCCTCTGCAAATCTCTGTCTTTCACTTAATGACTCCAGAACATCTAATTTTTTACACCACACTTTGCTCACTATTTAGGGGATCCTACATTTCCATCAGGGAGAGCAAAATAATTTGAAATAGTATTGCATTAAAATGTGCCTGTGATTTTAAAAATCCACATAAAGTTGCCTCTGTGAGAATTTCAGACTTCAGCTTCTACTAAGCTTTTGATTCATCGGGAAATCTGCTTCCAGCATGAAGATTAAAAGTTGTTCTTTCAAGGCAAGAAGTGACAGATATTGCAGGGTTGATACGGGGCACAGTTAGGTTCTAAAACATTATACCAAACTAGACCTTTAATTTCTATAGTTTCATTCCAATCTGAATTGAATCAAAATGCATTTGGATTCCCCACTGCAGAACATCCCTGTAAGTAAGATAAACTAATTTTCTTCTTCTTGTATTCAATGGTGAAAATGTTCAACTCTCATTAAACAGAACTTTTGACATACACTGGTTCATACTGCAATTTTGAGCAGAGGAAGCATACTGAAGAATAAGGGGGGAAAAAAATCCCATTTTAAGTAGTTCAAAGACTGTTAACAATGTTAAACTTGGTATACTTTCAACCCAATAACATTAAAAATATGAATCGGTGCAGGAAAAATATAGCATGATAAATAAATAAATAAATAGTCCTACACACACTAATGACAGAGTAATTTCAAAATCAAATGTACTTTTCTAACCAAACTGTACAAGCACTCCCCACTTATTTTTTGCTAGATATGTTCCCTAGGATTGTGCCTGCTTCTTGAGCTGAGCAATCATTTTCCATTAACATTTTTACCAGTCCAAATTATTCACTTAAATTTGTTGAAGGATAATGCAAGAAGCTCAAAATCACAACTGACATAAATGCATTCCAGGCATTCGTGGATTAGAGCTTCTTTGTGGTGATTTTCATGAGACAGAGATTGGTTCCAAAAAGACTTATTCCCCATACCATATCCTCATGCAGAACGATACAATAATCACAGAATATGGAAAAAAAAGTGAGGTGGAAAGGGTGTTAGACCATTTAATCCATTCATTGTAGCTTATGATTCAGAAAGAAATTTGCATATCCTGCTCTAAAAGACTTGCTATGAAATGATGCTTCCTCAGTTTCTCAAAGCAATATTTCAATTCTTCAGCTCTCTTACTGTTAGGAAAAGATTTGATAAAAAACAAATTTTTCTTCAGGATACATTCCTCACTTTTTCCAAATAAATATCATACATCTTCATTTCTCTTTGCAGTGGCTGACTACATATTTAAAGAGTTCTGATGAGTCTACTCAGTTTCCACTATTCTAACCCCAAAAAATGCCAGTTCCTCTTCTCTTAGAAAATATTGAGTTTGCTATGTATGACTATTCTGTGTTGTCTCCCAGTCTTTCTCCAAATGTTCACAGTCTTTTTTCAGGTACAATGTCCAAAACTGAAACAAGTGCTCTTTACAAAAGGGCTGTGTTTTCTGCTTTAGCTTTATGCTAAATCATACTCCTGAGTGTTACTCATTTGAACAGAAGGTAATAAGTGAGATCTCAGGTTCAGACTCCAGCTGTACCTACAGTGTATCTGCACTCACCTGAAGCACAGCACCACTGATATGTACAAATCTGCAAAGAGCTTTTCACCAGATAATACCCCCATATACTCCAGTTCAACCTGGGACATCATGAAAGAGAGCTCTTCCTGCTCAGCTGCTTTAGGGTTGATCCTTTTGTTTAATTTATGTGAGGATATAAGATTTGTCAAATATTTTAGGTCAATTTTTTACTAGACTTTTAAAAAATATTGCTGTTATGTAGGCAGATTAATGAGTTTATTTTCACTTATAAATCCCTATTAAAAAAAACAACCAACCAACCAAAAAAAAAAAAACCAACACAAAAAAAACCGCACACCTAAAAAAACCAAAGCTCACACAACAAAAAACCAAAAACAAAACCAAAAATCTGATGACCTTCAAGTGGTCAATTCTTTCCAACTACATGTTTGAAAAGTATTGTGTGAACACCTTTTTTTACTTTTAACAGCAGGAATGCACTCTGTACGGCAAAAGTCAGAACAAGTTATTATGACTTGCTGGGGAAATAGAGGGATATTACAAAACAATCAACTTCCCTTATTGATTTTACACTTTGCTCATACTCTATATATGTAGTTCAACTAGCACTGTGCAAGGCAAAATGCTTCTTTGACACTGCCACATGCTTATTTGTTGAAAGAACATTTCTAAATTAAAAATTTGAAAGCAAACATTCAAGAAAACCTTGATGCAGTTCGACACTATCATAAACCCCATTTTAAATTATGTTTAATTTATATGCTTTCTTAAGCTCTTTTATCCAGCACTGTTCCAATAAATCAGTAATTATTAACACTTTTGAGCAAGCAAGAGTTCATTCAGACTTAGTGACAGTGGAATTGTGTGACTCTAGGTGACACATTTTTTAAAGCTAGAATAATCCAGAAGCATTCAAGCTAATTCTCTGAACGCTAAGAGAAGTGAAAGTGCTTCATCATGCATTTAGCAGAGGTGTTACATAACCTACATCAGTGTATGGCAAGCATGCAATTCAACACCTAAAGCATTACAAATGCTTAATGAAATCAGTTCTCTAAATGTTCATGTCTATGTTTTATATGCAAGCAATATTTATTTTTAATCCTCTGTTTACTTACATCCCTCTTGCATATAAAGAAATTGTTTACAACTTCTTAAACAAATTAAAATCAATCATGTGTGTCAAACAATTCAAAATGACAGCAGTTGTGCTGGTAACTTGCTGCATTTTGAGCATGGATATTGTTTGGAAGCAGAGGAAGCCTTAAAGTCAACAAAATTACCCCAGTGCAACTTCACAGGAGTCAGCTGACTGCCACAGCAGAAGATCATTTTCTCCAAATAATTTTAATGCTATCGAGGCACACTCAGTAATGTTACCTTGGGCAGAAAGGATACCATGAACTCTTTCTGAAAGCATTAAATAGCATCTGCACTTAGTGTGAAAAACCTAAACCTACTGGTTTTTTTACATTCAAAGTCCAGCATCTTGAAGGAAATGTATTTTTAGTCTTATCTCAAAGAAGGGCAACTGAGCAGTTTCCTACTGCAGCACAAAGTTTACATAAAGATGATTCCACCTCTGAGTGCTAATCAAATGTCATTGTAAATGATCAGAGGACATTAAGAAGGCTCACCTCTATGGAACCTGAGATCAGCTTTGTTATCTTTTATGGACATATATATTGTCCTGTGTGCATATAACTGATGCACTGATTATGATGTCTCTTTTGATGCCATAAAATGCCAGGAACTAAAAGTACCCTGGGGAGGCCTCTTTCTCCATACAGTTCAGTAAACTCATTTCAGCTCTCATTCACATACATCTGCAGTCACTCTACAGACCAACAGCATGCACAGAGCTTCCAAGCTGAAAACCAAAAATATTTCCTAGTTCCTAAATATTAACCTGAATCCTGCACTTGTTTCACACACTGTGAGCATCAAGGCACAACTGTGCGCTCTGAGAAAGATCTGGAAATAGGATCTACAGCAATTCCTATCAATTCTCAGAAGGACTGGGGCTTGAGTATGGGCACAGAAACTGTTTCAGAGCAATTCTTTGTTATATGAATTACAGGGAAACAGGAAATTGTAGCAAAATCAGCAATTGTGATCAAGCTTAGATTTTTGAAAATACCTCTCAAATCCATCACTATTTAAAAAAAACAGTTCTAAAATACTTTGTTTTTTTTCCTGTGAATTCTGCTTTATCTGAGTGAAGGCTATAAACAAGGAGTTCAAGGTTCTTTGCTTTTCTTTTTGTCTTCCTGTGGAGGCAAGAAATGCTGGCACAGGAACAGAGAATTTAAGTAATGGACACTACTACCTTGAGTGGGCAAGAACTAAGGATTTTATCATTATGGAATTGCACTTTGTTGGATCCCAGTGTCCTGACATGACTTTTACAGAACACTATAGCATGAACTCTGTAAAATAGCTTTTGCTGGTTGTTTATGCTCTCTTATGTATTTACAGAACACTGCTTCTGTCATTGATTTTCTCATATCTGCTACAGAATGTCAGATGACTTAACAAGCTGTAGAGTCAGATAGAGCATAATAAAAAGAATGGCACTTTTGGTCTGTCTTGCTCCCCTGCCCCCAAACTTCACATTCAGAGAACTACAGCTCAACCCAGTAACCCTAAGCTTAATACACGGAATACTATAAATTAAAAAAATTATCTTGGTATGCTCCAATCTACTAGAGCTCCAATTTATTTTTATTACTAATTGGGACTTATGACCTTCATTCCAAGTAAAAACATTAAAAAACATTCTGACCTTAAAGAGATACTAAATAAATCAGTTACCATATTTTTTTTCTTAAAACTGTCACGAGGACATCACCTTCTAAATTTAGAGTTTTGAGGAACAGATTCTGATGACTTTTATACTGATATTGTTGCATTATGCTCAGAAGGGCTCATCCTGGCTTACAATGAGATCAGAATCCACACCTCTGCAGTCTTCTGCAAACGTGAAGAAAAGCCAAAAGAGAATGTGCCTTGACTTTTCCCTTACATTCGCAAAGGAATATCAGCCTGTGTCCAAAGTACCTCCACTGTCTGGACTTCATCCTCAGCAAAGGCTTCCGTGGACAGCAAGACCTTGCATACAACAGCCAGGTTCAGGATCCCAGGGCAGGGCTGACTTCTCTCAGCAGCATTTGATGCTTGACAAAGCAAAAAGGTTTAACTGAGGTCAACTGGAGGCAGCCTGCACTGGACTCCAGTCTTGGGCAGATAACTATTTGGGATAGACTACATGCAGACTCAGTGATAAGCATCAGTAGAGATCAATACAGCAAAAGCAAAACCTCAAGAGTTAAGAAATCATACAGCAGCAGCTTAAAAAAAAAAGAAAAATCAATATTTTTTTTCCTATCCAGAAAGCTACTAGCAAGATTATATTTGGGTCAATGCCACTCAGACTTTTCAAATCACTGTACCTTCTTGGACCTTATATCACACCTGTCGCTCCTATAGTCTCATCTCCTCCCTTTTTCTCTCAAAAATGAGGAAAGCTAACAAACCAGAACCAAGTGTAACTCAGATTTCTTCTTTGGTTCTGCAGCTTTCCACTAACCTTCACGCAGGACTCTACCATGAAAGTCGGTGTTTTGATGTGTAGGTCTGCCATCCTAAAGAATGGACTGCAGGGTTTCTCTTTCATATGTTTCTCTTTTGACCCTTTAGTTCTGGTTGCTACTGAAATAGATTGGCCATTTTCATACTATTGAATTAGGTAGATATAACACAAACTGGAAATATTTGCAGTGTGTCCTAAGAGAAAGCTTCCTTAGATTAAAAGTCTTTTGTTTCCAGAATTAGAAATATAATGCAGAACCCATTAAAAAAATCACCCTCTGCTTTATAGTTTCCCTGCTGGTGTTTCATTCACAAGATTTAGTAAAGGCAAAAAATGTAATTTAAATTTTATTAGCAGAAGTAGGTAAAAAACACCATAGAAAATTAGGAGTCAAACAAGTTGAAAAAAAAAAGTTATCGCTGACATATTTTTTACACTCTCTACCTTTACAGCTCTAGAAAAAGAAGAAAATGTGATCTCTGAAAAAACATTTTCTTCCTTCCCCTTCACTCATTTCTACCCAACAAAAAGAAGAAAAACAAAATATCAGCAACAAATCTAACACTGAGACTCGGATTGAAATTTCCTTTCTACAAATTAAACTGCCCGCAGATTCAGCTGATATTTACATCAGTGCCAAGGGAATGAAAAGAATTCACCCCTGCTTGGCTTGAGGAACATCCAGCTGCAGAAAGGGCCCTCAGTGCCCCTGGGAGAGCCAGAGGCATCAGGGAGAGCTCAGCACAGATTTCCAGCCTGGGCAGCCAGAGTGACACTGCCCTTGGGAGCAGGCTGGGAGGTTGCAGCTGAGGCAAACCTCGCAGTTCTCCTGAAATCCCAAACAGTTCCAGTCCTGAACCAACCAAAGCAGCTTCCTCCAGAGCACTGATAACCACACTCAACACATGTCACTTAGTCATTACCTTAAGAAGCTTGCAGATTCACAGATATCATCTGTTCAAGCATCAGAAAAATTTAAGATGGAGAAAAACATTTCACTGTGTTCTGATTTTCACCCAGATTAAATGACAAGTATTTTTAACTCGCCTCAACTACAGTTTTCTCCTGTTAAGAAGAGTTTTTCTCCTATAAATAGTTTAAAAGAAAGTTTGCAGACATCAATTTGTGGTCAAAAATACATTAAAAAACCTGCTTCATATGCTGCTTATAAATAAAATTGTTTTTTACCAAACTATTAATCTATCTCCTGTTTTCTTCCTACCCACCATCCAAGGCTCCTGACACATGATTTGTGGAATACGAATTATTCATCTCATACCCCGCAACTGCATGCTCTCAGCTATTACATTATATAAATTGTGCCTTTGTGTAAATTACACATCACCAAAATTTCTGTCTCGTGCATTCAGACAGGCATCTCTTGATTCACTGTTTCTTTGATTTGAGTGCTTGTACGATACCATGTTCTCTTCCACAACTAGAATTTTATTTTTTTTCCTCCTTCAAACTTATCCTGATTACACTTTTATTTCTCTTTTCATATTATTTGGAACTTCCTGAGCAAGAAAGACTATGGGTTGGACGATTTAACAGTATAATGATGAAAAAGGGAAGAGCAAAAAGCAGACACGGTTTGGATGAGCTGAATTTTAAAGGCTAGAATTGCTGTGCTATTGTAGTGGTGGTATAAGCAGAAACTTGCAACATTTCCTGAAATAATTTATTTCATCTTCACTGCTTTTTATGATCCAAAGTTGTAGCATCCCTAAACTTAAACACCCTTAAATATATTAGCATAGAAGCCATGCTGCTGCCTGTTCCTCCCTACTAGCCCTGCTGCGATGGCACTGGGGCAAAGCACAGCACACAAATACAAACACCGCACACAAAAGGCCCTGGAACAGGTGTAATTGTGCATGGTGTGCTGGTTTGAGATTGACTGACATTTTGTTGGGCAGGAAATAGCCACCCCTGGAACTGAGGTCTGCCTGTGGATTTCTAATGACCCCAATGTAACCAATTGTGGGCCAGATTTAAAGACAGACAGGGAAATGAGCCAATCAAAAGTGAAATGCATCTCAGTAGGATATACATTTGCACAGGACTGTCTGGGAATCGCTCTTTTGCTTCCAGCCTTGAGGAGGTAAAGACATGCAGGCAGGCTTGGCCCGGCTTCCTCCCCAGACCCCCCCAGCTATGGAGGCCCACGGGAGGGGGAGGCTGGGCCGGGCCGTGCCGGGAGCCCCTCCTGAGGGAGCTGTCCCGGCAGGTGGTGGGGAGATTGGAAAAGAAGAGCGATGCCCCAGCCCGGTTTTCCCTCAATGGCCTGTGGGGGTTGTTGGGTCGTGCTGGGCTGGGCCAGGAGAGCCTGTCCCGGAGGGAACTGTCCCAGCAGGAAGTGGGGGGAATGGAGGGATGGGCTGGTCCCAGGCTGGCAGAGGAGAATTCCCCCCGCTCCTCCCCAGCGTGGAGAAGCCCCTGTTTCTGTAAGCTGGGGCTCAAGGACATCTTATCAGAACAACTGATAACAGCCAAGCCACTGGCAGAAGTCCCAGAAAATGAGGTTTTTACCGTTTCTTGCCCAGATGGACCTTTTTAAGGCATGCATCCTGCTCAACTGAAAGGGGAACAACTCGAAGGAGATAAAGATGGGACCTGAAAATGATGTCAAGGAAAAGACAGGAGAGAATCCAAAGTGGGAAGGAAGAATGAAGGAGTGGCCTGGGTTGGCATGGACTTCTCTTGCAAAGCCATAGAGACTGGATTGGATGCTTCTATAACATGTAGAATGCTTTTTAGGGAGATGTCCTAGTCCTTTGGGGGTGCTAATGAAGCACTGAATTTTGTCATCCTCAGCCCCAGAGACTATAAGAGATGGGAAATGCTGGAGCACTGATTGCTGATGTCCCCCAGCCCCAGGGACAGCCAGAGATGGGGAGTGCTGAAGCACTGATGTAATGATATCCCCAGCCCCAGGTACGAGAGATAACTGTTCCTTGGGATGAGGATGGAGCCAAGGAGGAGAGTTTTTGGACTAGGAAAAAGACATTCTTAAACTGCACCCTAAAAGCTGATACGGCCCATGGGCAGTTGTGAGAGGACTGTCCCATGGGGGGCGATGCTTCACAATGGCAAATCCGCGGGCGAGCCATTTGTGAAGTGTGTGGCCACAAGAGGACTGGTATTCTTGTGGGGGATCTATGGCAAAGCAGGAGGGACTCGTGCTCTTCCTGTTGGGTTGGGGAAATGACTGTTCAAGGGGTGGATTGACTGAAAATATTAGGTTTTGTCTTTTCATGTGGGCAGTGGGAGAGTGAACAGTCGGTGGGGGGAGGATGGATGTTTTGAAAGTTTCCTTCTGGTTTCTGTTTTTTTGGTTTTTTTTTTTTCTTTGTATTTAGTGTTAGTTAATAAAGTTTCTTCTGTGAACTTTAATTCTGGGTGATTGTGCTCCTTTTTTGGTCCTATCTCATGAAAATATATTTTCATGGGTGTACTGGTCCTTGGCCGGTATCAAACCATGACATTCTTGTTTCCCTGACCAGGAATCGAAATTTGGTAAATAAACTCGTGACACATGGCCACCTGCCAGCCCAGCCCCTCTTGTCTGGATTTCAAGTCTTTAGAAGCAACTCAGCTACAAAGGCGTTCAATGGTAGAAAGGGCCAAATCAGCTTCACTGGCAGAACTTGTTCTTCAGTGCATGCACCAAGTGAGATGGTTAGTGCTAGTAATGAAACTAAGAGAAAACAATTCAAGGGGATTTTTTTCCCCTAAAGAAGAGCACTTTACTCCATTAGTTTTGTCTACAAGGTAATCTCCTCCTGGTCACAGTAACAAGCTGCTATCCAGAGGGAGCACAGCTTAAAATACCCTCTATATATAGATTGTTACTCATTGTGGGATGGTAGAGGTAAAATCAGGTTATGTCATCAGCTCCTCAATGTCTTCACTCCAACAAGACCTTTCTATAAGAATTTTTTGTAAAGAATTTCACAATTTCCAAAAAAGC
This sequence comes from Bombycilla garrulus, assembly GCA_013400315.1. Taxonomy (NCBI): domain Eukaryota; kingdom Metazoa; phylum Chordata; class Aves; order Passeriformes; family Bombycillidae; genus Bombycilla; species Bombycilla garrulus. Next base: position 2,438,685 of record VXBU01007974.1, read on the forward strand.
TGTACAACTTATAGAACTATCAATTGAACTTAGCACAAGTACTAATTGCACCAATTTATCCCTATGTGAAGAAAGTGTTGATAAATATGTCATTAAAAGCGTCTTCACAGTGTTATTCCCCTAAAAAAGAAAATGGCAGCTTTATTTCTAGTTGAGCATTACTACAGTTTCTTTTCCCTCACACTTAAAACAGACCTTCTGTAATCAGGACTATTAAAATGTCTCTTAACTAAATCTCTGACAAGTGATTTATAGTACCTGGAGAGCTACTGCGGGTGACTCTTCCCCTCTGTATGATATTTAGTTATTAAAACAAGGGGGTTTTTTTAACAAGTGCAGAGCAATTTCTCATTTACTTACTCACTTTGAGGGGAATATTTCCTTCCCAGGAGGGGCCATAATTTATAGCAATCTGACGCATCCATATTTCCACCAGTAAAGGATAGAATTTAGAGTCATTGCTTAGCTGATAATATTAAAAGCATTTGAGATTGAAGCTGAGAAAGATGAAAATAATGTATCCTTCTGATGAAACAGTGGTTGGAAGAAGTAAAATACTGTAGGAATTTGTGCTGAAAAGGGGCAAGGAATGCTTTACACAGGTGTGCAGAACATGAATTAAAGGACACTATTTTACATGCTATTTCCCTATTCATGTTTTTCAAACAGTTGGCACTGAATCTTGCACAGAGAAAAAAAAAATCAATTACTTTAAAGTTGACTTTTCCCCCCCACTACTCAGAAATCTTTCTTAGCATCTTTTTCATTACAAAGTCTATGATTAACCAGCACAGGCTGTGGTTGAGAACATAAGCTGGTTTAAATCAGCATCAGCCTTGTGAAGTTGTTCAGTAATGTCAGTTTTAAAAGACAACCCCCCTGTCATTAGGTGTGTAAAGCTGCATTATCCTTTTGGCTTTGTATCTCTAGAAATAACAATGTATAGGGGCTGGCTAGCTAGGAAAATTCTTGACTGCTTTTAACATAGGCCATATATTCTGGAAAGAAAAACGGCATCAAAACCACTTTAACAGAGCTTGCTGCATTAACAAAATGCAGAATAAAAGAAGATTTCATTCCATGGAATAAAGCAGGCCTACATCTCTGGCCACAACTGTTGACTTTGCTTTTCTATGGCAAATTGAGTGACAGCACTTGGGCTGCTGAGTGCCACTCCCTGGGGCGGGGAGAGGACATGGTGACACAAGCTGTGCTTCTCCATGGCAGTGGGACTGCAGCCCTTTCAGACTGGCTCTGGCCACCTGTGAAATCTTTAGCTCAAAAAATGGAACTACATCAAATCTACCTTGGGACATATCTTGACAGCAAAGTCAAACATAAGTTAAATCCTTCACAGAAATATTATTGAGGTGGCATATTGATAGCTGGTTTGGGTGGGTTTTCATCACTGTAAAAGTGTCACAGATACACAAACACAGAAATTGATGCAGGGTAAATCATCCTTTTTTCACTATAAAATAAACTTCCTTCTGAGAGCTGATTTTTCATAAAATTGAAGCAGGCTTTTTTTTATATATATATAAGCAAAATAAACATAAGCCATTTTTTCCAATAATAAACCTTTTTATCTCTGGAAATAAAGCATTGAGAAATTATTTCTTTTTTGACATTAACTTACTCAATGAAAATTTGTGATTATTTATCAAGTAATTTTGTAATATTTAAGTGAATAAAAGCTTGGAAAGTATCTTTTTTATGAAAGACAGAAGTAATTCTCTCCCTGAAACAATTCTAGTCTAAATAGATAAAAATGCTCAGAAGCGGCTAATATGTCCACTTTTGTACCTGAAAATTTTTTTATCAGCTATTAACCACTCCCTTTCGAAAAATACAAGCTTAGACCTCAAGCTCAGCTCTGTTTCCCCCAAAATTATTTAATTTTAATTGCTCAAATTAATTGGGGAAAGGAGAGATCAGGGTTATTTTTAAGAAATAGCATGGCTTGGAAAAGCTATACATGTATAGCCAGTCATACATACCACCAGTATCTGATACGATAAGCCCACTACAAAAATAAAAAAGACATAAAATGTTAATGAAAATGTTGCTGTAGGAGCCACCATTTATCAAGCACACAAACTACTGCTCTCAGCTGCCAGAAGCCACAGTCAAAATCAGCAAAGAGGACATTACATAGGGCTGCAAGGAGAGCATTCCCCCTGGGAGGGTCAGGAGGTGCCTGCTGTTTCTGCCAGGGGAAGCAGTGACTGGACTTTGGAGGGTAGAAGCTAAAAATGTGACCAAGGTTTAAACACCCACATACAAGGTACCAATTAAAGAGCCTGTCAGGGCAGGGCAATAAAACACTGGGCACCCTCCTTTGGGGTCAGGAATCCCTTAGCTCCATTAGCCGGACTCTTACTTAGCACACCTTTTTTCCTCCGTGAGTGGGAGTGACAGCTTCTGTTTCCACACCTCCCCAAGTGCCAAAGTGACCCCCACCAGAGCAGGCACTGCCCCTGGTTGTTCCCAGCTGTGAGGGAAAGGATTTTCCTTTGGTATCACTTAAATAAGGGAAAGATCATCTACACATTAGACTTCCAGGCTGGGAGGAAATGGCCTTGGCATGAGCTGGGGGAGCAGGGAGTTCCCCTCATCTACAACAGGGACATTCATTATATCCTCTCCTGCAGCTCCAATTGGAGATAAGCAGAGACAATCTGATCATCTGTCTTAAGCCTGTCATCCGAGAGGTAGAGTTTCATGTTAGTAGACAGGAAATAAATATTGAAAATATTGTTTGACACTTGCAGACAAAAGCAAGAGTTACATAGTTCTTAAACTGAAGCACTTAATGTCGATATCAGTGGAAATTATTGAACTATGCAGCCATCCCTGACCTCACAAGCCAAAAAATGTCTGACTTTGAGACTTTTTCTTCTGGCTGCTCTGTAACACCTGCATGGAGACAGAAACATGACAAAATCCAGACAAATCCTGATTAATAAAATGAAAGGTATCAGATTTTAAGACCTGATCAGATGATATTATTGTTTGCCAAATTTGTAAACATTTAATAATTTCTCTATCTTCAAATTTGATTAAATCCATGACTGCCCCACTACAATGACCTTGTGGACAAATGCATAGATGGAATATGATAATCACAAGGGCAGGGTATGTCACCTTCTGCAGAGGAGTCTCCAGTACATGATGTAAAGGAATAGTTTATTGCTCTAGGTGCTATGTTTTGGGGTTTTTTTTGGTTTTGTTTTTAAACTAGAATTAAAATGTTATTTTCACTGAAAATACCTAAGGAACGAGGCATTTTGAAAAAACTCCCCACTATAGGGAAAGGTCTCCTTGAGCATTTCAGATCATCTGAGCTGCCACAGGCTACCAACTCTCATGGTCATTCCAAATCTAATTTTTTTTATAATACAGTTCTGGAAGTGTTTGCTATAGCAATCCTTTGAAGAAAAAAGCATGAAAGATTTCCATTTATTTATTTGGAATTGTAGCAAATGCCAGGAAAACAAAGCTCCCTAATGCATCCCTGTAATCTCAAGAACAAAGGGAAGAGGATGCCATAGACAAGAGGTGTGAGCAATGTCAGAATGCCCGAGGCTAACAACATTGTAAAATAAGCATTGGCATAAACAAGTCAAGGGAAGTACTTCACATTTAAATTCCTTGACGCACGTGGCTTTTTCTCCTTATATATGTGCACACATGTGCCTGTAAAATCAGAGAATTTTCCAAGGACAGGTGCTGCAAGAAAACATTTTAATTCTAGAAACCTTTGGTCTTACTCTGCCTTTTAACTCTTCTGCATTTGTGGCTAAACAAGTAGATTAAATCAACTTTAAGAATAAAAACAAACCAAAGCAGTCTATTTTCAAGGTCATTGATATCTTTTCCAAAGCTGATTTAGTAATGCATAAAAGCAATTAACCCTTGATCACAGAAAATTGTGATTGAGACAAAATTTGGCTCCAAGCTAGACATTGCGGTGCTGTTCAGACACAGAAAAAAAGATTCAGAGATCATTTTACAAGCAATGTCTCAAAGGTAGGCAAGATTTCATTATCTATTTTCTTAGCATTCTATTCCTACACGTTTGGGGTTTTTTTCTATATAAACACAACTAATGAATCTGGAGAACTTAAAGTTTCACAGAAACATAATTTTTCAGTCAGAGAAAACTACCACACGTAAATAAAACATGATAAAAAGAATGTCTAAGCTTTAAGAAACATGGCCTGGGGAGTTACCAGAGATCTGATGGTGTCATCCATCCCTGAAAGCAATCTTATAATGAAGGAAAATAAAAATTAAAAAATAAGTACTTAAATTAAATTGCAAATGCTATTGATCATGAATTTGGGGAAAAAAAAAAAAAAAACAGTCATCCTCCTAAGTCCAAAAGGGAACCTAAGTTTAAGGGAACCCAAACAAAGCCAAATTTTCTTCATTATCTCTTCTGCTCTTGCACCTCAAATGGGAATTTGAAAGAAGCAGCATCCCCAGAGGAGCCACATCCCAAATCAGAACCCTGACAACCCTGACCTTGGGTCCCTGTCCCTACACAGTTTGGTTCTGGTAAGACACAAAAGCCACCAGGATAAGAAAGAGAGAGAGCACATTTACAAATTTCTCTAATCTCTTTAAAGTTTTTCAACAGTCCTAAATTAAATCCCTTTCACCCTTATCACTTTATCCATCAGAAAATCCAGAGGATATTTGGATTCAGACGTCCATAATACCAAAGATCTTTCATTACAACACACAAACAAGCACTTTTATTGAACAAGAACCCAATTACTTAACCCAGTTTCAGATTTCATTCTACCTTACTGCTTCCACCTCGACATGGACCTACTAATCTCTTCTGATGGGCATTGCTACATATCAGTTCTGATACACAGAGATGATTCCTAACCTCCTTTGCAGAGAGCTACTGATTAAATAAACTGAGATGCCCATCTCAGCTTCTTTGGACCAATGAATAACAATGAGGAAAGAAAGTTGGGAGATAGAGACCTTTTTTCCCTTTAATATGAACAGCATTCAGAAACAGACAGAAAATGAGGGAAAATAATTCAGTAAAAGAACCAGGAATGGAAACAGCTAAGTGTTTATTGTGCCCTGTATAAATGATTCATTTATTGTATCAGCTAGAGGTTATGCTTCCTTCTTTTGTTCCTCTACTGCAAATTAGTAAACTGTTTCTTTGCTACTGTACTGGATAAATGATGATATAACTTCAAATTTACCAAGCTCAGAGTTATGAATATTGGAACAGAAAGACTTTGACCTGCTCTGTAGAAGAACTCCACTGTGATACATGAATCCCTGGTTTTCTTTCTGGCCCCAAATGGTGACAATCATCACATGTTGCAAGCATCTACTACCCAGATCACAAGCATAGAGATGAAAGTTGCTAATGAACTCAGGAAACTGGGCTAAGCACGTGTAGAAAAGAGGGAGATCAATTTTATGAACCAACAACCTCTCTCCAAATCAAATCAATTATTAGAAAAAGGTTGTTAGAGCCAGACTTCTATTAACTTCAATAACCTCTGGTCTCCAACCCCAGTGTGTTAGATACAACACTCCTGATAAAAGAACGTGCAGCTCACCTGCTTATATAAACAGCCTGCTAATTCAGTGGCCAGCATGCAAAAACACAAGAATCTGAGCAATGACAAAGAGCCATTGTAAAATATTACAGATAAGGACATGGATATAAACATGGAAAGTAAAAAAGAAGAGCTGGATAAGAAGAGAATGAGAGAGGAGAGATCAAAGCAAAGCAAGCCAGAGAACTAAATCTGATCAGTGATAATGTAATTATACTGCAGAAGTAGGAGAGCTCTAATACCACTTATGTCAGTCCAGGGGGAGTTACCAAACACCATGAGCAGGATCACAGTGCTTCTATGATCAATTCCCTTCAATTACTTTAAGATTCATATTGCTATACTATTTCTTTTGAGACAAAGAAAAGATTCTACAATTTGACCATGTGTTCCTGAAAGAAGTTTTAAAACAAGTTTTAGACTTAGGAAAAAAAAAAGTGAACAGAGCATAAACTATTTTATCTATGGAGGAATCATTTTGCATATCTACTCATCTCTGTTATAGAGATACTTCTTTCATACAACTGCATATTTCCAATTAAAGTATTATAGAGGAAATGTAAAAAATTATGTTGTCTCTGCATTTGTTATGTATTGACAAAGACTTTGTGTCCTGGCTTTTCCTGCCTCTGGTGACTATTCTGTGCTGATTTGTTTTGTCCCATTTATATCCCTGAACTAGGGAGAATTGATGACTTCCTGTGTTTAGCTGGAGTTATAGATTAGTATTTTTCATGGAAAAAAACTTAGTTCAACCACAAGCTGCATGTAGAATTTTTTAAGGAAATATTTAAGTCTCATTATTAATTATAATTTCTCTACAGAAGAAATCTTTTTCAAAAGTCAATCCTCTTCCTTGTATTTCCAGTCAAGATCTTTTCAGGCAGAAAAAGCTACACATAAAAAAGTTTTGTGGACAAGCCTTTACCATGATAATGTCTATCTAAAGATAATTTCAAAAGATACCTGCTGTCTTTCATCACGGTGTAAGACATTTAGATAATTATAGGTGCATTTGAGAGTATCTTCTGTGTACAGGAGTTTGACCCTTTAAGGAGCAGCTAACACAACTACAGCAATAAGATGCCCACATTACCATTGCAGATTTGACTGACCCTTGCTTCTGGCCCTAAAGAGAAAGAAAAGGCTTCTCCCAAACAGAGCATCCTGTATGTTAATCGCGATGTTGATGCAGACCTCTACTGAGCCTGTATTGTTTACATTTTTTATTACTTGAAGTGACATCTGTTTGCCCCCCTACTCCCTCCATCTTTTTATCCACCATGTAGCTGGTGGCACAACCATTCTTTTATTTGCAGAGCAGTTACATTCTGCATATTTTCCACATAGTAATGGGGAAAAAAATGACAGTAGGGGGTAGAAAGGAAAGGGCATGGGAAAAACATTTTTGCAATCACTAAATTGCTAAAAATATGCCTTCCCACCCCAAGAAAAAAAGAAATAAATTATTTTGACAAGTTTTAACCAGCACTTACCACCTCTCCCGTGAAAATCTATAGCTTGCCCCACTGAAAGCAGACTGCTGGTTTTGAATGTGTGGTGCTCTGCCTGCCATCTAAGGTAAAAAGAAGCACATCCAAATGCAAAATGGTGGTTATTTTGCTCAGACTCTTTATTCTGGACCTCCACAGAGTGTAGGCAAAGTTTCTGTTATAACATTCACATTGTTTTTCTTCCTTTTGTCATTAGACATAGAGTACTAAGTCTTTCATCATATTTGGAAACAAATAACAGCACTTGATTATATTAGTTAAATAGAGGTTGATTGATGTCATCAATGCCAATTAATTATGTCTAGTTAATGTTTCTGTGCCAGACTCCCTCAGCTAATAAAGTGATAGGAAAATGAAGCATTAGAAAGGACCATTATCTTTTATTTTCAAGGTCAAGTGGTCAATAAAGCTTTGACATGAACTCACTGGGCTGGGACAAGACTCATTGAAGGAGGCCTTTTAATCATGTTTATTATTTTTGCCAGCATGAATGTATTATCTAAACCTGTGGTAATAATCTTCACAAGAAAACATTAAGCCAAAAACATCTGTTTGTTTTCACTGCAGGTCAATGAAAGAAGCTGCAGATCTATTTGTGCATTTGCATCAGACATTTTTGTTTGCCAGTGTCAAACACAGCCTGTAGAGGTGACCAGAAGTGTCACTCCTGTTCCATCTGTTTATGTGACTGAAATATCCTTCTTATCTACATCTATGCAGCCAATCTGCATGTAGGACAAACACTTCCAGTGGCTTTGCAGACACTTTGTTATCTCCCATTCAGAGGTTTTCCCAAGACGTAACTTTCAGAGTGGCATGAATTTACTCAGAAGTCTTGAAAATAATGTGGGTGAGCAGAGTTCATCCCAGCTGGTTTTCCCATGTTTCTGTGTTGAAAGACATGCATGGCATCCCTTACAAACATATGGCCACACATTGCAAGGGTAGAGTCATGCATCACAAAAAAGACCTTTGGTTTCTCTCTACCAAGATTCAAGCAAAGTCACTAAACCATATGGACATTTCTGAATTTGTTTTGCTGTCTCTCTACCATGGGTCTACATTCACAGAGTACACTAAGAGATCAAATGAGACATCCTTTTATTATAAAACCTCCCCTTAGCAATAAACTAAAAGCCTTGAAACAATTCTAGCTAATAAAGACACAAGGTGCTCAAAGTATACACCCTTCAGAAGAATCCCACTGGGCTGTACAGATGGGACAGAAACAACCCGGAGGAAGCCACTGATGAATTTTTCACCTGACTGCAGTCAGTGCATTAAACACAACATGGAATAAGACCTCAAAAATCTGAAGCTACGGTCAGATGTTCTTGTCAGAAAGAGCCTTGTCAGTTAAAGATGCAAATTCATCTCTCCAGCTGGCTGTCACTGCAGCTCCTTCCCGAGAGCTGAAGCTCTGCCTGCTGTGAGTCCATCCCATCCATGCCAGGAGTGGAAAGCCATGGAAATCTCAATGCTGCCTTGAGAGCACGGCCAGCCCCAGGCTGGGAATGCCGGCACCAAACTCTCTAGCCCACCTCAGCAGCAGAGCAAGTCCAATGGCACATCCTTTTCTTGTGAGCCATTTGAAAAAAATGCTGTGGATCTTTCCTAGAAGGCAGCAGCCTCCCTGCTTCTCATGACTGTATACAATCATGGAGGGTTTCATAACAATATTTTCATTTTTTTCATAATAAAAACACTGATACTCAGGATAATATTAGGCCCCAAGTACTACCAAGAATGTCACTATCCTCCTCCCTTTGACTTTGCTATTACTTTTTTATTAGAATTCAGTTGACAATACAGACTGAAAGTACACTCAGATCCTGCAACACAGGGAAGTTAAAAGAGCAAAAAAAAGGAAAGAAAGAAAAAAGTAGAAAACCCCAAGCCTTTCGGTGCAGAACATGCAAACATGCTACTCCTAAAAAAGGCAAAAATAACACAATACAACATAGTCTTTATGCCAACTAAGAGTTTTTTGCCCATTTAATCAGTCACTTTTCTGCCTGCTGCTGCACTTTCATTTTGAACCATCCCATTGAAAATATTCTCTGATATGACCCTTTTAGAAATAAATAATTCATGGAGGTTTCACTGCATGGTACAGTTCTCAGATTAGATAGAACTGAGAGAATCTATTACAGCATAATGTAACAGCCAGTAAAAGATATTTAAAAAAATTACACTCTCTTGCTTATAAATGTATTATCTTCATATATATTTTTATGCATGTACTGTTTGAAGAAGGTGTCCAGAAACAAAGAAAAAAGAGACTAGGAAGACAGGCTTGCCCTACTTGAGCACATTATCCTATGTACAGGTTCCCCAAACAGAAGCATTTGTGTAGATGTTTGTGGCATGCCCTCATACATGTGTATATACACACACAACACATTAACATTTCATCCATATCCTAGCCTTCTGCCTTGTTCAAACAGAGCCATGGAATGAATGCAAAATTTAGCTGTGAAAAAAAGGAAAAAAAAAAAGAAGAAAAATACTAAAATATTTTCCCTTTTGCATTTCTGCTAACACTTTTCAGTAATACTGTAGAGGGCTGCAACAACAGAAGGCAGTTTTGCCCAGAGGCTGACAAGCTGAATATATTTTTTTGTTTTATTTATTTATGACTTGGAAATGCTCAGCTGTTAATCAGAACAACTCCAAGATCCTACTAATATCTCTCCCTGCCTAGTTTCATCTTATGGTGCATTTTCATTCTTAATAGGAAAGCTGTAACAAGAGAGTATCAGATTTATTTCACTGTATGTAGTTGGAAATCTGTGGATACCATGTTCAGTGTAATGTTATCACTATGAAACCATGAAATATATTAGCATGTTTTTCAGTTCTCTTGATTATAATTGACTGCCCCTAGAAGAAACTTGTTGAAAGCAAACTGAATATCTCTACATAACAGCATGGAAACTCACATTACTCTCTCTCAGTGTTTCCAGCAAAGCAAGAATAAAACCCAGCCATATTTTTGCACTAAGGCTGAAAAAACAAATACAAAACAAGATCTTGTGCACCTGTGTCAGCCTCATGGTGTTTACAGTTTTGCAAAACAGGTACATCAATGTCAGTGATGAATTGCTACATGCTATAATCACATCCTTCTCCCTTCTTTTTCAGTTGCTGACATCACTAATAGCACTGCCTTCAATTTAATAAAATTGAAAACCCTTTTTCCTTCACTGAAGACACTAATGCATACCAAACCTTTCGAGAAACAGTTAGTATTTCTAGAGTCCACTTGCCAAAAGCCACAGGACCCAAATCAGCTCCATGTTCTGTACCCATGAGAACTTGCACACTTCCCACCAAGCTGCAGCACAGCCACTCCCTCAGCTCCTGCCTCTCCCTCCCAAGCTTTTCAGAGCAGGGATTTGCTCTGCGCTGCTGGATCCATCCACCACAGTGAGCAGCGGGCAGGAGCACGAGCTGCTGTTCCTCTCAACGGGGTGGGTGGGCACTCTGGAAGATTTCTTTTTTCTGTTTACTCAGTTGAAGCACATGTTCACCACATATGGCTTGTGTTTTTCTCTTTAAGATCCATTCTAACATTGCAGATTGTCCTTTCCAAGATTCAAGTGTCAAAGATGTGGTTCACCTATATCTTTGTTTACTGGCAAAGCTGCCAGTCTGAAAGCACCCATGTGGATGTGGCTGTTTTCTCCAAAAGAGCCACCATATGAATGCAAAATATCATCCAATTTGGTTTATCTATGCCTATTTTTCCTTCTGGCTTTGTACAGTTTGAGTTTGGTGATAACCAAACAAGGCTAAAGAGTAAGTATTCAGAAGCTTTTAGCAAACCAAAATACCTTAAACAAAAATCTTATAAAATTAGCTTTTCTAAGCAAACATCAAAGTACAGCAATCTATCTTCTTTCAAAAACTAGTTTGAAAAGAAAGCCCAAATTGGACAACAAGCTTCCATCAAATATCAATTTTACTTAACTAGAAATAGACACAAAAAGTTATAAGTTTCTTCCTGCTCTGCTGCCTGTTAATATTTGCTTCACCACATAGAAGAAGGTGCAGCAGCTTTCCCAGTTCATGGGAATAATAAAACTTGAGGGACCAAGGCCCTGAACAAGCTGCTCCGTTGTCCATGTCAGTCCCAGCTGCAGGCAGGGGCTCAAGGAGATGCAGGTTCCTTCCTGGAGCACGGGCCAGTCCCAGCCTGGGGGGAACCCAGCAGGAAACCAGCGCCAGTCAGAGGTTCTACGGCAGGCAGGGAGGGGGAAGAGCTGCTCAGTCTCCAGCTGCAGGTGGACTAATAACACCTTAATTTGCAAAACTTCTGAGCACTCTGAATAGCAAAGGAAGAATACAAAAACAAACAAGTAAGAAAACCTTGCAAGGTTGCTTCTTTATTCTCTGCTGCCTGAGTCCTTGAAAGAAAATGAATGATCTGACCATTTGAAAAGTATTTTAGAGTCAGGTTGTTTAAAATTGGATGCTTGGGTTACAGTATTTTAACTTGAAAGATTAATTAATATTTAGAGAGGGGAAGCTTTTTTTTCTTTTAAGGTTCAGTGCTCAGCTGCTCATTAAGCACAAAATTGCATCTTCAGTAATTGCTTGCAAAAGCTGAGAAAAATGGTAAACATTTCTGTAGAACAAGCAGGAGTGCATTGCAAAGCACAGCACGAGACTCCCTCATTTGGGAAAGGAAACAAGAGAAACAATAAAGGGAGCAAGCCAATATTTTTGAACTCTTCCACAGTTCAGTATCATCTTATCGTTATCTGCATGTTCCCTAGCTGAGGGATAAATCCCTGCACCCACGAAGTCCCACAGCTCAGGATTGAGGCTAGGAGAAGAGCAACCCCAATCTCTCCTACCCTGTGTTCCACTTCACATGCCAGCACAGGGTTCCCTGCCGTGCAGGTGCCAGCAGCCCCTGGGCAGCTACCCACAGGAGAGCGTGGAAGGGATTCCCAGCAGGGTGAGCACTACAGCACACGGGGAGGAGAAGCCTGCCTGGGTCACAGGGGAAAGCCCATTTCCACTTTTCTAACAAAGCTCCAGCTGCAGAGAGGTGGGAAGTATTTCTAAGACAGCAAAAATATGGAATTCAAACAAAGTATAGTTTTGATACAGCCAGAAAACCTATTTCTCATGCAAGTAGTGTGAATGAGAGCTGATGCTCATACATATAAAATAATTTACATTTTTCTATATGACATCCTGGGAAAAGAATCTAATTTCTCCTTAACTATGAAATATTCTGCTCCAGAAGGATTTTTTGGCTATGAAAACCAAGTGACCTTTCATATTAACATTGATTCAAAATTATATTTTTATTTCATTTTGAAATGTCAATTTGTTTTTTTTTAGCCACCAAATCAAAATGAAGTGACATTTTAACTTTAAAATCATTGAAAAAGAACTGTTTGCATTCAAATGTCAAACTGAAATAATAATTTTAAGAAAAATCACTTCCCATTAAATTATTTTTTCCAGAAGTTTAGAAGTTTTTGTTTCTGAACAAAAAATCAGAAAATCAACTGGAAAATGTTGTCCTGGACTTTTGTTTAAAAATTTATGTCAGAAAATACTGCTTTGTCCAAGCACCAGTTTTTGCTGCAATTTCAATTTATGGATCAAAAAGACAAGAACATTATTACCATTATTAGCATCAATGTTCAATCCCCAAACAATCAAGCCTATTCTTTTTCACCCCCTCTGCAATTCACTAAAAAAACAAATTCCAAGTCAACTCTCCCATTACCATCCTGCCCCACCTTTAATTTCAAGAGAAAGGGGAAATTCTAATAATATCTTCTGCATTCTGAGAAGGTAAATTTTATTACCTTTGCTATTAAACTCATAATCCTATTAAGGTTTATCTCTCACATGAAATATTCCTCTCTTATGATTTTTTCCTTACGTTCACTAGAAAATTAAAGGATAATTCAAAGTTTAATAGTGAAGCAACATCTGTAATGGTATTTCTTTTAACAACTCATCTTTCCTTTTCTTTTTATTTCATTTTACAGGTGTACTTTTTTTCTTTCCCCAGCTAATTGCTTATATATGAAAGATAATCCAGTGCATATGTGGCTATAGAATGTAATTAAGGCAGAAGTAAAAAAAAAATAATTAAGATTTCAAAAAGTAGTATCCTAATGGAGCAATCCCCAATAGTGGGAGATCATCACAATGTTCCACTGTCAAGCTTGGACCAGTATTAAAATTCTTCAACAAGCTGAGCCCCTGTGCCTTGGAGTACCCAGCAAGCATTTTCTGGTCCGAGGTGCACCCGAAGTCCTGACCTTAATCTTCAGGTGTTGGATTTGTAAGATCATGAAGCCAACCAATGGAATTGTTCAATGCCACAACTTTTTATTCTGAGAACAATGACCTTGCCTCCTGTGGCTTTTGGCAACAGCTGAGGTGTGAACAGATTAATGCAAACTGGGGTCTTTTGTCTTTTTGTTAGGCTTTTTTCAAAATTTCTTATAAATATCTGCACCACACAAACTGAACGACTGCTTCGCTTCGGTCCATATTTGCTTTGCCCTAAGGAGGGGCCACAAGCCAATATGAATGGAGAAATAAAGAGTTCTTGGAGAAAAAGAGCTCAGCAAGACAGGGGCTGCTCTGTGTGTGTGCATGATGCTATTATTTGGTGATGCTGCAAAGAGAGGATTATGAATTTAAATTCGTGGAGTAAACAAGAGAGAAGATGGATTATAAGAGTAGCTGGGAAGGAAAGCACGGAGACAAAACCCCAAATCCAAACAACCAAACCACTCCTATGGAACAAGCCTTCTTCAAAGGAAATGCTCTGAGTTTCATTAAGCAAGAGNAAAAGTATCCTAACTTCTACATAAGCGCAGCTATGGAAACAGGTCAGTTCTCAGGGCAAATGCCAGCAAACGTGTTGCCTATTTGTGCTCTAGTTCCTGTAGTTCAGTAATGGTGCAGTTAATTGAAGCGATAACAAACAGCACCTGACTGATAATTGCTCGTGTTCGCCAGGGAGAGTGTGATCCAGCCCATCCTGAGCCATTATCACATCTTTCTCAGCCCTCTTTTGTTTGGCTCTGACAGGCTGTGATGGTAAGTGGCGTTAGCTCATTTCCTAATTATTTCTCAAGGATTAAAGCAAATGGTCCTCACTCAGTAGAGCTGCTTCCCACAATTTTAATTCTTCCTTTAAAGTTACTAGTATCCTTTATTATGCAGCATTTATGTGAAAGTTAATCATTAGTAGAAATATTGCAGTTTGCATAAAAAACATGAAATTGTGTCAGTCTTTTTAGGATGGGATTTTCAAGATATTAAATTCTAGAAATTCAAGCCCTATTCCATTACACCATTCTTCATGGTTTATAAACCTTTCCATGTGCTTGGCGTAAAATGATTCTTCTTAAAAATGCTCCAAGTTTAAATCTGAATAGTATAAACACAAAATTATTTTCCTAACTATGACCTGCATATCTTGCTCTCCCACGGGTTAAAGCACAGGACCCCAAATGGAGGGCAGTTGGGAAATTTTTGGCTCATGAAAAGTAACAGCCAAACATTGCAGCTTTGTTTTACTTCTGGCCTTATCCTAGAAGAACTAGGCTGTTGCCAGCTTTTCTGAAAGGAAGGAATCAAGTTTTTTTCTGTGTGATTACAGCAGCTGAGAAAGTACTAAAGAACACCTGAGCATCACATAGAGTAGTTTAATGAAGACTCACCTATACCTTTACCTAAATCATACTTAGGATTTACCTGCTTGTAAACACCTGCAGATTCCCTCATAACAGGGTCCTTCCCTTCTTCCTACTTTTAAAATGCAAGTTGCTCACAAGTAATGTGGAAAGAGCTCCACAATCAGACCAGGGGGCAAAACTGGACATGGGAGAATTGGTGGAAGCCCTTCCTTCATCCTCCAGGAGGATGTGAGATGCAGATACCGGAGTTAGCTCTGCCTTGATGCCCTGCAGGGAGCAGCTCTTCCTGCACACATAAAGAATCGTTTACCAGAGGAGGAGCAGGGTCCTGGATTCTAACGAGGGCATCTCCCAGCCTTTTCTCCCAATCCCTCTCGTACCCACAGCAGAGTTACCCTGCAGGGGCTGAGAGCAGGGACATTCCCTGTGACACATCCTGCCCTGGGACACACCTCTGCTGCCCCAGGAACTGCACGCCAGGCACTCCACCACACAGCCCACTGCTGGAACACACATTTATTACCCTGGACAAGGTATTCTGGGACAATGAACCCACAGTGATCGTGTTTGTCAGGAGCAGTTTAACTTTCCTTGAAGTTAACAGTAAAATTAATAGCCTGTCCCTACAAAACCAAGGAATTTCTGGAAAATGTACTTAACGGGAAATGTTATTTAATTAACAGATTTCAGTTGAATGGAGTTGCACCAATGCTGATGCTTTAATACATATTTTCTTTTAAATAAAAATATTAGCTACCATTAAAATTATATTTTTTCTTAATTTTGCCCTTGGAATCTTTAAAGCTGATATATTTCAAATTTGGAAAATACTCTTTTTAAGACTGTAAACACAATCATTAATTGTTTTTTGCAGTGAAAGGGTAAACATATCTATTTAAACAAACATCTGGACAAACAGGTGCTTCCTCATTCAATATCCTATTAATAATTCCTCTTACTTCTCTTTCCTGCTGATGCCAAACAATTTGTGAGGGATTTAAATCACAGTGGTATAAAGTGTCACCTGCTGATATCAACTTAACGTGTTTGAAATATCCAAGGCATCCAAGTTTATCGTGTCTTGAGCTGAAGTTCTGTCAAATACTGTGACCTAATTTCAGTCAATGTTGGAAAGAGCTCAAATCAATACCTGAGCAATGCAGAGATGTATCCATCATTTAGCAGGGGACACTTGGTCATTTCAGGCACAGTCTAGTCTCCAAGTTTCATACAGTTTGCTTTGGATTGTTTGAAGGGATGGATTTGATGTTTTGAATTTTGTTTTGTTTTATGATACTTTTTTGTCAAGGAAAAAAAAAACCACAACACTTGGGAATGACAAAAATTTCCCTACTTTGTTTTTTTTTTTAGGAGTATTGTTTGACCTAAGCATACTGGCCAAATGCCAATTAAAATAAAATAAATTATTAAAATAATTACATTCTCAGCTCCCTGAATCCTGAATTAAAGTTCACTTGCAAATCTGACCCTCTGAAAGCACACAGGTGAAGTGTCAATTTCTAATTCAGAGGTGACTGCACATTAGTGCAGTGGGAAGTGACCACTGTGTATTTCTTACATACTGAAGTAAGAAATTCTTACATATTTAAATATTAAATGTTATATCTTGCAGCTTAATAAATTAATTCTTAGTAATTTGAGATCATAAGATGAATGATGGTGTGACTAATAACAGGAATAAAAACCTATTGCTGGATTAAATTTGTAAATGTGACTACAAACACTGTTACTCAAGGCAGCAGAAAACATAAATTTTCCTGGACTACTGACTTTGCACAAGAAAAAAAGGTGACAAAGAGTTTTGTTGAAATAAATCACAGCAAAATAAGTTTAAGTTTAATCAATTGGAATGTCCAACTATATTCATTAATTCTAGATGCATGAGTTATTCTGCAGATTATTTAAAATAAAAAAATATAAATCTTTTAAAAGCACTTCCCCTGCTATGAGAAAAGAGGATCATATTTGGGATACAATAAAAGTAAAAAAAAATAATAAAAGGCAGAACAAAAAAAAAAAGACCAAACAACAAGGAAGATGGCCTGATGAACTGATGAATGTCTACATATTCATCTGAATCTTGTTTGCTCATCCCTGGGATTGATTTATTTTAGACCTTTTACAGACAGAACTGTGAACAAAGTGACCACAGGCAGAGATGTTCCATACCATAAGTACATATATTATTTTAATACATATATACTCTATATTAACTGTAAACCAAACTCTACTCTGTGCTACTCTTCACAGAACAGAGTATAAATTCTAAGGTTTGGTGGTTTTCCACTTACATAAACAATTCCCCAGAACTGTAAGTCAGGCACAGGGGATAACTTTAACCAGGGAACTTTAATGCCAGGGTTAAACATTGTGGAGATGCCCTGTTTTCATTTGAAGTGCACCCTCCCACCGGCTTGATTTGAACCCTTCATGGGCTACAGACAGCACAGCTCAGAGCAGAAGGGCTGATGGCCAACCAATCATTACAAATTAGGCTCCCAGGACTGGCCTTTGATATGAATCAGAGAATCAGGGAATAATGGACACAGGAAGGACTTCAGGTGGTCATGCCCACAGACAACAGGACAGCTCTCACCACAGACTGTAGTACAAGTTATGACACAGGAATTGTCTTTTTGGAATAAATTGTCTGATTCTAATAGGAAGTGAGCATAAAAATAGCATTCAGCAACTCAAGTCATCACACACATTCATTGAAAATGGAAAAAAAAATTAGAAGAGAATCCTTTCTCCCAGGCTGCCCAATTAAATAGAAATAGAACTTTTGTTATCACCAGCAAACAAAAGATGAAAAAGCTGGACCCTCCCACTTACACAGCTGAAGTGACTGACACTCTTTAAGGTCATCATTCAATTTTTTTTTGATTTCTTAACAGAGGAAAAGAGTTTCCATTGATCCAAAAAACTAAAAAAAAAGAATGCATTTTGACATCGAGAATTTTTTCTATTATCCTCCTAATATATTTCTCTTGCAGCACTTTCAATATTTGTAACATGCTATCTCTTACAAATATTTGCATTATAACAGAAGCGCTGTCAAATTCCAAACTTTTCTATAACTCAGAGTCAGTTTGAAGGGCTGACAGTTTCCAGAAGCTTGTATTAAATTGGTTTTGTTGTTTGTTTGGGGTTTCTTTAAACCTGAAATGAGTTTACACACTATGCACAAATATTTTACACTGAAATATGAAGGTATGCATTTGGGAGAGGATAGTTCGCCTTTGCAAGCCCAATTCTCTAAAGATATGGATTTAAGAATTGCTTCCTTCCTGTAGAATTGCACACAAGCAATTCCTATGTCTGGGCCTCTGTGATCCCCTAGGGCTGCCACATACTCAAGTTCAATGCTCCATTCATAAACACGGAACAGTCAAACGCAAGATATGATCTACAATATATTCCTTTGTATTGTTTTAAACCATTTGGAGCAGTAGCTTCCTCCCCTCCTCAGTTCATTGGCAGGAAAAAAAATTGCTGCAGCATCAGGACTAAGTGCAATAACAGTATTATAGACCACGATATGAAGGTTATTACCCAAAACACAGAAGGCAAAATAAGACAGAACTGCATAGACAGTGCTCTCAAAACCATCCCAACTATAGCATTGTAAAAGGCATAGTTTTTATTGAAAAACAACCAGTAAGAAATAGTAAAGTTAGATGCAAAAGAGCAGCAAACTAGAAACACAGCATGGTCCTCTCGGAGAGAAAGGATGGGACATTGATGAAAAAATCCCTGTGGTGTGTTCTTTAAATGGCAAACACAGTAGAGTCACTAAGGTGCCTCCTGAACATTCTCCCTTTCCACAGAAAAATTATTATATTTGTCGTTCTAGGGCAACATGCTCAATTTTTACATCAATAATGATGCCAAAAACTTCACAAAATTAATAGAAACACAAGAGGATAAATAAAAGTAGATCTTGGAATGCCTGGATTTCACATACCGTGTGCTGCTTGTGACTGTCTGAAATACTGACTGCAGGAAGATTTACAGAATTGTTCATGAGGTTGCAGAATAAACTTGGAAAGCAGAGGAGACAGGAACAAAGGAATAAAAAGAATTAAAGTACTGCTGAAAGGAAGATGGAACTGTTAAATGCAGTTACTGAAAATGAAAAACAGCTGAATCTGTCAGATTCCAGAGAGCTACATTTTATAATACAACTTAAATAATCAGATATTCTTACCAGAAGGAGTGTTGTATTTGATGTACTCTGATGAGAATCAGCTAAGATTTCTCCTGAAAGAACATAAAATGACAATTATGTCAGGAAAAGGAAGCTTGAAAATTCCCTGTCAAAACAGAAATTATTTAGATTGCTTATGTGGCATTAATATGGATTCATTCAGGAATAAGTATTCTTAGTTATAACAATATAATATAATATTCTTTTTAATGGCAGTCTTAGGCTGGAAAAGGTTTTTTCACCAAGCTCATGTTAAGACAGACATTTTCACAAGTGCAGAACAGCTGTTATACCTGCTCATTTACTATTTCTAGTAGTTGGTTGGTTTAAACACTTAATTCCATGCTAATGCAGGTAAGAGTTTGTGACCCCGGTTCTTGCAGTTTGAGTGACTATGCAGTAAACCCCCTCTCATTTAACACTTTTTCTGTCAACCTGCAAATAGGAAATCCTATGGAGCAATCAAGTGATTGGCAAGGTATGTTGGTGGGTTTGGGCGCATTCTTCTGCCTAATCTACCAGAATTTTCACATATTTTGCTCAGTAGTTGCTCTAGGAGGAGGCTGGGGCACGAGGCTATTTTACACTCATCAGAAATTGCCCTTTTGTCACGGTGTCCATCAGTAGGCAGCAGCTTTCATCATGGGATGGCACATTTGTTTTGCCATGCCAACGTGTTTAATGAAGCAGCCACATGCATTGACGGAGCATTATAGCAGGGTTCAAACGCTGCCCCCGCTGATGCTGCTCTCCTGCTCCCTCAGGTGAGCCAGGAATGAGCCCTTTGTGCCCACATTTTCCTTCTGCAGCAGCAGCCAATTCTTCTCATGCCAGAGCCTTTTCTTATCTGAATGACTGCACTAACGCGATCAGGACACGTGGCTCCTGTCAGTTTGTGACAAGCCACACGTGAAAGCTTCTGCTAATGGCAAGTACTCACTTTCTTCCACATAATAACAGCAGAGAAATTCTTATACTTTTTTATAATAGAAAAACGAATAACAGATGTCAGTTACATTTTTTTCAGTCAGTAACTGGGGATTCCTATAGTCCGTTTGCTATTACTAATTTGCCCCTTTTCACACTTTGTGCAAGCCACCTGGACTTGTGCCAGGACTCACAGACTCTCACCCCAACCACCTGTTAGGCTTTCACATTGTATTTCTACTAATTCTCTTTTCTGATTCAAGCCATCATTACTGATTAAACAAAAGAAACACAGTCATTGGTCTCTCATGAGTGCCTTCCTCCTGTATACAAAAAGATGAAATTTAGATCGAGATAGATGGGGGGGATTATAGTTGTTGACATTGCTTCTGTTGTGGAGCCCTTCCATGTCCCAGTGCTACATGACATTGCACTGAACAGAAACAGTGACACATGTACACTTCACAATTGCCTTATTTTCATATACAATGGTGTTAAACAACCATAAACCAGCGGTGCTGTCCATTAAATAGCATAGCTATACAACAGGGAAGATGTATGCACGGAAGGAAATGAAGTATCCCTTCAGCTGGTGCTTGCAGCTGGCTTTTGTTATCACTGCAGGAGCACCAGAACTTAAAGCACAAACCCTTTGCTGAAGTTCCAAGTCAAAAAGGTTCCTGCCATGGAAACAGTGTTTCTGAGCCCATAAAAGAAACTTCAAAGGAAATAATTTTTTAGTTTCCCACTGCTGACACAGGCTCAACTCATGCTCCTAAATGCAAACTGAAGAATCTCGAGCTCTCCCTGTCCCATGCAGCATCCACAGAATTCAGAACCAGTCTACATTTTAGTACCTGGTACCAGCAGAAGTGGTTTTTTTTTTAACCAGTTCTGGGAAA
This sequence comes from Bombycilla garrulus, assembly GCA_013400315.1. Classification (NCBI taxonomy): domain Eukaryota; kingdom Metazoa; phylum Chordata; class Aves; order Passeriformes; family Bombycillidae; genus Bombycilla; species Bombycilla garrulus. The sequence goes on from VXBU01007974.1 coordinate 2,459,550, forward strand.
AGGGCAAAGCTGTGAAAGCTTTATGATATTCTATTTATTGCAAACACTTAGTGTAAAAAAGTTCTTGTAGCCTTTACAAATCTTCACAAGTTAAGAAATATAAAGCCCTAGATGAATCAGTTATGAAAATGCAGCCTCAGTGCACTGAGAGTACAACAATTACAAAGGAGCTGTTACCTAATGTATGATTCACATCTCAATTTTCAGACAAAAACTCTCCAGAAAAGATGAGAATATCTATACTTCACTAATTTACTGTTAAATTCAAAATTGTTTTCATGGTCCCAGTATAAAGGCAAATAATTTGAATTATTCAAGGAGAAGATAGCAAATTCTCCAGAAACTAATACATATATGCTTCAGTCATAAGCATCCTACATTACCATCATGACTTAAAACAATATTAAGAGAAGGATGGTAGTTCAAAAGGTGTGGTATGTCTTTCCTTAAATGAGTACTCTATCTTTCAAAGAGAAGTTCAGACTCTGAAAAGCATTTTTGTTCTTTAAGGCACTTTTGGACACACGTCAGACAGTTTGGGTAGATGTAGATAACACAAAAGATCAATATTTCTTTTGACACACTAGTTGAAAGAAACAGATTATTTTATTCAAGTGCAGTACAATTATTTTTTAAATCTGTTGAAGCAGAGAATTTACTATTGTTTGTATTAGAGTTGAAAATGACAGGAAATCTGTGCAGCTTCAGTGAGGTGGAATGTACTCAAAAAACTGAGAAAATCTGAAACACTTGGTAGCTTCAGATTTCTAATAGCTGCACGTATACTGTAATTAGAATCTAAACTAAAAGTGATATACGTATGAAAATAAAGCATGGCACACACCAAAAATGAAAACTGGGATATTATGAGCTTTACAGTCATTATTTTCTAACAAATGAGTACTAAAAGCCACACTATCTCTTCCAAAGTTGTAGCTAGGTCTCCTCTGCCCTTTTGCTACACCCCTCCAGGAGCTTCATCTTCTGTATAAAATCCCTTTGAATAACTGAAAACAGCAATGGGATCCTCCCCAAGCCTTCCTTTAGAAGAGACACAGCTCTCCCAGTGTGTCCCTATACATTGTGCTCCAAAACCCTAACAATTTTAATATCACGAGTAATACTAGTTCAGCAGTGTCACCATGCCATCCTTACTGCCAGCTGCCCTTCTGTACTTACTGCTGCCATTGAGTCACTCATTTCTAGGATTTATTTTTTAATTTATTACACAAATAGTTATTGCATGACTACAGAACACTTCCAGTCAAAATCATTATGAATTCTAAATTAGGCTTGTATTTGAGGCCTGTTTCTCTACCAGGATATCATTTATTAGTCTTATCTTCCCAATAACTAAAAGAATAAGTACAGCTGACAGTAGCACAGGACCAGGAAAAAGGTGTGGAAATATGACTTCTACAGGAAGAACCAAAAGCTCATTCATGCTCGTGACTGTCCCACAAAATGCATTATGAAGGAAGACAGCAAAACTCCTGGTATCTCCCCATCTGAGCTCAAACCTGCTCTGTAAGTAGCAGCATGTATTTATTTCTCCCTCATTAAAAACAAAATGGCTGTTACTGACATAAATACAAAACTTAGTAAAGTTAACCATCCAGTAATACTAGAAAATGAAACTTCAGCCAGCTAAACATGAGAAATCACACCACTGGCCCAAGGTCCAGCAGTTTTACTGACATAGCATTACTCAATATTCTCCAGTGCCTGCTAGGTTTGAGGTAAGCAGTAGGAAATGGAAAGAAAACATTAAAAAAAAGGAAGTCACATTTGAGATCTGTCATCAGCCTAGATCTGAATGAGCTCTGTTCTGAGTGGTACATGGGAATGTATCACTAAGTGCAGATGCCACTTAGCATTCTTCAGCAGCTCCGCACTGCGTGCCTCACCATACAGGGCTGCACACATTCGTTTCTCCCGACTCCTCACAAAGCACCACAGCAATGTTTTGCCTCCTTCCTTACTTTGTGTTGCTTTTGCCTTCTCCTATCCACTCTTAACTGAAGTCTGCACACACTGATGGGTTGTAGATGGCTTTGACATCAGACTAACATTCTTCAATGACAGTGCTCCTTGTTTTCTCTCCCAATTTGTTCCATGTCAGGATACAGGCAGGTCCAGCTGCCTCCTCCCAGAAGCCCCAAGTCTCACCTACGTGCTGTACTCTCTTTTTGCAGTGGGGGGAACTCTTATGGACAATGAGGCAATGGAAGCAATGGCAGGGGAGGAGCAGATGGGACAGATGTCACATAACACAGCTCTGCTTTGGGATGGCCGTGCCTGAAACAAGGGAATGGTCTTCTGACAGAAGAGAAGGACCTGACTATGGCTAAAGAGAATGACCTCATGAACAACACATTAAAACTCATCACACACTCACCTCTGGAATACAATTAACAGGATGTTTTGTTTCAGGGTTAGTTTTGGTTTAGATTTGTTTTGGGGTTTTTTTAAACCATGAGAACTCTTCTTTCTCCCTAATTCTGAATAAGATCAGGAGTTAGGAAAATTTACTATTGACCACAGGCAGACAGGATTAAACATCTTTTGAATCATAGTGAAGTCAGTTCCCCAAAGTAAGAAAATGTATTCTGTATTTTCATCAAGACTATGTAAGATAACTTTCCCTGATTTCAATTTGTCAATGCATCAGGCATGAGCACTCCAAGCTCAAGGCAACAATAAAAGTAAAATTAAAAGTAGATCAGGAAAGCACACTCTGCAGACTGGTAGGAGAAGGAAGAGTAACTGCTGCTAGAACTGGAACAGAAATGCAGGTATCATTAATAGATCACCTGGAGCATGACAATTCCTTCCAAAAATTCCACCCACTTCCTAGGCCCTACATGCCCAGAGCTTCACAGAGAAGAATGTGAAAGTGATTTTACAAAGTGGCAGTTGAGTCCTGGCAAAGCTAAGATGGATCCTAGTGTGAGCATTCAGCAGATAATTTACAAATAAATGAAACCTGAACAATGCCAATTTTCAAAAACACATTTTCATAGAATATGGATTTCAGTGTGTTCTCTGCAGTCCTGCTTTCAATTCTAGCACTACTGTGGCATGCATAATATTTCCATAGAATTGGTTTATTCTATAGTGTCCTAGGTTACGGTGAAAAATATTCCAGAGGGTCTGTATTCTATCTCCATCTTCATTAACTGTTGAAACCAAGGAGGGGCAGTGTTTTTCTTTGCCTCCTCCCCTGGACTATCTCCTGTTAATGAGCCATTAACACCTTGCCCTATGAGTCATAGATAACTCCCTCCAGGAGCCATTTGTGTTTAATGGGCAATTAAGGACCCACCCCACGACTCATGGAATGACATCAGCCAAGCATTCCCACCTGGATATAATCTGGGAATTGGGACAGAACAAGCAGTCCTTACCCACTGGTTTCCAGAGGACAAGAGCTACCAGACCCGTCTACAGGATCGCCACTTCAGCCAAACCACCTCATCTGGACTGCTGCCACCACCCTAACTAGCAGGATATCAGGTTGTATTCTGACTCTGTCAGTGGTTGTTTTTTCTTTTGTATGTACCTTACTTTTGGTTTTTTTTCCTATTAAATTGTGTTTCTGACTTGGAGTCTCACTGGTTTTGCTTTCAAACTACACAGATACTCACCTTTACAAGAGATTTCTGGCATGAAAGTAAAGGTAGGCAATGTGGAGAGCTACTTTTCAGTGTCAGATTGTCAGCATATCCAAGCAAAGACACAGAGACACTAAAACTGTTCTGAATGCAATTCAAAGGATTCCTTCACAAGTATTTTCCCATTTCTTGCTCCAGAAAACAAATAAAGAAGTTATTACTCCTCAAAAATATGAAGATAGAGATGCAATTTCCTAGGAATTAATAAAATAGTACCAAACACATTCATATATTGCTGGATCTAAGGAAAATACTTCAAAGTTACTGGTTTTGCCTCTGTACAAAAAACGTTGGATATTTCTTAACTTAATAAAACTACAAAGGCTTGAGAAGTCTTATTAAATTCTCCAAAACAAATTGCAATATTGTGAAGACTCAATGCTTCAATTATTAACTAGGTTATATTTTGGGGTTTTTAGCCTAATTTGAGAGAATCCTTTCACAAAATCAAAATATCTTTGTGTTTCAGTGTCTTGATATATTAAAATATTGGGTATTATTTTGTTAAAAATTAGCAATTTAAATAATAGATGAAGTCATTAACATCAGAAAAATATTTTAGATTCTTTGGTTATGAAGTCTAATAATGATAAAAATCAAACTTAAAAAATGTCAACACCAAAACCCAATAGTCCTAACTGCATGGGTGTCATTGAGGCAGACTAATAAGATGAGTATATGTGTATGTAGTGTGCACTGTTGTATGTTTACTGGGGACTCATTATAGTAAAATAAATCCAATACAGCTATGGAAAAGGTTGTGTTATGACTCAAATATTTATAAAGCAGGAGAACAGTAAAGTTGGGTTTGACGTTCAGGAAAGAAAAGATTTATTTTTCATGAATCCAATTCTTTAAGAGCTTCAATGTGAAACATTTTTAATCCTTATATAAATGACCTTGATAAAGTGAATAAATTGAGCAAGGCTATCACCTAGTGGTCAGTGGGAGCAATATTTTATTTTTTCTTGTGAATTCTTCTATTTGCTGGGGAGGTGTTTTGGGGGCCTTTTTTTTCTCTGTAGACATCTGTCAAATACTGAATCGGCACAGCAATATTACATTAGTAGCAAATGAATACATTAAGAAACCCTGTTGTGCCAATGTTTTATTACTTGCAATTTATTTCTTTTATGTCCAGTAGCTCTTTCAAATCAATCTCAAAAAGTCCTATTCAGTCCTTAATCTCACTTAGTGGTTTGTCTGGTTTTTTCCTAAGCAAATCTAAATGTCTACCTTAAAAGCCTTTTCAGACATTTTCAGGAGTATGCAGCATATAGTTCAGGCAATGCTCTTTTGACCGTGATAAAGAGAAGAAGAAATACCAAGAAGGTATTTCTAGCAGATCGAAAACCTAAACTGGAGGGAAAAAATGAAATAGAATCATTCCCAAAACAAATACAAAAGGAAACAATAAGTGTCAATTCACAGTGTAAATAGGTTAGAGTGCTTTTGGGAGGGCTGGGCTACAAGTTTTAAAAGGGGTCTAAAAGCAAAGAAAGCAAACCCCTGACACACACACACACCCCTGAGGCTCTGCTCTGCTGCAGTATCAGTACTGAGAGTCCCCAGGAGCTGCGTCACAGCCACTGCTCCGCAGGCGACACCGGCACAGAACAAAAGGCAGCGCTGCCCTAAGCTGTTTAGTGCCTGCACCTCCACGCTGGTATTAGCCCAGGGCATTATATACAGCCTCTAGGATTACCTTATCAAGGGCACAGGGGCCACAGCTTCAGGGGTTTAGCGGGACAATCAGCACACTGTAATTATTTGTCATGCTGGAAGAGGAAATAGTTTCCCATCTTGGAGGTTTCCTCCTTGTTTTTTGGCAGTTTTCTGTCTCAGCTGAGACCAAAAACGGAGAGGGTACAATTTTACAAGGAAGTATTGGTGCTATTTATCTTCAAACTATTTGGAAAAATTATTCTAAACAGACTTCGCTGCTTTTTAAGCAAACAAAAACCCCAAACAAACAACACCCACCAAAATAAACCCACCAACCAAAATCCAACACCAAACCAAAACTTGAGCTGCAACAAAAATAAGTTTCGGCTCAGAAAAGAAGTTGTTAGTCTCCTGGACTACAGGGAACATCATGAAAATATTGGGCACATTAGTGCCTCCAAGTTTCTCAGCCCATGGATGGTGATAAATCTTTTCTCCATGACAACACACAAAATATGTAGCAAGGAGTCACATAACATTACTTCCAGAAATGATACAGGGGAAGTTGACCTTAAATAGTGAAGAGTCCCATTTATTTGAGAGACAAAATTAAAACATTTCCCCCTCAATTTGACCCATGGCATTTTTCCTCAAGCCCCATCATTTTGCTTGACTCCTTCAAACAGGATTTCAGTATTTCACCTGCAACCACAAGGGCACTGCACAGGTGACAAATCCTGTCTGCACAGCGGCTGACTGCAATTGGTGACCCCAGCTGCAGCTTGTGCATCCAAGTACAACCCTGATAAGGAGCAGCATGTCAGGGCTTCCCAGTGAAATATGAAACTCCACACAGAAAGAGTGACAGAAGTCAAAGGCAAGTCTCAAACACTGCTCTCAGCTTTCCACCATGCTTCTTTCTACATGGTGGCAGTAAGTGATACATGTGCTATCAGTTTCTCAGTTGTCTAACAGCAATTGCCTATTACTTGCCAAAAAATGCCACTAACACTGAGAATTCGCATGTAGTGTATCTGTATCCAACCAGTCACCCCTGCCAGGTTCTCCCCTTACTCATCACCGTGTTACATTTATTCACATTTTGTTGCTGGAATACTCAGAATGGACAAGGAATTTCCACATGAGCATATGAAGTGTTCATATGTGAATCTGTCCTAGGTTACAATGTAAAAATATGCCAGAAGGTATATGTTTTATCTCCATCTTCATGACCTGTTAAAATCAGGAGGGGCAGTGTTTTCCTTGCCTCCTCCCCTGGAATATCTCCTGTTAATGGGCCATTAACACCTTGCCCCATGAGTCATAGATAACTCCCTCCGGGAGCCATTTCCTGTTTAATGGGCCATTAAGGACCCACCCCATGACTCAGAGAATGACATCAGCCCATTGTGAAAAGCTCCGCCCAGGGGGAGGAGCCAAGCATTCCCACCTGGATATAATCTGGGAGTTCAGACAGAACAGGCATCTGCCTTCTACTGGATTCCCAGAGGAGCAGCCTTCTCTCCCACTGGATTCCCAGAGGAAGGACCAGACCCTTCAACATCACCACTGGACCATTGGAGCAAAACTTCGCCCTTCTACAGGATCTCTGCTTCAGCAGATCTCTCTGTCACTCCAGGAGCACTACTGGAGCCACCATTCCAACTGGACTGCTACCAACACCCTGACTGACAGGGTGTCAGGTTGTATTCTGTCATGTTTTGTTTTTGTAATACTGCATCTTAGTTTAATTTTCCTATTAAGTCGTAGTTTGTTGGTTTTTGGTTTACTTTATTTTGTTTATACATATTAAAGAACTGTTATTCCTATCCTCATATCTTTGCCTGAGAGCCCCTTTTAATAATTTGGAGGGAGGGGGTTTGCATTTTCTATTCCAAGAGAAGCTCCTTCCTTCCTTGGCAGGAACCTGTCTTTCAAAACCAAGACAGAATGTCACTTCAGATCTGAGACCATTTCCTAAAAGTTTTTGCAGCCATGACTCATTCATGGTCTTCTTTTTCCAAGGTTACAACAGTTTTCTGCAGTGTTGTTTCTGCTAAACATCTCAAACACAGGATTTGAGAGCAGATCTGCCTGGATCACCCCACCCCAGCAAGTATCCTCCCCTTACACTGAGTTGTAATGTAAGCATTATTTAGAGTACTTGCAGTTTTATCCTGAGTTAAGTCACATTTAGAAATAGAACACCACAACTAAGGTGTGTACCCAGTTCTTGTTTCAGAAATAAAAGTCTAAGCTGAACTTCAATGTGAAATTGAAATCCTCCTGTCTGATCATATCTGCAGATGTTAATTGCTCTTTTAATAATACCAAAACTAACTACATTAATGCTAACAGTAGGAACATGGACTACTGCAACTTATTATCAAGGTCCTGACATATAAAGACATACCTTGTCCCCTTTTACTCCTCCAAATAAGACTGGTTAAAACCAGCAGTGTCCAATTCCCCGAAGACTTTATTAACTCAGGCCTGCAGTGTTAAATAAGTCAGGTACCAGATCAGACAGAATTAGATTAGACAAATTAATCAGTGGAGGATGCATTGTACAATATCCAGTTCAAACTGCCTGAAATTATACTAAATTTAGAATTTAGGGACAAGTTTCAGTCTTTAATGACAATTCACTTTTTTTCTTCACACGTCAGAAGTTAGCTGGCAATGTACTGACTGTGAAAACACTAAAATAGGAAAAAACAATTTCTGTGCAGTATTAGCATATTAGGCTGCTTGGTAGTTTGGGATTCCCAAGGCAGAAAATACATTGAAACATGCTTACAAATTTGATCTGTTTAGAATCTTGCTGCTTTATCCACAGTTCAGCTTACTTAAATTGCACCTTCACTTGTGCCACCATATTTTTGAAAATAAATAGTTCAACAATAGGAAAGTTTTGCCTCAAATTACTCGTTTCCAACCTTTTGACCTGACCACTGCATTGTCTAATGGATCCAGGGCTACTCCAGATTTAAATCTTTAATAATATTTCCATTCACCCAGATCCTTTACTCTAGGCATTCAAAGGACTATTTTTGTAAGGCTTTCAATAAGTTCAACTGAACAACTAACCATGATACTTCTTTAACAGTGTCAAAATAAGAAGTGGAACAAGATCCATTACAAGCCAAGCCCAAACCCAGAAATAAGTGCAGCACCCTCCCTCTCTCAACTCTTCTCCTACTGTCAAATGTCATACTTTAGAGAGCAATTCAGAAGAATTGACTACATACTCAAACATTTGAGGTTGGACATGGCACTGGAGCTCCACCCCAATCTTTGAGCAGGGGCAGCTGCAACAGAATGCTCAGGAGTGGGTTTTGTTGATTCTGAACATCCCCAAGAACTCTCCCAACTGTCTCTGCCAGTGGTCCCAAAACCTTACAGCAGAAGAGATCTTTCCTATGTAATGTATGTAATGAATTTGAGCCAGAAATCACAACTGTCACTGAGGATAACAGGACTTTTAAAATGAAATATTCTATTTTTTTTTTTTGGTAGATAGCAACAAGTTTTCATTCTATAAGAACAGCTGTGCAAAAGAAATCTAGGTCATGAAGACTCCATTATTTTCTATGAAAGAAAATGTTGAAGGAATTTTTCCCTCACTATAAGTGAATTTTTAGCACTTAATTTCAGTATGATAAATCAAAAGCACAATTTAAAGCTTTCACTCTCCAAAAGAGGAAAAAAAAAAACCAAAACTGTTTCTCCTCACAGAAATATTCCCCTCTTTCTAAAATAAAATTTTATTAGAATTGAAAGAATTTTGTCAAGTACTGAAACTTCGTCAAAACTTAAAATTTAACCACATATGTTGAAAATCAGTATTTTTCAAGCACCCTCCAGTACGCAGCAAACAACATAGTAAGAAGCTGGGCATCAATCACCTCCCACTCTGTAGCAGGAAATGCCAGTACATCCAAAATTAACTTAGCTTCTACTCAGTATCCAAATACAAAGTCCTTCATGCACTGACTCAAATGAATGAATCAAAGTCTCCCTCGGAGTAGGAACAACTGATCCTCTCAGCTAAATTCTGCAACAGTTCTCACTGAAAATTTATTTTAGCTATGTTGCTTCAAACCTAAGAGGCAAAATACATGAACATGTATTGCTATCACCAAAGCATTCCAGAAAGGGAACAAAGAAGCCAAACATATCTGTTTGGCTCTATCTCTAAAAGACATGGGATTTGGATAGAAGATCAAAATGCAAGGTTCAAGTTAACAAATATTGATGAGCGGTGCAATGTAACATGATGTCTGCTAGGGGCAAAATTACAGAAGAGTACAATTCCATCACTTTTTGGGGGAAGGAAAGATCTACAGGTGTTGAAATTCATAAATCTAGCTCCACAATTTTATTATTCTCCCTGTCTTGCTGCTAGCTTCAGAAATCAGTGACTCGATTGCCATTAAACATGATAAAACAGGGTTTGCATAGTCTCAAGAAGGCAACAACACGAGAAGCAGGATCTGCATTACACACATTTGTATGGACGGATTGGACCCAACAAATGAATTAGCTCAATCCAGCTCTTCACAGCTAGCACAGAATCTTGTTTTGGATTAATTTTCAGGCAGGAGAACTGTTTCACTCAGAAGATGAAGTGTTTTGGAATGAGTTTGAATGAGATAGTTAGAAACATCACATCTAATCTTTTTTTAAATCACACACACTTAAACTGCCACAGCCAAAGAGCCTGTTCACATTCTGCTTTCAACCACATTAGTATAAAATGCAAGGGAAAAATATCATAAAAAACCTTATCTGCTCTATGATCTTTTGGGAACTGAATAATAATAATACTTAACAGTGATATAGCATTTTACTTCAAAGCACTGCATAATCATTAACTGAAAAAATAATCTGACAATAATAACTCATCTACCTCCCATCTGCCATCAGCACTGCACTCCAAATGAGAGCACTGCAAAGAGAACATTACTCATCACAGCCAAAACCAACTTTCTTATTTTGTTTTTCAGATTTAACTGGTACATTTCATGCGTGGGGCAAAAGGGACAACCCTCGAGGGCAACACTGGTGACAAGAGCCCTGGGCAGGCCCCAGCTGACAAACTGCTGCTGCAGCTCAGGGGATAACCCAAGGCCAGCTCACCCCACCTCACCTGTGGGCCATGGTCACTGTAGGACTGAGGTTTGCTTCCTCCAGACAGAAAAAACACTCAGAGTTGGTATTTGAATTAAAATCAAACCAAAACTCACAGAATCATTCAATGGCTGGCTAAGCAGAGATTTATTGAATAACTAGGAAACTCCTCTGTCTTTGGGAGGGATGTGGAAGGCATAGAAAACCCAGGGACAGAAAACTAGTGACTTTTTCATGATTCAAGTTTCACGATCCTCCTTCTCCAAAATGTACCATTTAAAATTGTTAATGTAAGATTTCCACACAGATTGACTTGATTACTACAAATAGATCAGGTAACATTAAGGGTTTCTGCATTCAGTTTGGGACAAGTAGTGTGAAGCAGTAATTTATTACTAGCTGGCTACTTCTAAGTCACCTTATCCATTTTTCACATATACATCCTTAAAAATTACTGTATAGAAATGAAAACCATGACCAGTAATCCAGAGCATTCAAGAGGTCACTTTCTCAAAAATACTCCCTGAGATAGGAAATAAACAGTAAAAGGATCCCAGAAAATATCTGCTTGGGAAAGCAGCTGCAGCAAAGCAGATACACAAAAGAGAATTTTCAGATTTAATCTCTCCCCCACCTATTTATGCCTTCATTTATATCTTCTGTACAAACACTTGCAACTGTGCTGTGTATTCTAGGTATTATGGAAAAAATCCTTTATTTGCATGTTACCTTAATCTGGCTTGAATCAAGGGGAACTTCAAGGTAACTTTCCAAAAAGGACATATCTCCTAAAAGCAGGAAAAGTAAAAAAAACCCAAAAAAAAACAGAATACAGGGATTCCTTTACAAGTGCTTTGGCTTCTCAGCACATTCTCCCAAAGAGTAAAACCATTTGTCCAAGACAGTCCGGCTGGTTTGAAAATGACCACCACAGGATTAAAATATAATAATCTTTTAGTTAGTTAGGTATAATCTGTGGAACATTCCATCTTTCTGCTGGTACAGCAGAGCACACCTCACTGTCAGACCTGGAGCAAACACCACCAGAGGTGTCTCATTCACAGCAAAACCATCCACTGATGGCTTTACCAGGCACCTTACAAATCCCATTCACCCCAGAAATGTTTTTATTCACAACTTATTTGCATGTACCAACAGAATTTGGGTTTCATACACTGTAAATATTAGCAAAATGATAAATTTTAGGCTTTAGTTATCTAGCAAAAAACTTCAACACGCCTCAGACCATCTGGTGAAGGCACAGAAAACACCATTGCTTTAGGGAGCACTCACAAGGCAGCTTATCCAAGGCTCACTAAATTATAGGCCCCAGTACCTTTGGGAGGCACCAATAATCACAGGGATTCACAGACAGACATGCAGGCCTTTCTTCTTGTTAAGAACCAACCTACATTTTGAGGTATACATTATGGTTTCTATATCAGCTTGTATTCTGCTGAAGAAGCCACCTGCCTGTGTATAAAATCAAACTGTAGCACCACCCTATAGAAATGAAGTTATCGACATTAGAAGCCCATTTACCACCTTTTGAGAAAAGGGCACAAGCTTTTCAATTCTCTTTGCCTTAATAATTTACAAAGCATTAAGGAAATCAACACTGTGTGAATCAAAAGTTATAACAGGAATTTAAAAAGCAATGACAATTTATTTGTTCACAAGTTAAAGTGGGTTTTTAAATTATTATTTAAAGTAATGATTTTTTTCCTCTCTTAATGGACTAATGCAATAAAAACTAGTTAGAAAGCTGCTCTTTCCTCTTTCTCCTCAAGTCTGTCTGTAATTATTTCCCTGTGTTTCTGGTAGCTCCTAGAGGCTGCAGAACCACAAAGTAATCCAACACCACATTTCCATGGGGTCATAAACCCTGACTAGATGACAGTTAACAGTTAACTCCAGTGGCCAGTTTGCTAAGGAAAGGTCACAGAAAGACATTTATAATTCATGACCAGTGTGTTTGAATGCATTTCAAACATTGTTTATCCCCTCTGGCAGTTTTACAGCTCTTCACAGCAAAGCTTTGCTTCTTTAAATACCAGCAGTTTCGCTGAGGACAGCTCCTCTCCACGGAGCCGGCATTCTACAGGGGCCCACAAACAATAATTTCACAAACAATGAACTCATTTACTGTAGCAAGTCTATGCCTTTTTTCAATAATGAACTCTGCTACTCATGTCTTCTAGAACTATAAAAGGGTGATTTTGTCATTGTCATTGGACAGCCTTGTCCTTGTGCACAGTCACGATAATATAAACTTCCTCCATTCCATAAATCAGTTTCTTCATGATCTTCTCCACTTAGCTCATTGAGTCACAAATGCAGTACTCCAATTAATGTCCTTTAAGACTGCTATGCCAGCTTGAGCACTTCTTCCATAAAAAAAGAAAAACAAAAAACCCAAAAAAACTGCAACAAAACAAAAACAAAAACCCAACAAAAACAAAACGAAAAACCCCACAAACAAAA
>VXBU01007974.1:2472549-2584728 GCA_013400315.1 Bombycilla garrulus
AAAAAAAAAGGAATTATGACAATCCCAAAACTAGCAGAAAACAAGGCAAAATTACTTTTTTTAAAAAAAACAAACAATTTTACCTTTGTTTTCTTATTTTTCCTTTGACAGAGTACCTTTAAAAACATTCTCAGAGATGTGATTTATCTAGGAATGAGAAGAAATCAAAGGACAGTTTTGCTGAGATGCACAAAGCATAGCTGCATAAGAAGAGTTGGAACATCTGTTGGACAGCAGTAACTCCACTGACACAGGAGTGCACCCAGAGCAATCTGAAGTGGAAGTGGTTGTAGAGTTAGGAAAGAACAGCAACAATTTAGTTTATGATGAGATAGTCTCACTGTCATCCTCTAATCTCTTGCCATTAACACATCTCCTCTCTGTTCCTGGTAAAATCTAGCCCTATATGTGCTCTGCTACTATCAGACCCCAAAATCAGATTAAGCCACCCACATTGTCCTGTAGAATGTGAATTAATAATTCTTACTTACAATGAATGTGTGTATTTTCTGTACACCACACTTGTCCAGGTAAGAAACTTCTGAGTCACAACTCAAAACAGCTGAATTATTTCTGCTCTGGCCCATTATAAACTGAATCATAGCTCTATTTACCTGTCCCTCAGAATGCTATTACTGTTGCCTACCTTCTCCCTCGCAAGTTGCAAGTGCAATAACAACCTCACACAGAACAGAACATATCTAAAGCACACACACCAAAACCCCCTCCACAGAGTTCTGCATAGAAGAAAATGTTAAATTTAATGTTATACTTTTTTTTTTGAGACATCTGTATTCCTCCTATTTAGTTAAATACAGTACCTACTAGCTAATTTTTTGGCACAAAGGCCTGGCCAGCAGCCTTTCAGATTTAAGTGCCATAGTCTGCAGAACTATTCCCAACAAGCATGGAGAAACTCCCTAGAGAAGCACTAAGTATTGGTGCAACACAGTGTTGCTTATCTTCCTTTCAATTTTATCCTCTTAAGTTGTGCTGTTTGAAGCAAAATCAATTCAAGTTGCTTTGGTTACTCTCACTTTCAAAGTCTGTACCATTACCTGGAGCACTGCAGCACTGACTTAGCTGCACTCAGATCTATTTCAGGCCTTAGTGAATAATTCTGCGCTGTTCATACAGCATTATACTCAGCTTTGTTGTATTTTCCTGTTAGTTGTTTAGGCACTGACATGTTTATGTTGTCCATGACAAAACTGGAAGAAATGAACTGTGTTGTTGTCTGCCAAAGGCATAGGTAGAGTCCATTGTATTTCTTCCAGCATTTAAATTCTAAAGAAACTGAGTAAATAACTTCATTCGTTTATTGGTAAAGAAGAAACACATCTGCTAATGAAGAATCAGCTGAGGTTTTCCACATGAATGCACTTCCCATACAGAAACCAGGCATTTCTCCTTCAAAAATTTTTATTAATAAACAATTGACAAAATATTTTTTGGTTGAAAACTGGACTAAAATTTTTATAAGAAATCAGTACTGGAAGTATAGATATTGAAAAGCCATGCTGCAGCATATTTATGGATAGAATGGTTCTCAGGTCAGCCAATTTGAATTTGTGAGCTTTAGTACTTTGTGCAGGTTTGGATGTGATATCACATTTGGGGAAGTCTTGTTTCTCAATAACCATGGTCTCTGTGAGAAGAAAAATCTTTATTACAAAAAAAAAAACCTCAAAAATCAGGATGGGGAAGAAGGGAGTGTGTCAAAACCAAGCAGCCCCAGTCACTTTTTCTCTGCTGGGACAGCATCAGCTCGAGCCAACACCAAGTGCTCTCATTTGCACAGCTCTGCAGGCCTGCCTGGGGAGCTCTGTCCTCACCTGGCCTCAGCAGCACCATCCCTCTCCAACATATTGCTTGCAGCAGTTTTGTTAACACTGTCTGGAGGAACTCCGTATAGAACATTCATTCTTAGTATTCAGCCTTTTTAAGCAAAGCAGTGCCCTTCATGTAACAGCTTTTCCCCCAGGAATATCACTAAGGAAAAACCAGGTAAGGAAATTGACAAGTGAAAACCTTGTTAAAAATTCAAATTTGCTAACAAATGTTCATATTTGTATGCCCATTTTCTTGGGCTTTAAAAATACAAGCTGCATTTAGAAGCAGCATAGATATAAACCAGCTGGAGTAAAAAAAAGGTATTCTTGAAGGAATAATTAATAAACTTCGACAAATATCTGAGATCCAATTTTTTGTGTAAATATCCTGCATCCTCATGCAACCAGACAGAAATCCCCTTGAAGAAGTGCGTCCTGTGGATGAAGGTCAAAAGTAAAGCAGTTCAACAATGTGCCAGCTACTTATGCTACAGAGATGAGTAAATAGTTATCTGAAATATTTTTTCTTGCATATTTTCACCCACTTGTCAACAAATGAAGCAAATTTCATATATAGCTCCTGGTCTTTTCCAATAGCTTTCAGGAACTCTAAAGTTCTTTTTTGAATGTCAGTATTATTTTTGGCTAAGTGACCAAATGCAGGGAAGGATAAGGGTATGTTGCGGGCAGATGGCACAATTTGGCCACCGTTATATTTAGACCTTTCAGGTGCTTTAAAACCACATCAAACATTCCATATGCTCAGCAGCACACAAGAAGCTCTAGCAGCGTGGTCAACAAGACAGGAACCCATAAATCAGCCTGTGGCCACAATATGTGGACTGGTGGTTACAAGCACATCAAGGGAATTCAGAGATGAGATGGTGGGAAGCCAACTCATTATAGTGACAAACAGCACCCAGATGCAGGAACATCTGCTCGCAGAGCCAGACACCTGCCCTTGCAGGCACTCACTGCTCTCAGCCCACAGGCTGGGAGAGAACAGCTGTGCTGGCACCTTGGGACAGGGACAGATGATGGCCCAGCCAGCTAAAGCATGAGCCCAGCTCAGCCTGGTGGCACCTGCACCCTCCAGCACAGTGCAGAGTGGTCCCGTGTCCTACAGTAACAAGAGCGAGAACAATCTTATGTGATGACAAAAAAACCAAAAACCCCCAACAAAATTAAATTTTCCTTCTTAATTTCCACAATCAGTTGATCAACTATGGATTTAATGGGGCCCCGACTTGAACTAAAATACAGCAGAGAAAATCCTTACTGATAAAAAATACGAAATTCAGGAACATAGAAGCAGAGCAACATGCAAGCAGCAAAGCTGAAAAGTAGTCTTTGGACGGGCTCAAGCAGAATGCAGATAAAATACAGTGTCCAAGAATGTGAAAGAAAGACATAGCCCAGAGACCCTGCCCCAGAGCTCTTTCAGGGGGCTTGGGAATTGCTGACAGGGACTGTTGTCAGGGAAGATACTGCTTTACAGACAAATGGTGAGGTGTGGAGGCTCAGCAAAAGATGTTCGCTTAAAGACAGGTGAAAAAAATCAACTGCAGACATTGGAACACCCATTCTTTAAGGGAGTGCCTGATTTAACTAGATGTCTAAGCCCTCATTTTAGGACTCATTGAAGGCTGGAAATAACACATGGGTAATCATATCATTAAATTAATGGCTTGTTTTCCTCAAACTCCTTTGACTATTCATGAAGCTGAGGCTCATTGCCTTGCTGTCCAAACTAGATGTCCTAAATAAGGCAAATACCTCAGGCAATACATTATTTTTGCTCCAGCTAGATGTTTTAGCAAGTAATTTTGAAGAGATTTGCTTAAAAATTAGGTATTACAAGCAAAAAATGCAGGAGAATATGAAACCAGCCGCAGTCACGTAAGTAGAATAACAACTACTTGAGTTATTCACAAGAATCCATTCAAAACTGGAAGGAAGTTTTCAGTCCAAGTGTTTTAAAGAATTCAGCTCGGGCCCCAAAGGGCAGAAGTTCATTTAGGAATGGGACATTACAGTAACAGGCATGAATAAGAGGCTTCTTCAGATTACAAGGACAAGTCTTAATGATAAACTAAGGGTCTTCAAGCTGGCTGCCAAAGCACATAATCAATTTAAGGACCCAAACAGAAATTAATGTAAACTTCTTTCAGTAATGACATGACCCAGCTGGGCCAGTTACTCTAAACATGGTAAGTCAAAGGTATTTTTCATCAGATTATGTATGCAAATATCATCAAAGAGCACACTCATGTGGAGGCACTGTGGTCCCTGCCATGGTGAGGCAGGTGGCAGCTCTGAAGGGACCCTGAATGAGCACAGTCTCTGCTTCTGCCCCCACAATTCACTGCCAGAGCTTTGTTCTTGCCACCAACCCCCATTAAGGAACAGCTTTCAGTGCAAAGTCGAGCTCTAAGTTCCCAAATCTATTCAAAACCAATGCTTAAAATGGAATTGTCATTTTTAATGGAACCAAGCTGTGCTTTCTCCCTCCCCTCCTCTCATAAATGTCAAAACAAACCCAGTTGGTTTACTCATTTACAATAGAGAACCTTTTGCCATGGAAAACATCGCATAGCTATGGTTCAAGGGGAGGTCATCATCTATATGGTGGTGAGAGCCAGAGACAAAAGGCTTCATAAGGCTTTTGTTACCATAGCAAAAAAAGCTGCAAATGCAAGAAATTAAACTCTGATTGCATTTCGCTGAAATTAGCAATGACAGCTGCCCATGTATCACAGAAAGCAGAAAAACACAAAGCTAATCTGCAAATACAATTACAACATTTTTGATATTTAAATGTGAAGCTTAAGCTATAATGAACCAATGAACAAAATTAATTTCAGATTGCCAGGTATAACAGAGCTACTCAATTTATTTCTAATTGCTCTATCAAAGTTTTTTACTCTGAAATGAACTTCAAGGTACATCATCCAGGCCTGAGCGCTTTGCAGGTCTGCACTTCCCAGACACCTCACAAAGCATTCCTCAAACACCTGTCTATAAATCATAGTGCTCCATATAAACACAGTCACAGATGATTAAGTCACATGTCAATTACTGTAGTTCTTCAAAATGCCATTTTTATGATGGACTAATAAACTTAATTTTAAAAACCTAATTACTTTGAAAACATAGTATCAAGTATACATGCAACAGCAAAAAAACTTTCGTTCCTTGTAGCCAACTCCCGTTCAACCTATAGTGTCGTTTTCCAAAGTAAATCTGCCCATTGAGCTCATGGTAAGGACTAAACCTAAAATATTACAAATGGCTCCACCGAGCTTGCAGCAAATTATGAGTTTTATAGGTGTAAGGGGAAAGGAGGTTTTATGGTAACACTGAAATGACTGGTGCAAAACACTATAAAGCTTCCTGCTGCTTGATAAAGAAGTGCTCCAGATTTAAGAGCCAAAAAAAAGCATGTGAAAATCTGTATAAAACAGTGGAAATTGTTTTTCTAAGTAGTTGGACATACTTAAATGTGCATTTCTTAAGTCTGTTACAGGCTCATAAAAAACAAAAAAAGCCTCCAAAGTCTTTCCTACCTTTGTTCTCACAGGCACAACCCAAGCAGTGTGAGAAATGCAGCACCTCCTATGCAGCTTGAGGGCTCTAACACAGAGCTCCAGCTTCAAACTTTGAAGGCAAGGGTTCTGGTTTGCACAAAGCCCCTCACATAAGCAAAGCTGAACATGCTTTCATAGTCAATACCCTTTAAGCCATATTTGACCACTGCCTAGAAGACAGTTGATTAAAGCTCTTGGGAATGAAAATTTTACATCAGTGTTTGAAAGAAGTCCTCTCCTTAGAGCCACACATTTTTAAATCCAGACCCCCCAGAGAACTCTAGTTCTGCAGTGGCTTACTGGCAAACTAAGAAAGCTGGGTCCAATTACACAATTTTGAAGGCAACTATTTGGTATTTCTATTCTTTAAATCGTTTTCTAACATGTCAACAATTTTGCAGAAATCTGATCAGCAGACCTGCACAGGATATATCCTCCCTCTCTAACAAAGATTTATGATGTTCAGTTCTCATAATCCAATACATGTTGAAAAATAATCTTATTAAACAAAGATTTTAATCTTTTTTCTTATTGTGATGAATTATCAATATCAGGCTTTATAAATCATACAATAGAGTTGATGAGAGCTTTTGTGCTGTACCCAAGTTTTAGCCTTAATAAATAGCTATTAATATCTCTTATAAAAAATGACCACATGAAGAGATGCCCTTCGAATTTTACATCCTGATGAAGAATAAATGCCTTGCAACTAAGAGCCGCTCAGTGCTAATTCAACCATTGCTAGTTCCATTTGCAATAATCTCATCCTTCAAACACTGGCAGTGATTACTGCATGACAAATGTTATGCTTACTAGTGGGTTTGTTTGGGGACTTCATGCATCTTTTTGCAAATCACCATTTAAACAAGAACAAAAAAGGAATAGAGAAAGTTAACTAATTCTTGGACAAAAATAGAATATTTCAGGCCACTTGAAGACTTATCTTGTCCATACTGCATGACCATCCACACTGGGAATGTAGAAATCAGCATGTGGCAAGTACTGTCTGTCTGACCCAGCAGGTATGACTTTTTATAAATATTTTTAAGCCTAGGTTTCAGTTTCACATTTTACACTTACAGTTCATTGCTATGCTTCTACCCTATTTTGTACAGTTCCTTCATTTTTAAAACAGTTAGAACAGTATTGACAAAGTTATTCAAACAATATCCATCTTGTTTAACAACTAACCAATTGACTGAAATGATAGGTTCCTATTTCTCATGTATCAAAAGCTAGAGGTAAGACAGGCTTAAGGAATTCAGCTGCAGAGCAGCAAATATTAAACCTTGTGGAAAGTAATGAATTAACAAAATGTGTTTTGATGTTACTTATCACAGAGCTACAGCACACTGACTCAACAAGTGGGAAAATATCCTGGCACTTAAACAGGTATAGTCAAACTCATTGATTTCCAATCTCTATATTACAAGTGACAGAATAAAGGCAGAGTTTGAGACAAAAATAAGAACAAGTTCACATTTTCAGAAGGAAGCTATACCACAATTCCATGTTCTTAGCAACATACATCCACTGGGTTAAGACTGTGGTAGAAGACAGTAGAAGAGAAATCAAGTTACTGGATGGTCAAGGGGTATTTGCAATTGGCTCATGCAATACTCAGGGCTGAGAAAACTGCACAGAATTGGCTTCTGTCACAGAGTACTGCCTAAGATTTCATCACTACCTGCTTCTGGCTCTTTGTTACAGACACTGTTTCTTTCTACTAAGAATAAAAATTATATGAAGAACTTTCCCTAGTTTTTTTCTTTGCATGCTATTTTATTTCTTTAAAAGTTCCTTTTCATTGAATGAGTATTAACAGAGAACTACTTGCACCCATGGCTTTTTGAAGAAAGACCAGCTTGGCAGATCATGCCACTTAGAGTAAGTGAGCTAAAACTTGACTCAAGCAGCTGTCTACAGCACAGTCAAACAGGTCCTAACAATCTAAAGTTCCAGATTTCATAGTGTTGTAGTAATAAGAAATTCCTATCAAAAGGATGTGTTTCCATGAAGGCAGAAATCCATGGCAGTGCAGTGTTTCCTTTGTGCTTGCTTTGATTTCTGACCGATTGTTAATTATGAGACAGGCAGTGGTATCAGCCTCACATCCCATTGTTTGCATGCTTCAAGTTGCAGCAGTGCAACTACTAACTCTTGTTGCCTGGGGGAGTTGTTATACACACTAGAGTAAATCAGGAAAAGTAAAGATTAATTCCTTACTACAACATGTTTCTGTTAACATCATGTCTCTTGGAAGGGAACCTTCTGCTCTTTAGGATGCATCTCACATTTTGTCAGTGTAACTCCTGGGGACTAAAAAATGCTCATATCAGGACACAAGTAGTGGGCGTAGCTAATCTTATAACTGAATTTATTGGGCAAAAGTGACTTTTCCACAAAAATCACCTACAAAATTGAAAATAAAATACCTCTATAAAGTGAGAAGAGAGTTGCATTTAGTGTAATTAGCATCACAGTCTCTCCCAAGCATTTAAATGATCACAAGCCAAGCACAAAAGCAATAAACGACCAAGTTGAGCTATTTATTCAACTTCCCACAATAGTTCTGATCTCAAGCACTAAAAGCATTTTGCTTACAAAGACTCTTGCTTATCAAACCTTAACAGTATTTACATGCACTAAATGGATAAGAAATCATACACCAATTTACTGGCTTTGTTTGGTTTTAAAAAAAAAACAAACCGGCAAACACAACAGTTAAGATTCAAAGAAATAATTCCTTGAAAAGTGTATTTTACCATCTCTTTGTTTGAGGCTCTGCATTTATACCTTAGCTAAAACCCAAAGCAAGAAAATGATACTTGCTCAGTCACAAAGAAATCTGTTGCCATGGGAAACCCAAAGATATCAACTCAGGAACTGATAGCAGGAGTAAATGAAAACCCACTTTTCAGACATACAAAGGAAGTACAAATCACCACCAAGATTATGCAGCAATTGTGATTTAATCCTAATTTAGGCAAGGGTATGTGACTTTTGATGATGGAAGCTGTATCTGCAGTTTACATTTTTTGTTTTAATTTAATAACCTTCAGAGACTCCCCTGTTCTGCCACTCTAGAGTAACACAAGTAGATCTGCATGTTCACCCCACTGTACATTTTTCCATGAAATACCTTTCCTACTGGTCCCAGTGGGCTCAGCAAAATAGAAAGAAAAATAACCATTGAGAACAAACTCATCCTTGTATAGAATATTATATTAATCTCCCTTTTAAGATCTAATACTTACAAGTTACCTCCCAGAAAAACTAGAGTCTCCCCTCAGAGAGAATTCAAGTACAAATCTTAAGCACTCACCAATTGATAACAGCTCATTTCAAGTGATTCATAACTCACTTCAAAGTTTTGTTGTAGGCGTTAACTTGAGCAAATCTAATCTCAACAAAATTTTGCTGACAACACACCAAAGTTAAATAATTTTTAACTTGCTAATGACAAATGAGATGGAATGCACTCATATCAGTGTAATAGCTTCATAGTATACTCAATATCCAGAGGATTAAAACTTTGTTATTAATCAATAATTCATCAGCCATGGTATTGTATTGGTATTTAAATTTCTACTAAAATTTGTGAGTGGAACAAAGGCTTAGGATGTTCTGTTAAGCTTTGAAAAAAATTACTGCACTGATTAATGAAAAAATGCAGCAGCAAAGTGCTTTGCTTCAGTCTAAGTTCAGACTTTAAGGTATCACAGAAAACACAATCTCAATAAAATGCATTGAGAACATTACTGGTGAGAACGAGATCGTTATTCAGTGCTGCAATTCAGACAAGTCAAATACTCTTAGCTCATTTCAGATCAGTATTTTTCTAATGCTATAATTCATCTTTCTCATAGAAATTGTGCCTCAGGCCTTCATACAGTCTTTGCCAAATTAAAAAAATATGATAACTTCTGAAATTAAACTCCAATTTTGGGCTATGCTCTTCCATATTCTTGATGTCCTGTCACTGGCACCTAAAGGTAGAGGCTCATAAGCATTATCTTGTCATTGGCTGCTGCTCAAACCAGCAAGTGGCTCACAAAACTCTCAGTTGAGATTTTGTTTACTTGTTTGGTTCACAGTTTCAAGGGTCCATTGCATGTACATAAATACTTTGATGTGTCACTCTGTAGAGGTTGCTCATGAGAGAGTAACTTCAGATGCTAAATATTTATCTTAACACTATTAGTAATTAGACAGTAATTTACCCTCATAATCATGGCAGTCCTCCAATATTCTTGAGCTCAAAGAGAAAATACAAGCACTCAGCTGTGACACTCACCCACTCCTGTTTAATGGCCAGAGAACAAATCTGTAGGTTCCTTACTCACCTACAGGCTCCGTGGCATGTTTAGACCAACAACCCCTGCTGTTAGTAGGATGGCAAAAAATGTTAAGATTAGGTAGAACTTGCTCTTGCAGAAGAAAACTGTACCCTGCAAGACAGATTTTCACAGGAACAAATTTACAGTCTAGACCACTTTGATTTCTACTTGTTTGCAGAAGTCACCAAGTGTTACATTCCCCCTAAACAGAATCACTCCCCTGGGAGGAGCAGAGTCACTGCAGCACAAGCACTGAAGTTGCCTCATCTTGGAATAAATAAAGAACATGTATTGAGGGGTTGCCCCAAGCAAAAGTGACAGTGAGCGTGCAAAAGCTGAAATCTCTGAGCATCCTGTCTAATGAACACATTTTCAGGTCTGCCCTGTAACAGCATGCTGGCTGGTAACTGAAAAGTTTTGCTTGCAGCTTGCATTTCAAAACATGTCCAAATAATCTACTTGACAGATAATGAAACCTCTTGCAATTACCTTTAGCTTGAAGCAGAGTTCTTCAACTATCATTTTCATACTGATTTGTGATGATGTTAATTATGCTTTCCTGCAAGCTGGAACCCACAGCCAAAACCAAAGTCTAATCAAACCGACTGGGACTAAGGCAGGGGTAAAAGAACCCTTAAAATACAGGACAGAATAAAATGGCTCCTGGTCTTTGACAGAGTGACTTCGCTCCCTGTGGGGGATAAGGGTTAAATCTCATCACAAACAGCCAGAAGCCCTTGCAGTCCACTAACAAGGGTGGGGGATTACCAGGAGCTCCACATCTGTTATTGACAATGCTGATGAGCCTAATTGGCAACACACAGCTGATCCCCCTGAAGCAGCAGGGGAGAGAAACAAATAAAGAGCGCAAAGGTGGATAAGACAGTTTGAGCAATGCACTACCCAGAGTGGCTCTGCATAAGCTGCTCCTGCACACTGGAGCTCACCAGCCCCTCTAGCAGAAAGTAGCCAAGGCTGGGGGGCTGCTGCAGGTTCAGCACCAGTGCAGTAATGGAGTTCTGGTACACCACGAACAGACGTACACGAACAATAAGCATGACAGCAAGACTTGTCCAGGAAGACACTTTCTGGTAGAACAAACGTGCCCTACCTGCTTCCCACAAAATAATCCAGAGAAGAATTACAGTTCTGACTTCTCAGCAAAATCCTGGAGTCTGTGATACCACTTTTCGTATTAAGCTTATTATTTTAATAATCGCTCCAAAAAAATTACCTGATTTTCATTTAATTTCCAGTCTATTTTGAGCATATTCTAACAGTTAAGCTATGCTCAAGTTTTTGTTCATTACCATAATATGACTCCCTTCCAGTATGAATTGACTTTGAACAGGGCTTACTCTCTGCAGTTCAATGGCCAAGTTGTTACAGCATTATAGAAGCCATCTCAAGAGTCAGGAGTGATTAAAAGTCATGTCACCAGGCCCAATATCATAAAATTACATACAACCCAAAGTGACATTTGCTCTTTTATTATCACTTACAAAATACAGGTTGATGTCCAAGGAATTTTATTGAAAAGGTGTCTCCTTGCAAACACTACTCTACAAAACTGGATTCCCTATTTTCAAGCCTCTTTCCCCAGCAAGACTCCAGCTGCCAAGACATGATGTTGAAGCGATCAACTATTCTTAATTAAAACACACTTAGAACGCTGATGTCATCACATGCCAGAAATATGCCAAAAGGAGAGCCAAAGTGTGCAATTAGTGAGGAACTGCAGCTACAGAGAGCCCTCAGAAACAGCAAAGCCAGGTGGAAGGTGTGAGCCCACCCTGAGTACAGCTCCCTCTCGCACACCTAGACTGGCTCTAGCCACCACTGACATCCATGGTGACCTCAGTCTCCTAATTGGTTGTAATGTGTTTGAAAGCCATTGGAAGGATCTCTGGAGACCTTTCTTAGGCTTTTCATTAACTTGTGAGATCAATACATTCTCTCTGTACTAAGAGAATAAAAGGAACAAATTAGGACAAACTAAACCCGCTTTCAGACATTCTTGGGATTTTCCCAGCCTTGATATGTACCAAGTTATATCTGTTCTGGAACAGACTGTCATTTAATTTACTTCCATTTTGACTAAAGATAGCCATTAGAAAGAAGAGTCAGGATTTTGGTATCATAACCCACCTTAATACTGACAACTATAAAAATCTATCCAAACACTATTATAGACAGTTTGCCCAGACCTCTACCTCAGCTGAAGTCACAAAGTGTGCAGCAAGAGTACAAGGATTCATCTTTCTTCAGCAATCAATGAAATTTGCAAGCAAACAATGATACTGTTTCCTGTTACCATGAAACTTCAAGATGATTGCCTGTTTAGAAATTAAGAAAATATCCACATTAGGAAAGGTAGGTGTATTAAATGTGCCTTTCTCTATAGATTATCAAGAGCTAACAAGGAAATGATTCAAAAAAGCTCTATGACTGAGCTTGCACTCTGGAGGATCCTTCAATTCTTTTCAGTCTTTTTATATACACTTCTCTCCTTCAAAAGTTTATCTACAAATTTTGTGAGTTCATAACTAATATTCTTCCAAGTGGCATTTATCAACATTTCCCAGAGTGCTGAACAAGATCTGCTTCAGCATTTGGGATTAGTAATGCCTTATCCCAAACACCTCAGAAATCCCCATTTTAAACTTAGAAATTTATTTAATATGCAGCTGATGTTTTTTCACTTCATAGTGAAACAAGCTACTTTTGCAAAACAAAGACAACATTATTTTCCTTGGTGCTCAGCTGGTGGCCAGAATTAAAAGAGCATTTGGAGTTTTTGCTGAAAGGTATCTGCAAGGTTTGGTCCAGTACCCCTATCAAAAGCCTGGTGTCCAGCTGCAAGTGCTCCTCAGATATCACGTGGAGCTTTGCATGCCTCTGAAGTCCACAAGCCCTGTCCAGGTCTGTGAAAAGATTTCCAAGCAGGACACATCAATTCAGCAATCAAACCTTCAGTTTAGGCTGGCTTCTCTGCATACAGAAGGCAGCCCTTGCATTCTGTGTATTCTCCCATGCTTTTAACTGAATTCCCTGCCATTTCATGGGCATCACTGTAGATTTGTTTTACATGATCAGGAAACAAGTTTTTAAATATGTGCTACACATTATATATCACATATATTCAGCAGGAAACAAAAACATTTCTGGAGTACAGTCATTTTATAGACCCTGGTTTCTAAGAAATTTTCACAGCTGCCCTAAACTGCATTAGCAAGTCCCAGTTTACTGTCAAGCTAGAGCACAACATCCCTCAATGACGCGTCAAATCTTTACCGAGGCAGCTGAACTCCTAAAGCTGTCCTCATTGGCAGGAAACTTGTCAGATTAAATTGCCACCTCTTGTCAGGTAAAGATGTATGATCCCATATCCCCCCCGTTGCTGGTGACACAAACAGTCCTTTCACTTTGGATGTATTATGAATCTCCAGTGTTCCTCATTGTGAGCAGAGATGCATCTTGTGGTGAGAGGAAATATTCCTTGCTGACCACTTTCAGCATGGTTTATTATAAATATAGACACAGGAACACAACTCCTAAACTTTTTTAAATTGTTTTGCTCAGTTTTTACTTTTTTTCCAGGGTTTTTATCTATCCAGAGAATCAGAAAATAAAAGTATTTTTATAGTCTCTCTTGTCTTAAGTACTGTTTCCATAGAGTTGTCCAGATGCATATTGACTGTTTCCAAAAGCTTAAGCAGTAAAGTTGTAGCCTTCCAGCCTTATCCATTCTGTCATTACTGTGCATTTCTGCTCCCTTTACTACACCCTAGAAGCAGTATTTTGCTAGAAAGAATTACCTGTTGCTTTTGTGAGTCCTCGATTACATCCAAGATCTGAGGAACAAAACAGAGAAGAGCCAAGCACCCTAAGATATTTTGGTATTTACATTGAAGTATTACTTCCATCAGCATTTTTCAAATAATTACAATTCCAAAACATTCTGCTGTCTTATTCAAAATATAATCACAGAATGCTGGCACATGGGGTATTCTAAACAATTTCTCTAAACTTGGATGAAAATTAAAACCAACTAAACCCAAATGAAGTATTTCTGACATACCTGCACAACAAAGTTTTGCTCGACTCCTTTATAGCTGCATTTAAGCTTAAACAAGCTTAGCATTTCCACTTCTCACCACCTAAGCCCTCTGTTCTTTAGCAATGTAAAATAAGTTTGAGAATTTCTTTTTTTTCTCTTGAAAGAAGAAAGCAATGCTGCTATCTATTCAGGAGAGTAATAATTATTTTCCTCAATTTACAGTTTTTCCAGTTATGAACTGGAAGTTCCAGGCAATGCAACTTAGGGCTTTTTAGGCCAGAGACATAGAACTTAACTTTCCAAACTATAATGGTGCAGCTCAGCAGAAGGTGGTACAAAAGTTTGATTCAACAGTTTAAACCAGAAATGCTTAAAAGCAGGCAGAAACTTTTTTCAAAGTCCTCTGAAGCACTAGTGCTGATTAGTACTATATTTCCTCACCTGCTTGCAGGAACACAGATTGCTTACTCCGTTCTCATCACAAACTGAAATGGCTTCAAGCAGTGCCTGGGAGCATAATTAAAAAAAAGTTTTGCCCCAGAGAAAGCTGCCGAGAAGCCCAAGCTAACTGAGAAATGCACTCACAGCTTTTCCAGCTGACAGCCAGAGAGGAGCTGCATAGCAAGTTCAATAGATATCACATGTAAGGTAATGCTGGAAATTTTCTGGCATTCTACAAAATTTTGCAAGTTTCCCAAACACAGCTGAATGGAAGCTCAAACTACCAAAAATCAGTGCAAAATAAGTAAGAGTCTAAAAATGGTAGGAGTAGGTATCAAGCAGTTTTTAGAAATGGCAGAATTGGTGAAAAAAATAACTCAAACTACTTCACTGAAAGCTTAAATGATGACAAAATGTTCAAAAAGGGATGCCTTTTTACCCCCTTTTATGTCTTACATAAAATGGACTCTTCCCACTAACCTTTCCTATGATCCTAGACCCCAATCCAGATAATTCCATTATCATCTTCAAAGAAGAAAGATATATTAGGAAAATGAAGCTATAGACTAATGGTACCTTATTAAAATCCTATTTACATAGAATTAACATAAATACAAGTTGGTAAACCATATGCTATCACATCTGTTCCTCTGTGTATTAATAACAAGACTGTCCCCTATAGGGCTCTCAAATTAATATGCATTAGAATATATTACAAAGTATTTTGATTCTCTTGACATTATAATTTGCAGCTAGATTATTTGTAGGCTTCTAGCTTGGAATTATTGCTGTTGTACTGTTGTGTTATTGCTGTTTCTTCTAGTGTGATTAAAGTACATCACCTGTCTCTTCTGGTATTAAGACTTCATGGAATTGTGTCAATCTTCAAATGCTCAGCTCCTTACAATTCAAGTATTTTCAGTTTGAATGTGTCAGAAGATTTCAGTCCTTTACCAAGTACACCATCATTTAGGAACTTGGTTTTTAAGCTTCCAGGACACTTAATATACAACAAACACCAGCAGTGTTTACTAATTAGGTTAGGAAAAACCACTCACATAAAAGAAAGAAAAAAGCTTTAAATATGAAGCTTAATAGATAAAAATTCCATTTCAGCCACCAAACATTTTATATAAATATGTTTGCATTTCCAGTGAGACTAACAGATGCCTCCCTGCACTGAATAAAGCAGGTGCTTGTATTTGAAGACTATGAAGAATATATTGGGAAATCACCAAAGTCCTTTATGCCCTACTGTTTTTATATTTTTATTTATTCCTTTCTTTATATACATTGTACAACTAAAAAATACCCACAAAAATCGGTCTTTTTTTTTCAGGTCAGCTACAAGGGTTAGTAACTAAAAAGGTTAAAAGTTAAATGCCAAAATAAAAAAAAAATAGAGAGATATTTGAAACTATTAAAGCCTCTCCACAGGGGAGAGATGCTCACCAAGAGCTAACTGCAAAAGCCTGCTCTCAGACTGTGACTAAATTGCTTCCCCTGAAAAACAGCTACAGCTCCTCCCATGCTTTTCAACCTCAGGATCTCTGTTTCAATGTTGCTCCTTGAATGCCTCACTAAATAAACCAGGAGCTCCCAAATCATGATCAAAGCTCCCCAGGCTGGGTAGAGGTGCAGCCAAAAGGAGGCTGTGGACACTGTCGTGTCCCTCAGCCGGCCACCCAGGCTGAGAGGTGCTGACCCTCCTCCCATGGCTCAAATGCCCACACACGCACAGAGCTCCCTCACAGACCTTGAAACAGGGTATCAAAAACCAAACCAGTGCAGAAGAATTCTCACTTACCTCCTGAGGGCACCTTTTAAACCAAGCCAAACATAAACAAATCAACTAAAGCCATCAGGTTCTGTCTTTCTTTGCTCTATGAAAGCCTCTTCCCTGATGCAGCTCCAGCACTCCCAGGCTGTTCCAGGATATTCCTCACCAAGGGGAAGATTTACCCAAGCCATGGACTCAACGAGCCACTGCTGGTGGCCATTCCTAGAGAGGGGAATTTTGTGGGGCAGAAGGAGCCGCCAGAAAAAGCCTGATAAGGCAAAGCCTCTTCTATACCTGCTGCCCTCACCTTCTGAGGAGAGCCAGCAAAGCAAACCACACCTAATGCTCCTCACATGAGGGCAAAATCTGGCAAACAGAACCACAACTAATGCTCCTCACCTGAGGGCAAAAGCTCGATTATTTGCCCTGTACCCAGCTAGTCATATAACAGCTTAACTCAGGACACCTGTGACTCCATCTTAACGAACCCTGCTCCACCTGCCTCACACACCTGTGGCTTGTTTGTTTTCCCCCTCAGGTGAGAGCCACTTTGCTTTGTTCTGGTTGTTTCTGAAGCAGTCCAACAAAGTGTTGCTGCGCATTTCTTCTATGTGGATATTCTTATAGCTGAAGTTCAGAGCTTCTGAGAAAATGTACATATTCATAAATAAGAATACATTTCATTGTTGGACTATTTGAAAGTTTCAATTTCTAGAATATTTTCCCATCCTAGAAGCTTAAAGTTGCCCAGTTTTTGTTTTTGTTTTTTGTCTTTTTTTGTTTTTAATAAATGTGAAATGCAGCCAGTCAAGACCCATAGCTCTTATTTTAGGTGTACAGTGCTGTATGGGTGTTATCTCTACACAGCTGGAGAAACCGAGGCTCAGGAACATGGCAAGAGTGGCACCCCCAGTCAGAAAGAGCCACCTCATCCCCAGAGGGGAACGCTGGGGACACATTGCCTTCATGACCACCCACCACTCAGGCTGCTGAACATCCCAGGAGAGTTTTAAGACAGCTGGTGACAGACCCAGAAGTAAAGAAGTATTTACGTTGTTGTTACTTTTATACACTTGGACCAACATTTGCTTGTCCATATCTCACAGCTGAGTTTGTATTAATGCCTCGATGACGTGAGACTGATGGCATGATAGGTAAAGGACTTCAGATGTGAATTAATCATAGACGCTGTCTTAATATTCTTGATGTAATACTGAAAAATATGCCTAAGTTTTCAAAAACTATAGAGGAAATACACTGAATAGAAAATATTACCAGAAGATTGTTCTTACTGTACAGGTTTTATTTTCACAGTTCTGGAGCCCAGCACATTAAGTTTGAATTTTTAGGGACTGCTAACAGAGGGAAATATCCAATATGGCATTCTCTATCCACAGAACAAGGAGAAACGGTAATGAAACCATCTTTCCTCCTAATGCATATTTTCCTGCAGTTGTGTCCTGTGCAGCCTGTGCCAGGCCCTGGCTCAGGAGCCAAGGACCAGCCAGAGCCAGGCACAGCCTGCCCTGCTCCAGCACTGTCACAGGAACCCTGCAACTTGTCACGAGTCATGCAGAGCTGACACGAACATCTGAGTCCAGGAGTTAGGCATGAACTGCACCTTTTCTGCGATCAGAGGAGATTCAGAGTGAGAAAAAGAAAGATAAAACTGAACAGTCCTCAGCTTGTTCCCCACTGGGTCTTCTCCTCCAAGACTGAATCCATGTTGCTTTTGTTTTCATGCTTAAACAATCTTCTGCCTGGCGCTCCAGTAAAAGATGCAGTGATGCACTGCAGGAGACAGTGTGGGCTGTGTCATTCCTGCAATGAAAAACAGCCTTAAGAATAACAGACCGTCAGCAATTTTCACTGGTTTTAGGTAACAGAGCAGGAATTACAATATTCAAAAAACAAGTCAGTTGTGCACTAGAGGGATGGAAGCCATGCAGACAGGATTATAGTTGGTTTTTAGTTTTGGGCTGCTACTACCAAATTTTTCTGCTTTATTATAGATATTGTGCAAGACTGCATTATGGATCAGTTTGCTGCATAAGGTGTTACAGAAATATGTGAGCTTTAGACTTCCCACACGTGATGTCACTGTGCCTGCAAAATTTCCCTCAGTTCTGCATATTTATTAATTGCTTGAGTTGTCATGGTCTTAAGTTCTGGAGTGTTTCATTAATTTACAGCCTAGACACAAATATAATGATTTTTCCAGCCAGAGACAAATAGATTGGATCAAGAGTAATCCTACTGAGCTTTGAGTTCCTAAGTAGTGATCACAGAGGGTCTCTCAGTTATAGAACAGTGACCCTTTTGAATAGTATTCACATATAATTAATATAAGCATGTCTTAATAAACCATATGCTCACTCAGCTGTTCTTTGCTGTATTAATAACAAGGCTGTCCCCTAAGGGACTCCGAAATGAATGTATATTAGACATATGTATCCTAATAACCAGAAGGTATCACAGTTGTACTTGTCGTACTTTAGATAAGTATTTAATACAGCATTATTTTAATGACTTTAAGAAAACATATGTCCCTGTCAGCTCAAAAATGCAGTTTATGAGACTCAAGCTGAATATTGGAATAAAAAAGCTCACAAATGCCATTCCTTCCCATTTTACATTAATAACTGATGGGATTGATAACAATGTGTATCTAATAATCTAATACTCTTTAAAAGAAAAGGGAAAGTGACTATAAGGCCAAGTGCAACATAACAAAACATCTGAATATATCATATAATTTCAGGTCTGATTTGCTGTTGCTCATTACCTTATGACACAGACTATAACAGACTATTGCTCTTCACAGTACTAAAGTAGGCAAACCTATTTAAATAAAATAATCACTATTATCTCACACAAGAGTTCAGCTTGGAGTGATCTGAAATTTCCAAGCACGTTTGTTTTCTTATCTGATTTATCACATGCAAATTATTTTATATTATCCTAGCTCCCCCACACTTTTGAAAGAAAAAGTGGCAAAATGGAATTCTAATAAAAATCCTGGACAGAAGATATCTCTGAGTAAAAACATGGACAAATATTAACTGGAACAAGAATTCCTGCCTATGTCTCTCACTTTCCAAAGGAAAGCCTGATCACTGATTTTTTTTGTCTTGTCTGGGATGGTTCTCATAAGAAGCTTTGGCAGAGAACAGATTAATCCTGCTGTGATTTGTTAAAATGTGAATGTGTCTCTGTGTAATGGGAAAGAGCACAAAGGCCTATGAGGGCAAGGGAGATGCTCAGAGGGCTGGAGCACCTCTCCAGAGCTGGGGCTGTTCAGCCTGGAGAAGGCTGTGGGGAGACCTCAGAGCCCTTTCCAGAGCCTGAAGAGGCTCCAGAGAGCTGGGGAGGGACTTTGGACAAGGGCCTGGAGTAACAGGACAAGGGGAATGGCTTCCCACTGCCAGAGGGCAGGGATAGACAGGATATTAGGGAAAAATTCTTTTTTACTGAGAGGTTAGTGAGATACTGGCACAGGCGTTCCTATCCCTGGAAGTGTTCAAGGCCAGCATGGGGCTCTGTGGGATTTGTCATGGTTGGATGAATAATTAATGAATAACATTTTCTTGCACTGTTTCCCATGAATGCCTTTTCTCACCTCCTATGTGCGCTTCCATCCTGTGACACTTTTAAGTACAGATAGAAGAGTCCTTATATTTTCTTTCTTTTTTTTTTTGGGGGGGAGCTGTGGGGAGGGGGGCTTTTCTGCTGTTTGTAATGACCATAGGTACCCTGAGCAATGGAGAAATCATATGAGTGTTGAAGGCACCCCAAATAATACACTCAGGTTGGATGAAATTTGAAATTAGCATTGTAGCACTTCTACAGCTCTGCATAATTGCTACAGCTCACAGAAGAGCTCAAAGTTACAGCTCCAGTTTTCTGAGCAGATGTGATCCCCACCTCACAAGATCCTCAGGTAGTTAACAATACACTTGTCATTCTGAATTGGATAAAAAGCAGCTGTTCTTTAAGCTTTCATTTCAAAGAAAATACATACTGTTCTGCAACAAATGGCAATTAGCTGTCAAAAGGGGAATATTGAGATCAGTTCTCCAGATAAAATGCTTTTGTTTATCATTAATTTATAACAATGCATCAGAAACTTCAGGAGTAGATGCAAGAGTCGTAGAATAATGAAGCCTGAATATTTTGATCAAAACAACTACAGCAGGTTCAACATCTCCACTGGGCTAAGTTAGCTGAATTGAAATGTCTGGTCTCAATTGCTTGTTGCCGTGTTGTGCTTTCACCAGCTGACATGAGGAAACTTCTTTTCCTGACAAAAGACAAAACATTTCTGCCAGCTGAGGTGACATTGTGTTCATTCAATAATGATACAAGGCCCTGAGGTTCTTCGGCAAGAAAGATAACAAAGAGAATTCTCATTAACTAACTGCAGAAGAATGAAGGTCAACCCACAGAGAGAATTTCATGCTTACATGTCAGTTAGAACATTTGTTCTTCATTAATTCTTTAAACCCAAGCTGGGATATCATCTAGCAGCATTTTAATGTCCCACACTCCATCAGAAATAACTCCTAGGATGTGGGTTTCTTTGCACTGTGCATAAGAGGCTTTTTTTAGAAGCACTTGACTTCATATCATTGGACACTTATAATGTTTTAGGATTATTACAGACTGGATATAATACAGGAAATCATGGTTTGGGTATTTCAAGATGAAATAAATGAGGATTGATGTAATATATTCCAAGAAACTCACTATATGGACATATAAAAATATCACCACTATTTTTCATGTTTGCGCACTACTTTGTTACTGGTGTATTTTTAAGTGTTTTCTGGTGAATCAAAACGTCTTATTTCTGCCAAGAATATACTCCCCATAGAGTGGTAGAATTACATGCAAGATACTGTATTTTCAAATATGCAGATGCAACTATAAATATTTAGGTGTATTCACATCTGGGGAGTTTTGGGCATATGCTGTGTAATTAACCATAAAAAAGATGATATGCACACCTTTATTTTCTTAGACTTTACAAAAAAAAAATCTATGTCATGTTGTGAAATAGTGTTCCACATTTTTCTTTCCCTGTGATGGCCACAAAAAAAAAATCTTCCAAGCCAATAGCCTTGTGGTTCTGCATGTTTATTGTTCTTGAGTACAGACCAGTTCTCATAGAAGTAAGAAAACATAAAGCACATTGTATGTGTATATATATATGTGTGTGTGTACATCTCTTCCTCTATATATATATGTATGTATCTATTAGATAATGTTTAATGGATATCCTTTTGAAGATTTAGTTCTCCTTATAATTGGAGCTTGAGAGAATTCTGCATAAAATAGAATGTTAAATGTGAAACTTGGGAAGATTTCCTGCATAGCATGAGCACAAGCAGTGCTGCTCCTGCTCAAACTGCCAGAAGGTTCCACCAGCCATTGCACCAATGCATGACTGAAAGGAGGCAGCTGAGGAATCCCCACACTTCCCAGACCATCAGTCCTGGTAACCTCCACATACAAGACACTAATGTCCTAAATATTTCCAGTTCTTTGTAATTTTTACCTTTCTCTATGCCATATGACTGTTGTGCTTTCAGGTTTATTTTAATTGACATGTTGCAATTAGAAATATCAGAGACATCAGAGAGAATTAGGGAGAGGAAATGGCCAGACAGTTACTACTTCAAATGGAGAGGCTTATCCATGTATCAAGTTTGTTCTAGAGCAGTTTCTTGTAACCCAAAATGGTTTTTCCTGTGTCTCATATTATTTGTTTTATTGGTCATCTCTGGATTCTTGTCAGAAAAAGAAAAAAGATGATGGAGAGATGACTGACAAGCAAGAATATTTTAACTGAGTGTTCTTTTACTGTTTCTTCCAAAACCTCAGTGAGTTATTCTAAGTCTCCCTTTTATCCAGTGCCAATCTGATATCAATATATTATTTTAGGAACACTATGGAAATAGAGAATTGCATTATATATACATAATAAATATATTATTTTATAACACTGGGCATTATTTTGTGAACACTGTGCACTCTTGTCTTTTAGCAGACTTTTGTTGATTTGTTTCAGGTTTAATCTGCAGGTACCATTAGATTCCTAGACCAGCACAGAATCCCAGTGCTCTCTGAAGGCAGCAGGCAGAAGGCAGCCTGTGTCAGGGAGATCTGGCTGATCAGCATGCTGTCTAATCTAACACTGAGACAAAAGCATACAATTCTTTGCCTACATTTTCAAATTAGAACCTGGTAATAATAAATGTTGTAATAGAAAAGCAGAAAAAATAAAATTGTAAAATATCAAAAGACTAAGGCACCTGAAACAATACAGCCTCCAATTTAATTCACCTCTGGAGCTGTAATCTGAAGGAATAGTGAAGCAAAGTGTCTATTTGTGTCCTGGATCATGAAGCAGGCTGTAATCCTGAGTGGATTTATCTAGCTGGCTTTTAAACTATTTCCATCCAACCTTGTCCACTACAAAATCCTCAGTGCAGCTCCTTTGTTTCTGCTGTCTGGCAGTGCTGCAAACATGATGGTGCTTCCTCCCCTCCCCTGCACCTGCAGAGCTCTGATGTCTGTTCCTCAGTCAGACAGCCCAGCACACAACTGCTCTTCTCTTTCACATCACCCTTTTATTAGGAAGGCAGCAAACTGTAAGCTATTCTCTCTGCCCAAACTTGTCCTGATTGGCTTGAAAGGAGATCCCAGAGCCGCCTGCCACTTCTACTGCAAAACAAGGCACCTGGCACATTAGCAAGAGTAGCAGTCGTATGCTTTGTGTTCCATTTCCTAAACACCAACTGCTCCATCAGTTCTACCTCAGCCTTCTCTGTTGCTGCCTGGGTCCCCCATCACTGGGCTAGCCTTGCTCTTGTCAGGTGTCATTTCAGATTTAATGGCCACAGGACCCCCTTACAGACCACGACAGAGAGATACTAGCTATTCCATCCTACTCTACTGAGGTATGCCAAGCAAATCAAGAAGCAGAAGTGGTAGAATAAAATTCCTGCTACACCTTAAGTAGTATGTCCATCTTGGCTGGATTTACACATTGAAATCTCTGTCATAATGAAACTGACATATACAAAAACCTGTCACATCTGTACTAATTTACAAAAAGAGAACTGTAAGAGTGTTCACGATTTAGAAAAATGGCCCTTTCAATTTCAGTTTGTGTTTGGTTTTCTTTTTTTAATTCCAGTCTAATGTTAGTCAACAAAATGGTTTTACAAAGCAGAAGTTCCTTACCTAATAGGTAGATGAAACACAGACAGTTGTCTGCAACACAGATCCAGAAGCTTCTTTAATTTCTTCACTTGTGCTTGCACACTTTAGAGCACAGGATTTGGTTCCCCCTCTTCTCTGCTGAACAATTATGAAGTAACATTTGGTCCACTTAGCAAATTGTGCAATTTCCTCTTTGATTTTTATTCATTTATTTATTTTATAATGAAGAGAGAGCTCTCAGAGTGAACGAGCAATTACCCAGCACCTTCCTCTGGGATCTCTCTGAGAGTAAAGAACAGAGGCACTCAAACATGATTCCAATTCACCTTTGCCATCATCCAGTGGCAGGGTCGATTTGAAGAGCTGCTGACATACCCAGAGGTCTTGCAGGCACTCACATGAGTTTAGTGTGTTAATGGTTTCCTAATCAAAACAAAAGCCACAAAGTTCCCATCAAACATACCCGGTAATTATTGACAGACTATAAATGTGTGTGAGAAGTTTATAGTCCATCCCCGAAAGTTTATCAAAAAATAACATTTTCAAAAATTACCTGGGTATCCTGAAATTTTTATAATGAAGTTTCTGAACTGAACTGTGAAAATGCCAAATTTGAAGGTATCTTTGACTAGTTTTCCGCCAATATCAGGTGAAATTAATGGGTTTAGATAACTTGATTGGAGTTTAAATGTAAGCAAGAAAAGTGAGAAAATTTTCTATTTTTATTTGTTGGGGAACACTGAAATACTACATTACAAAATCAAGTTCAAAGATGTAAAATAATACAAATTCAGTTCTAGGAAGGTATACAAGGTAATTCTGAACTAATAATTTTCTGAATTCTCTCCTACTATTTTATGTTCACTGTAAAATACAAACCTTTCAGTAGCAGAAAATTATTCCTTTTCTTCTCCAGTAAGTGTTAGTCAAAATAACATCCTTTTATTATTATTTTTTTTAGATAACAATTGATATCAACTAGGTAAAATATGATCCAAAAAGTCTTCTTAAAATATCACAGCATTCAATGTTACATTGCTGGATGGGACTGTGAACTTCATGGGGATTACATATTGCATTAAGAAAAGTGAATATTTATTAAACATACCAAATCAAGTTCTTGATTATTTTGCCCTTTTGAGAAAACTCTTCAAAGGAGATTTGAAATCCTGTCATCCAAATCTGCCCCAGTTTACAACTTCCTTTTAGTGGCTGAAGAAGATATAAGATAAGTGTATCAGTTCTACTTCCCATGCATTTAAATAAACTGCAGGAATACATTTTAAACTTTAGAAAATCCTAATCAACATAAGACTCTTTATACAAGATATACTGCTATCGTGTGTTATTGGGTAAACAGATTTTTTTCTCTTCCATCAATCTAAGTCTATTTATTTAGAAATTACTGGGTTATTAGAACTGCTATCTTGTCTCTTGCATTTAATTTTCAATCTCCATTACATTTAGATATCCAAGTGACAGAGAAGGAGGCGGATAGTTCCATTTCTGTAGCTTCCAGTTCTGTAAAATGAATCTCAGTGTGAAAAATTAAGATTAATGGGCTTCATAATCATTTTGTTCTGCTGAAGCCAATTTGAATAAAAGGGAAAAAGAGTTTATATATGAAAATATTTTTGATATCTTTGGATAAAAATAAACATTGTACATGAATTTGAGCTCATGCACAAATTGCCATTTTATTTTCTCCCTTACTTGTGTGAAGCCCCATTAGCATATGCACAGTGGATTTCAGGATGTTTGTTCTCTTTCAAACTGTTATCTAAAGGATATGCAGGAAATTATCTAGGAGAACATGAAGTGTTGGAGTAGCTGACTGCCACTCTGGGTATGTGATTATAAGATTCCATGTACACACTGATCCTTCAGCAGATAATTTACCTTATTTCTTCAATTGAAGGGTAGAATGGTTCAGCTTGAGATAGATGTAGCAATTCTGACCCCCAGCTGCCAACCTGGTCCCTCTCTGAGGCACCTCATGTGGTTGTTTTGTAGTTATTTAAAGTTACCACGTGACAAGAGTTTTACCTTTAGATCAGTTTAAGAACCTAAAGATGCTGTGTAGCCAGGGTAGGAACAGCTGAGAGCTCCCTGCACCAGAGAGGGAACATCTGATAGACGGGTGGTGAGACTTTGCCCCAGAAATAAACTCCCCATCATCTGTCACAGACATGGAACTGCTGGCAAAGACAATGGGCACAAATTTGGGCTTTTTCTTTCTTCTAAGATAAAACCCCCACTCTATTGTGTAATATAGAAGTGACATTTGATCAAATCTAATCCAAATTAAAACCGCTCCAATACTGGCATACAACACTTAATATATAATCCTTTCTGATTTCAAATGGCTAAAACCAGAACTAACTTAGTTAAGCTCAAGAATATTTTATTCCTCACTGGTTGAAAATTATTGCACTAGCATTTTGGTTGTTTAGTCCTTAACTACAGAGTTTTTTTAAGCACAGTCTTATTTCATAGGAGAACAGGCACATTTTAAATTCTTCAGTGCAGGAGAAAGAGGGAAGCAGGTGACACACAATAAAGATTTCATACCTATTCAGCCTCTTGTAGCATCTCCAGACCAATGATCTTAAATCAACAGAGTGATTGCTTGAGAAAAGCCCTATGCCACAAGTCTAAGTCCAGCATTGATCCACTTTCTCACTGTTAGAAAGTCAATATATTTCATCCAGCACCTTTGGCTTTATTTTTAACTTTACCACCGCATCTGTTGCCATGCTGTTCTGGTAGGTTGAACACTACCCTGGGCAATCAACCAGGGAACAGAGCACATTACAAATGGATGTGGTATGATAGTACATTAGCTAGGAAATACTGCAGCATCACCTCTTCCCTGAAATCTCACAAATTCCACTCTTCCTTCTAGCAAAATACTGCTGAGCCCATAATGGGGAATAAGTAGATCTCAGATTTTCGTAACTGCTGGCTGAGCACCAGCCCATGAGAATGATAAACATTTTACTATTTCCAGCATCTGGCACTTGTAAAACTTTTGGTTTTAATTTCTGTTGTGTGATTTGACATCACCTTAGAAACCTGCTCTAATCAGGTGTTTCATTCTATAATAGAAGCAGAGTGAATACACAGGGTTTTGGATGCAGCAGAGGTGCTGTGATGTCCTGACTTGGAGATGGCCTCTTGCCAGCCTCAGCTTTGGCTGCATTTCCTTTGCAATCAATTAGTACCAGTCCTTCATGTCAGCAGGGTGATATGAGCACAAAATGAATACTTCCAAATGCATAAATACTCATCAACAGCAGCAGAAAGACCTGACCTAAGGCAGGGCAGATAAGGAGACACATCGGCTGCCTATAGGTTCGTTATATATTTTGGACAAATAACCAATTCCTTTGGTTATCAGTTCTGTCTCTGTATGGCAGAGGAAGTAACTTATTTTTATTTTCTTTGCCCATTTAACTTTTAATTATTTTTTAAAGTGGGGTCCCTCACTATGGATGTGAGGAGATGTTTTTAGAAACTACTATAACAAATGAAGCAACAGCATTTTTGTTGATCAGACAATCCTAAAATAATTCCAATAAAGGTTGGGTAGATGTGTGAGGAGGTCCTCAGGTCCATTTTCCCATGAAAGAAGAGTTCAGATAGCTCTTATGTGTTTCTTCTTTAGAAAAATGCAAAGTTTGCACCTTAATCAGGAATTACCCATTCACTGTATCTGTGTAAGCCTCAGTGCAATAAACTATGTGCCAAAAAAATTCATATTTACCTGTAACACATATGCAGATGCAGTAAGTACATATATGTACCTTCTAGCTACATAAAAACAATTAAATAAAATTAAAAAAAAAACCCTCCCACAAAATTTAATTGAAGACTGTACAAAGCTTTACAAAATCAAGCAGTTGAGCAATGGTCCCTTAACAGCAGAGATAAATTATGGAAGCTTTTGTCCTCAAAAACTAAGACTATGATATCTGATGGAATCTGACCCAATGCATTATGAACTCCTCAGGATAAAAAAAAACACATAAATTTAAAGAAATGTCAATAATAATGAAAAATGATCAAAGCAAACTAAGACACCATGTAGTATAACTCAGATGCAGAATTATATTCTCACAGAGATATTTTTTAAACTTTCCGGGAGGCATCAGTGAATCAATAAAGAGGAGAATTAATCCCTAAAACGCTGGGAAATGTGGAGCTCAGGCTTTCATTTATCTTGCACTCATGGTGCTGCACAGGTATATCAGGGATCTGACAGCCCTGCGTGGTATTGCTGCTGCACCATCTGTGCAGCAAAT
This sequence comes from Bombycilla garrulus, assembly GCA_013400315.1. Lineage (NCBI taxonomy): Eukaryota > Metazoa > Chordata > Aves > Passeriformes > Bombycillidae > Bombycilla > Bombycilla garrulus. The sequence goes on from VXBU01007974.1 coordinate 2,500,121, forward strand.
GCACACCTGAGCTCCAGGGAAATGCTGGAAGAGTGTAGCAGAATCTCTAGCCCAGTGTTTCTTTTAAAATATTTTATGGAAACTCACTTCTGACCCAACATTAAAATATTGCTAATTATTGAACAATAACAGTAAAGCAGTCTCTGTAAATATACTGACTTTCTGAATACATATTATGTGAAACCCGTCCTTGGAGAGGATGATGGGGGCTTTGGCACTCACATAATGAGACCCAAAATTAATCTGTCATGTTCTTATATAGATGGTGTATTGAATTTATTTATTTTCACAGTACTCTCATCTTGGAGCGAAAATACACTTCAAAGTGGAAAAATAGCCTTGTAATACTCAGCAAGAGATTTTTTTTAATATCAGACACAGATGAGGAAGATATTCAGACTAACAGGAAAAACCAAAGCACTGAACATAGAAGCTGATAGAGTGTCCTTCATAGAACATAGTATTTAAGCAAAATATCAGAGCATTTAGTCTTTTGACAAATACACTCTCTGTTGTGTAAATCAAAAATAAAACCTGGTCTGACTGAAGCATTGGCCAATTAAGTATAATTTACTTAATTAGTATCAGGAGATTCCCTCAACATCTGTATTCTATGTGTTTTTCTTTGAAATCTTCTGTATCTTTAACCTTGTTAAATTCCTTACAAATATAAAGCTGAAGATTCCATTTACTGCTTTCTTAAGTGGCAATTAGAATTCAGTTGTTCTCTCATTTTTAAATACAAATAAATTTATTACAAGCTTATTTCATAAATAAAAGCCACCTGTTTCTAACCACTCTATCAGTACCACAAAGACAGATTTGTATCCCATTCACATTATAATTTAATCATTATTATAGGAAATCAGATTTTGTTATCTTATGCACAGTGCTCTACTCCCTGTGAAGCTCAAGATTAAGAAAAGACGACAAACATGATTTTCTTTTGGCCCTCTCATGATCAAATATACATGACTGGCAGCTAGAACTTTATAGGAAGAACAAATTAAAACAGCAAGAAGGACCCTGAAGAAGTGCTGAAACTTTCCAGCTGCAATTCCTCTGGAGATGGCCACACCTGCCTGCCTGGCTATAACAGCACAGAGGGAGGAAAGAAGTGATTGGAATTATCAGCTTGTTGTGATGACAGTGCTTAGTTTCAGGAGATAATTCTAGTCAGATTGCAAAGCTGACAGATATTGGTATTTTCAGACTCATTTGCTATTGGAAGAAAAACGGTTGTACCATGAAAATAAGCTGCCTAATATACAACCAATTTCAACAAGTGGAAAAATAGCGAGAAAAATAATAATAGGGTTCCCAATTTTGTCTCAGTCAATATGTAGCCGCAAAAAAAAAAAAAAAAAAANGCTGTAACACAATTATTCTTGTGCATGACTCCAAAATATGCTGTAAGTTAATCGGGAGCTCACAGGTTTTCCTTTCTTCTTTCCTGAGAACACTCCTTCAAATGATTTCCACTCTGAGGATTTCACTCTTTTTTTTTTTATTTTTCTTTTTCCATTACCATCAGAGTTTACATTAACTCAATCTACCTCCTACCTACAAAAAGCTAATTACTGATCTCAGTTAGGCCCATAAACAGTGCTTTTACATTAACCAGGGGTCATTAAATACCACAGGAAAACACTTTCTTTTCCAGATGGTTGGAGGGTTGTCTCTATGCAACATGTTCAGCATTTGTTCACCTGCAAAGAAGAATTCCAATTACCATGCTTTAAGTTAAGAAAATATATACAGCTTACACATGCATCTGTTGGCAGCTGAAGGAGCTATTACTGATCCAAGCACCACATTAACTCATTTACTCTGGGATAACTCTGTGTAACTCCAAGGGTTTCATTGCTTTACATATTTACCTAGTATGTGTTCTCAGAAGACTCTGGTATGATTTTACGAAGGTAAATATGTACTTGGAGTACCAATTTTACCTCTTGTAAAGGCATAGAGCTGAGTACCCAACATGAATCCCTTGAAAGCACACTAATAATTAGAAAAAAATACTTTGCACTGCATGAATAAGGCTTCTTCCTCAAAAAAAAAAAAAAAAAAAAAAAAAAAAAAAAGAAAAAAAAAGAAATCCTGTACTTGTGATTGGAAATTCTATGGCATCTGTTATGCACTCAAGATCTGTTGACTTGAAGTCATAAGGGAAGAGCATGTCACTGACATCTGTTTTTTTCTCTCCTGAATGATGTACAATGGAAATCAGTGTTATTATTAAAGAAAATTGTGGATTTTCCTCCTACTGTGTAATTGGTCAGGTACCTTAGTGCAAAATGTTATGCCTGATCTGAATGAATTACTAAAGAGATGGGAAAAACCAGCCCTCATGACAAGTATTCTGAGGTCTCTGAATAAGAAGTCAGGGAAGCACCACCTAAATTTCTATGAAATTAAAATATATAAAACTACAAAGAGGACAAAGTTCCTTTCATTTGCTCCGGAATATTCCTTCAAGGTGAGAATTTTTCAGGACAATCACTTAATTATTTTCCTGGATGTACATCACCTGTTTATCAATGAGTACCTCCAGGTTCTAAAGAAGAGATGGATTATCAGTAAAGTTTTGCTTTCACATGAAGCATGAACAAGAGAGTGAATGAGAAAAAGAATGGGTGGAAAATGTGCTGCAAGTGGACAGAGAACTCAGAAATCCTCACTCCTCCTTGCCAGGGTAGATGCTCGGATCAGGAGGTCTTCATCTCCAGCCTCTTTTCCTCAGCAATGAGGAGATGCAGTGTCCTCCAGCAGATAAACCTCATCCTCTAGATCAACCTCATCCTCCCACAGATCAACCTCATTCTCTAGCAGATCAACCTCATTCTCCAGCAGATAAACCTCATCCTCCAGCAGATCAACCTCATCCTCCCATAGATAAGCCCTACCCTCCCACAGATAAACCTTGTCCTCTCACAGATCAGCATCATCCTCCCATAGATAAACCCCATTCTCCCACAGATAAACCCTGTCCTCCAGCGGATAAACCTCGTCCTCCCACAGATAAGCCTCATCCTCCCACAGATAAACCTCATCCTCCCGTAGATAAACCCCATTCTCCCACAGATAAACCCCGTCCTCCAGCAGATAAACCCCATCCTCCAGTGGAACATGCAGGGCAGGATCTCCCCAATTCTCAGAGCAGGCTGTAAGAGACAACTCTTGCTGCATTGGTTACATGGAGATCTGGTTTCCCATCTTGGGGTTTTACCTATTTTATTTATCTCAAACTATCAGAAAACTCTGAAAGTATGCTATTATTGTTCACAATTATAACTGTTGTATACAAGATAGCTGTGATTACCAAAATTGCTGCATAAAAATCTTCAGATAAAAGATTTTTTGGCAAAATGGCATACTGAGCCACTTCTGTATGCTTCAGAAATTCATTAGATTTTGCCAGATGTGGAGGGAGATAATCTGAATTTTTCAAATATAAATGTTACTTTTAATGTAAGTATTTGCTATATCACTTTTTAATTTGTAACTTTTAAAGTATCTTTATGATACTTTAAAAGTAAAAAAACAACCCAACCAAACAAAAAAAAGCCCAAAACCCAATAAATAACAGCATTTAAAATCAATCTGAATGTTCTATTAAACCTAAAGCACCTTTCCAAATTACTTGCCAAGAAATCTGTTATTGACCTCCTTGTAATCAGGACATTTTTGCAATCATAATCACAATGTAATCACTTATACATTTTCTTTTTTTATCAAAAAACACAATAAGAAAAATTAGATTAGCTTATGATTAATCTGCAAGGTAAAAAAATAAAGGCAAAATATCTAGATTTGAGAATGCCTATGAATTCTTAAAGCAAGATTGCTACCAAAAATATTCACTATATAATTCAGAAATTATTCTTGGGCTGTTTCCCATTTTATGAATGGTCTATTCTTCTGCTTTTATTAATATTGTTGACTAGCTACAACAGGTGACATTTTTATCCCCTTAGGCTGTCCATTATCCAAATGAAGGGCCATCTGGAAAGGGACTCTGTTCACTAAAAAATGTGACAGAGCTGATGGCTTTTTAACTGCAAGTCATCTATGATTGCTGGTAAACACCAAAAATTAGCATTGATCCCCCTCAAATGAAAAAAACAACAATAAAGTACTTCAGACAGGCTTATGGAAACACCTTCTCGGCAGATGTGCATGCTAATTAATAATTGTAGATGGCAACCCTTTCTCATTTTTGTAAATTAATGCCTGTTGAATCCTCTAAAACAAATAAACATGACTACAGATGGGGCAGCTACTTGGATATGCCCAGCAGAGCATATGTGGAGTAGGGAATGGGGTGGGTCTGAGATCTCTGCCGTTCTACAAACAGGCAGCAGATAAGAGCCATTACCAGAACCTGCCAGACTCGGGAAATCAGCGACTTTGGGCTCCTGCCCCCCAGGCCACGTTCTGGGAGGGTTTCCAAAGAGGAGGGGGATGCTGCACTGCCTCTGGATTTGAAGGCTGTGGCTGGGAGGGACCGGGGCAGCAGTCACACATTCAGAGGCAGAACAAGACTGGCACCATTTGGTTGTGACAACCTCAAAACTGTGTTTTACACCAACAGTACAAGAGGAATGGAAGCAGAGAATTAAAACCTACTCCACTCACCTGTCTTCCACCAATATCGTGTTTTCCTTCTGGGATGATGAATACACACCTGCAGTGAATGTACTCACCAAATCAACTGGAAACTACTCTTTGGGCTTTGATGGAATTGAACCAGGCTCTCTAACAGTACCAGCAAAAACTCACCAGAGTCTGACATATCCTGACAAAGCTGGAATCCACTAGGAACAGAACAAGTGAGGATCAGAAGCATCAGAAAATTGTCTCATAGTTTCAAATATCCTCTGCACTGAGATATCATTACAAACATGTTTATTTTATGACAAAACTGTGCCACAGTTATTAAAAAATAACTGGTTCCATATAAGTTGGACACAAACTCGTGATCTTTTGAACCATTGACTGAAAATGTGGATTTGGGGACTTTGTTTCCACCATCTGAAATCAGAACAGCAACACTCAAATACCTTTATGTTGACACAGAAAATATACATTAAAAATTCTTCAGCATACTTTTGTCATGTCAAAAGACATGAAGAGTATAATTTTCTTGCCTTAGAAAAATCATATCCATCAGAACCTATAATGACAACAGGACTAACAACCCTTGATTTACTTCCGCCCCCTACCTCATACTGGAAACCATCTATAACATCCTTTCTGCATCTGGTGCCACCCCCGTGAATGCTTGAGGAACAGGCTTGGGTGATGTAAGAGTCCCCACTCTTGATCTAGCAGGTGTATGACTATGAGGGCTACACCATGTTCATATATCACACTGATTGCAAGGAAAAACTTAAAAGGAAGAAAAAGATCTACAGCAATAATATTAAAGCTTTCCAATTAACCAACAAATAAAAGCAATAGACTTTGTCACAGCACAAAACATGAAAGAATTTTAGTTTTAAAGTACTGCTCTGCACGACACAGCAAACAGAACAATCTAATTATTGTCTGCTTGTCTAACACGAAGGCAGCATTATCCACAAACATCCTGCAGCTAGGAGATAAGATGCTGGAGAAGTACTATAAAATGGTTTATAATGCAGCTAACAATGATTTGGTAATTTGGACATTTCATATTTAATGAAAAACTATTTAAATCAGAAATCACCAGACATGCAATGACAAGGTTTATTTATACTCTTTTTTATGTCTCAAACCAATGACTGAATTCTCTCAATTTTTTTAAATAGCACTCTTTTAACATGAAGGGAGAAAGTTGGATGCTTGGTATTACTTTTAAATTAAACCACACAACTGGTATGAATAAAAGGAAGCCTCCTAAAGCATTCCATAATAACAGGGATAACAACTGGCTAGCAGAACACTTGACTTGTTTTTTCCCAGCAGATTTGAATGTAATGTATTGAAAATTATTTCTAGCCCTCCCTGATATCACAAATCACAACCTGTATAAAGCCACATGAGCAATCAAAGATCCATTTGAGCTGTGATTCATATGTGCATGTGCTCAGAGCTGGTTCTGTTCAGTGCTCTATAATCAGGGCTGTAAATATTTTTCATTAGTTTCCCTTTTCATTAAAGATGTGAAAAGATGGAAGAGATTTAAAAAGAATGAATTTGGTATATAAGGCCAGTGGGCTTTTGAAGGCAAAATTTTACCTGCTCTGTGTGTGTGTGTGTGGGTGTGTGTGTGTGTGTGTGTGTGCGCACATATATTCATATTCAATTTCTGAGCAGACAATATTTCATAAAGTAATCATGGAAGAAGTCCTTTATTACCCTTTCCAGAAAAGGTTTCTCAATCTTCAAATCAAAATGTGCAAACATATTGAATGGATCCTGATAATCAGGATCTTTTTCTCTAAAACTTCACATTACCTACCAAATAAGTAACTTTTCATGAAGATGGAATGGTTATTGAGGCCACTCTTGTATGTAGGTACACATAATGTGTCTATGTATTATTATTACATAGAAGTCATATGTAGAACAAATAGCAAGATATACTTAAGAGAAGTTTAATATTCAATGTCTTTTTTGAACATGAGTGGAAGGCATGTCTGGAATTTAGATTATAAAAATTACTCATTGAAGAAGAAAACATCCGGAATTCACCTCTAGAGAAGACAGATGAGGAGTAAAAGTACAGATTGGAATGAGGAGCTGAGCTGGCTCACATCATTGGCTGTAAGTTCCTTTCTCCAGCTATTTTACTTGTAATAAATTTCTGCATAAATGTGATCTGCAACACTTTTTTTTAGGACAGAGTTAAGGAACCAGATCTAATACTCAGTCTGGTTTGCCTGAATGATGTGGTTGGTCTCTGTCTGTCTAAAGAAATGCCAGGAAACTCCTTCACTGTCACAGTGGAATAGAAGCAGGGCCCCTCTACAGTCCAGTGCCACTCCAGAGCCCAGTGCCACTCCAGAGCCCAGTGCCATTCCACAGCCCAGTGCCACTCCAGAGCCAGTGCCACTCCAGAGCCCAGTGCCATTCCACAGCCAGTGCCACTCCACAGCCCAGTGCCATTCCACAGCCAGTGCCACTCCACAGCCAGTGCCACTCCAGAGCCCAGTGCTACTCCACAGCCCAGTGCCACTCCACAGCCCAGTGCCATTCCACAGCCAGTGCCACTCCAGAGCCCAGCTGGGGTCCTTTCTGGTCTTGTAGAACGAGCTTTTGTCCCTAGCAAAGCTCCCCATGGCTCCTGCCACATGGAGAGAGCAATGCAAGAGAGAACACTTTAGATGCAGCCATACAAATATTTTCTGAGTATCAGGGGCCAAGGATTATGAAGCGAGCTCTGTCTTGATTTGCAGTTCTCTAATTACAAGAAAAATTACAGAATTTCAGATGCTTTTTAGTACATGAAGAGGATTTTCATGCTGAATGTGATATATTTATCCCAGCATTACCATTGATGATGGTTATTAGATTACTTTCTATATAGTCACTATGTGTATTTTTTAATATTCTTTTAAATTCTACTCAGTCTCTAGATAAAAATTCACAGCATTAACTCTCTGCATAAAGACTGAAAATTTTTTGCAATTTGCAGCCATGATGGTTTGGACTTCTGAGCTGTGGGAAGCCTGGATACTGTTTAAATGTTTTACTTTGGACAGCTCAGTTAATACTGAATTCCAAAGGAAAAGCCAAACATTGCTTACTAATTAAAAAAATCAAGATTGAATTCAGGTTGTGGAGTGACATATTTGCTAAATCATAGAGCTATGGCTGACTGAAATATTTTACTTGAATTAGAATTAAAAATCAAATTTATTTCTTGAATTTTATCTGCATAAAGCAATAAAGACACTATTTTGTATAGCAATTACAGCTGACAGAGGAACAAATGGTTAATGTTTACCATTTTTCCCTTGCTTGCCGTTTCTCAGAGGCAAAACTGAAAGGAAATAATATAATAGGGTTTTTTAAATGGGGAGCAGAGAGAGAAAAATGTTAATAGCTTGGATAATAATTTAGGAATATATTTTGAGAATATTCCCACATAATCAATGAGGAAGCAAATTTGATAGCAATGTTCCTTTAAGAAAATATCCATTTTTAATGAAAATGAAAGTTAAATTCATTAAGTCTTCTACTATAGGGCAGAAAGGTACTTCAGGACCTTAGGTGGTCATAAAATCCATCTCCCTCAACAGGGCAGGATAAGCTACACTAAAATGATTTCTGACAGCTGTTTCCTTAATCTGTTCTTGAAAATCTCTGGTGTGTGGAAAGGCTGCAGCATCCCAGGGTGACAGATCCAAGCGCTCAACTATTGTTGCAGTGAGAAAAGTGGTTTTGGTTGCTTCTCTTTCCTGATGTTCAATCTAAAGCTCTCTCACTGAAAAAGAGTCAAATTACTTTCTGTCCTATCCCCTATCCTGATCTGCAATGGACATGGAGAACAATTTATTACCTTCCTATTCGTGATAACCTTTATTCCTTTTAAAGACTGGGATCCTCTCTCATGTCAGTTGTATTTTTCCATCTGAACAAGCCCAGCTCTATCACTCTTTTCTGGGAGATCATATTTTCTCTGATCATATCTGCTTCCATCCTCTGAGCTGGCTCTGATTACTCTGCCCCTTTCCTCATATGCCTAAAATGTCTAAAATCAGACACAGAGCTACAGCCTGCCTTGCAAATCTGCAATAAACAGACAGCAGTAGCTTCAAAACCCCTCAGTCGTTAGAAACCTGAGGCACATTTTTAACCCCCAGTGCATGTATATCTAAATGACATAATTTTCGAACTAGTATGCCAAATATTGAGGGACATTAGGAGAACTACAGCTTGAATCTGTAATAAAAAGCATGGTAAAATGAGCAACGACTGAACTGGTCACAACCTCTCCCTGGACATAAACACAGCAGTGACCTCAGGAAGAAACAGCTGAACACCAAACTTCTGACACTGCTGGGTGAAGGCCAGCTATGACAGAGCTGGTGATGTAACTGCCCCTTCACACTGAAGTAATGAATCCAAGTGATCAGCCCCCAAAGTTATCAAGTTTCAGTATTAAGAAAGTTGTCTGAGCAGCTTCATAAAATGTTGAACTTCTTCACGCTGCTCTGAGGGAAACAAACATTGTTAGATGTGTCTGTCCTTTGTCATGTTTCTGATTAAAACCCAGAAGAAAGAGAACTTGCACAAGCACTTGGATATGCAGAAGAAAAAAATCTAATTGTATTAAAGAAAATATATAAAAGAAAAATGAAATTATTCTTGTTATTGCTTGTACACAGCTCTTCCAGTTTTCATTACTTTAAAATCAAATTTAATCCACAATTTCTCATATCTCTCTCTTAGCCATGAAGTTTGCTGTTAGTGATTCCCCAGGAGTACTGAAGTAAACTACATTGATCAGCTGATGTATGTATTTTAGGACTCCAGTTACACAAGTGCATGCGTAGGTTAAAGTTGTGTCTGGAAGCACAACATTAACATAGGATAAAAAGCCTCCTTAATCACCTTACCAAGCTGTTCAGCCTAATTTAATTCAGATATCAGGGAAAGGATGTTCGTTCTTGGGAGAACTTTCCAAAACTGCGTGGTTATTAAGGTAACACATGGTTAAGACACAGTTATTAAGATATTATGATACAAATATACCTTTTATTCGGTTTTGTAGTTCTTTATCCTTTCCTCTTTTTCTTGGTTATAAAGGAAAACTTCAATGGTACTGTCAACAGCTGAATTCCTCGAATATCCTTGAATCTCTATTATCAATAGTATTTCCTATGTCATAAGCTCATTGTGGTTTTAATTTGAATCAAGTGTCATATTTTATCATTCAAAAATATATAAAATTACTGAGCACCCATCAAATGACCATTCACTGAACGTATGACAGAATGTATCTTAGAAATTTGAGGGCATTGTGAACAATTACATCCAAATTTAGCGCAAAACATTCAAGCAAACCTATGAAGGCACAAAACCCAGTGATATTTCTAGAATGTCTCCTTTTATTAGCAACACTGTTCTCGCAGTGCTGTCTCACAAAAACGCAGTCCTCAAATTGAGAATCTTGAAGCACACATTCACATCAGCTTCACAGCCAGATGCTGAATTCTGCCTTAAATTTTTCATGTACAAGGTTTTCCAAACAACAAACTTAGAGTTATTATATTACTTTCCTCAGAGTTCCATACAACTATAGTGTATAAATTATAGTGTTACTGAAAGTAATCCTGTGAATTAACAGTGTACATATCAAATGCAATACTGTTATTCAGAAATTACAAATATTTCACTCTGTTGTTCTTCCATCAAAACACCTCAGACGATACTAAATGCCTGAGAACTTTTTAGACATTTTTAATGAGTCAAGAGATCAAACAGTTTATGGATATGAACATGGAGAAATGTGACAGTCTTAGGGAATTGTACAACAAGACTATAAATTCATTGATTATATTGTGTTTTTTCCAATCAGCACATCTCCTAGAGGATACCTAAAATGTTTTCCACTAAAAAAGGGAATGACTCAAGGGAGGGAGAGTAGGAACACATGCTGGCTATGAGTCTACCTGACAGCTAGAGAGAATTATTATCTGATCCTAGATAATAAAAGAGTCCTCACTATCTCCAGCACCATGCAAATTCTAGGCAGAACTGCAGCTCCTCTGACATCTAAACACCTAACTATATTTTGATTTGTTATCTGTCTGTATCTCAGAAATTTTAGTGGTGGTTTAAGAAGCTGATCTTTTAATCTTTTCTTAATCTGTAGCATTCTGTATTTTTGTGCTGCAGACATGAAAAGTGTTCTCTTCCCCAGAATGAGTCCCAAGATGTCTAAACAAAGGCCCAGGGCCTCATCACTCTGTCTTCTGTAATGTCCTCAGTGACTGTTCTCACAGATTTAGCTGTTATCTGAACTGCTACCACCACGTGAAAAGATGAATGAGCAGCTTCCAGTGCTGCTGCCACAGATGTCCCAGTCCATAGATCATGCAGAGAGTTTGCTGAAAGATGGTGCAGTCTGGGGCCCCTGTGTCCCATGTCATCCCCCCTTGCCCTGGGACACTCTCCTGGGGCAAAAAGTGAGGTCAGAATAATAACCAGGTCACATTATCGTAGTTGGGGCAGCTAAAACTTAGAGAAGTAGTTTACAAAACTCATAACGAGCCCTTTGCTGCGTCATGAAAGAAATGAGCCCGCTGACTTGAAGAGTCCCAGGAGCACACACTGGGCACCGAGCTGGCAATCGCTGCACGGAGGAATGAGGGCTCTTTGTGCACTTCTTACAGGCACACATCACATCTGTACAATAATCAAAAGTCAGCCATCCAAACTTGAGCTGAAATGACAGATAGATGGAATATCTGAAAAGACACACACTGTATTCAGGCAAGTCTGCCTAACATCTATTCTGACGTGACGAAATAGAAATCTGCAGTCTTGCTCCAGCAGGCTCTAGTGAACAGAACGCTGCACATTTGCTTGCAAATTTGAACCTGACCAACTATAGCCTCTAAGGGGAAATATCATCTTTCCTTTTCCCTTTTATTGGCTTATCTATCCTCTCTCCTCAGTACCATAACTATACATCCCTTCAGAGGGACTGAATAACTTATTCCGTAACCCATGTGTTTTGCAGAAGTTCAGTGCAAATGTTATGTTCAGTTTTTCTGATCATTAAAATCAAAGGAAATTTCTGATAAAAAGGCTGTGATGCTTTTGGACATGAGATTACAACTGCAAGATTACAGGTTTTCTTGTAAAGAGCAACTATAAGAAGCCACTTTTTTTATTTTGTAACCTGTACCCAAGGATTTGAAAAAGCATCATGTTATACAGCTGCAAAAGTCATGGTCCAAAGTTCAGTTCCACCACAGGTGGGTTGATTCTTTGTGTGACAAGTGAAACTGATCTCCAGAGACCCACAGGATAACAAACCAGCTCTTTTAATTATACTATCAGCTACAATGACAGTCTCAAAACCAAAGAATTGCCAAAACAATGCAGATTTCACAGTGTCTCTAGATGTATCTTGAGAACAATCAATTGAAAATTTTTGAATTGTTATTGACACTTGATTCAAATTAAAACCACAATGAGTTTACGACATGGGAAATATTGATATTAGAGAATCAAGGATATTCGAGGAATTCAGCTGTTGACAGTACCATTGAAGTTTTCCTTTATAACCAAGAAAAAGAGGAAAGGATAAAGAGCTGCATGAAATTACAAATGACAGCTATGTTATCAAACCTGCTGAAAAGTTTGTGTTAAATTGTTTGAATAACCCTACCTTAAAAATGCCCTCAATAACAGACAATTAACTACTACTTAGATGGTGTCACTTATTCTAATGAAATTCATGCTCAATACTTTAAAGATATACAAATGGATGTATCAAAGAGATTTAGACGCCTAAATGCCTCTAGTGATATGTGCCATTAGCACCTAATACAGGCTCATAAAAACGTACCTCAATCAAGCAAACCTACTAGATTCTTAACCTCTGATGTATGACACCCCATTTTAATTTTAAATTAGAAACTCCTCTTTCTTTTTTTGTTAAGAAGGTTAAGAATGAAGATGAAAAGAAAATGAAGATAGGGCATATTATATGTATATTGAAAAGTCAGTTTGCATTTTCAAAAAATGCATGCTGATGAAAAATTAATCACACTGTGTTTCTCATCATCCCTGTGAAACAGAAACCCTTTCTTGATAATGTACTGTATAAACCATGCTCAATATAGGAAATTTGAAATTTGCTTTTTTCTTTGCTCCATATTATTTTGGGTGATATATACCTCGGTTTAAACACTCATCTCCTTATGTCTCCTGCATCACTTTGGCATGATCTTGAGCAAAGCCTTTTATCTGACAGTATCAACAGAAGCAGTAATGGGCTGGGAGTTTGGGCCTTGGCATGAAGGATGCGTTCAATTGCTGCTGGACAAAGTACTAACAGCAGCCTGACACAGCCCAATAGATTAAATTTGTCATTAACCTTAAAACCGTTAATACATCCTCCCTTTTGGATTTTTCTAAATTGCTGTACAAAAATGCTGGACTATCAAAAAAATGCTTTAAAAAGCATTCTTTGGAGTTTAAAGCAAATTAATAGAGTTATGTAAATCATGGGACATTTATTTCAGCTGTGGTTTCGGTTTATAATTCTAGTTTGATTCTTTTTTGGTTGATTGGATTACAGGGAGGGAAAATTGCTTTGCTGCCCTTACAAAGACACATCAGCACTTGAACAAAGTCTGCCCCGTCCTTTGAATTCTTTTGCAAGTACCATCAAGTCCAGGTTTGTTCTCATTCAGAAAATATGCACCAGTTCAGCTGCCTGTCAGCTCCTCAGCACGGCAGCAGTGGGACAGCTTAGGGGGACTCTTGCAACCAACATGAAGAATGACATCTGCCAGAGGAGATGCAAGAGGCTCTGGCTTCCTCAGGGCAGCTGGAAGGTGTTCCATGCCAGGTGCCACACCGGGGCCAGGCGGTGCAGCCATTTGTACGCACAGGAGTGTGGCAGATTTCATCTGGGTGAACTGCATTTTCTAAAATCAAAGCAACTGAGACAAGCAGAACAAAGAATATGCAATATAAGGTTGAAATAAGTCTCAGATGTGTGAGGAAAATGTTTGGAGCATTTTTTTGCAAAAAAAAATATTACTGCATACATTATAGGACTTCCTTGATTCAAATGTGTGTTGAATTTAATTAGGTGATGTAGTAGATTTACTTGCTTATTTACACCTCCAGCCATATTAAAAAACCCTTTCCCCTGGAACACCTAAGAGTATTGCCTAAGCAGCCATTTGGGAGTTTCCTATTAACTGATGTTCCTGAAAGCCCGAGGTTCTAATGTCCTACTTCTCAACTGTGCAGAATCCATTGATAAGACTGTGAGTGCTCAGAATTATTTTAATGCAGATGCCAACTAAGTTTAATGTGGGATCTTTCTGCAGTGTTTCTTGCAAATCATCTGAGATGACTGCACCTGCAGTGCTTGCTTTAGGTGCACTCTCAGGCCTGTGCAGGTGAGAGCACACCTGCAGTGTGCTGCAACCAGCGGCACTGCCCTGCTCCTGTTCCCTGCTGACTGACAGATGAGTGAATAAATAAGTGAATTAATTAATTAATTAATTAATTAATTCATGATTTTCCAGAGCAGTGGAGGAGGACAGATCTTAGAACTCCTGGTACTCCAAATGCGTCGATTATGGTGCTCAGGGTAATCAGAGGTAGTGAGAGATGGGGATGAATTTTTCTAGGAGTTTCACAAACAAATTAAAAGCCCTGTAATTTGATACTGAGGCAAGAGTAAAACATCAGCACAGGAAATCTGAGTCTCAGGAATATGTTGCTACATCAGCACAAAATCTGCAAACAGTACTACATCAGGGGAGTCCACTTGTCCCTTCAGCCTCATCTCAGTAAATAGGTTGCTACCTGTTGTCTTGTGTGGGGATGATACCTTTCCACCAATGCCCTAAGTCAATTATGCTGTTGTGTAGATAAGAGGAAATGACTCCTGACTCCTTTTGTAGTCAGTGAAGGCTCCAAACCATGAAATTATATTGCTATTATTTTAGTAAGAACTGTGAGTATCCTGAAATGATCCAGGGTTTTTAAAATTTCAGTCACAACTTATCCCTATGGCATGAGTCCAACAGGCTTTAAATAAAACATACAGAGAAATTTTTCCTCTTCGACTCTTTGCAATTTTCCTGATATTATTTCTAAGGATAACTTGTCCTTGTACTCTAAAAAAGGCAGGCTCATCATTCGGGACCCTAATATTAACAGTGAATTTGAAGTGAAGTATTACCCAAGAGAAACATCCTGTTCCCAGATTTGCCATCTGTTTTGTTTCTACATGATGCTCAAAGAGAAAGAATCTATTACGCTGGGTATATATCACTGGGTATATATTTAATATTTCTTATGATATGAGATATAAAACTTTACCAAAATGTGTCCTCAAAAGCTGCAACAAAAGACTGGAGTGTGAAGCCTAAAGCAAACAAAGTGTTAATTAACACACTTAATGAAATGGTAACAAAGCGATAGGAAAGAATAAGAGGAGAGGAAATGCAGTAGTTCCCACTTTAGCATTCTAGGTCACATGCTCAGTCTCAGGGATTGAAGGGAATGAGAGAAAGAGAAAAACCTCACACCCTACTGAGGTAAGGGGAAAAAAAGCAGGTTCCTATGGCAGATTCTGTGAGCTGGTCTCATATTTAACCCTCAGACAGTTTAACAGCCGTGGCTAATGGTCAGAGCAGGGGAGCTGTAACTCAGAGCAGAGCCAGCCAAAGGGGAGTCTGCACGAGGCAATTAGCCAGCCTTGCAATTCAGCTGGGCTTTTAAAGCAACAAATACAATTGGTATGGCTCACTATAATCTTAGCACTGCATTTGTTCTTTAACTTTTGTAACTGTATTCCATTATGAAAATTTTTGTTGTAAGTAACTGCATTTGATCACCAGAGCTTGTCCACTGCTGAGCCTGAGCTCATTGCAGCACCAGGAGGAATCCAAAGCTCCTCCAAAGAGGCAGATTTGGTCACTGTCCAGCACCAGGTGCAGAACTCCTCAGTATCCAGACAGGTGATAAGGTTCGCCTGGGTGGGAATGAACTCATCACTTAATGTGAGCACACTAACAAAAATTTCTCTAGCATAAATTTACCTGAAAAAAGAGAATAGCAAGAGATATTTGGTATTAGTGACATGCTCAGTGCTCTCAAATTGCTAATAATTTTGAGGAAGAATTTGAACAAAGCCAATTCTAGACTGAGCATGTTGCTGAAGTCCTGCTTGGGAGATTTTCCATTTGGAAGACTTATTTAGTCTTTGGGAGAGAGATTTGAACAAGATGAGAGCATTCACTTTTTGATAATAAGCAAATAATTTGCTCAGTTTGTAAAGGATTCTACAAACCACTTCAGCCCATTCCTATGCTTCTGCTGAGCATTCCTAAGAGAACAGAACAACACAATTACTTCTTCCTGTGAAAGAGGAAAAACAGGATTGCAGAGGTTACAGGGGACAATGGGGGCAAAGGTGCCTCTGCGACAGTGCTTGTTTCAGGTAGCAAAGTCAGCAAGTGCTTGATTTCTGTTTCCAGGAGGGCCTGAATGTTGGCTGTTCGGCTTAAGCAAGCGTAAGAGGAACAATCAGTAAGGGCTTGTACCTGGAATTTCTGCAGAATCAACAGCCTCACAAGCTGAGCTCTAAGCAGCATTCGTGTTGCAGCAAATCTCCCATGGCAAATCACTTCGATAGCACCAGCATTTTCTTTCTCATTGATTCAGCTGCCTTGTGTTTCAGCACCTCTTTCTATTACCAGAGCTAGAAATTAAAATTAAGGAGAGGAACATCTTTTTTCTTGGCTTTGTTTCAGGTCAAAAAAGTGGGTAACCCCAGAAGAGAAAATGCTGTGATTTGCCCTTTTGGAGAGAGATTCTCCCGTGGCAATTCTATGTGTAAGTTTTCACACTATGAATAACAGGTGGGACAGATTGACTTTCACAGTTTCTTTGAGGTGGGATAGGATGTTCATACCAACTCGAACTTGAGTTCACTCATTTGCAGAGCTGAATAGTTTGCCATCTAGGAGGGTAAAAAGAAAAGGAGGAATCAAGAGAATAATCTTTGCCATGACAGCACTGTGCCTGGGAAGCTCACACAGGATTTTGTCCCCAGCTCACCCTTCTCCTTCTCTGACACCAAGACAAAAAGCAGGAATATGAAATTCAAACATTTTTCTTCTCTCAGATACATAATCTAAATAATTAAGGTACCTAAAGCACTTGATTCCCCTGTAAAACTGATCCCGTGGTAGTTTCGATAGAGAACTCATGCATCATGATTACTGGAGGAGGTACATCGATGCATTATTCATGGCCACAAAGTGAACACACCACCTTACTCTCAAATGACCCTCATTATTTGGGACATTCCTCATTTTAGATTCACATTTATCTCTATCCTGTACTGAGGTTACCATCTGGTCATTTTTTTCTTTACTGACTCAGGCTGTTACTTTTATATAAAAGTCTTTTAAAGCCAAGCACTAACCAATTCTTTCAAATAGCTTCAATAAATAAAAAGAAATATACTGTCTGTGATTAGCAAGGAAAGGAAGTCGGCAGGCATTTAAAGATCCTACAGTAGTGTTAGAATGAAGCCAAGGCTAATACAAACAATATTTGTTTCTCTAATAAATCTTCACATTAATTTTTGATGCTCATAACAAACAAAGCAAAAATGAGATCCAGTAACAAGACATATGAAAATATAGATAAATCTACATCTGCAAATTTTAACCTACACAAAGGTGATGAAATCATTAACCAAGAAAATGATAAAGAGCAAATGACATAAAACTAAGCAGATGCAGTTATTTGAGAGAGCAGAGGAGAACAGATGATACAATATTTATAACTGAAATCCACTGTCAGCAGCAACATGTAGGGAATTACACACAAGGGACAACCACACTAGAGATTTCTTTTTACTGCTCCAGATAAAATTCTCAGCCTCTCAGCTTATTTTGTCTTTTCTACTTATTTTTTCTCTCACTGCATCCACAGCAGCAGAACCGAGCCAACACCATGAGTTATTATTCACTTGACTGAAGGACTCTATTTGCTCACACAGCATTTCTGCCCCTTTTTGTTCATTTTCAGTAACTTTCTAGTTATCTTCAAGAAAGGGCCAGTAAACCAGGATCATGGAAGAAGCAGAACCATTGCTAGTAAAGATGCACAGCTCAGAAAAGGCCTTTCTCTCCTTTACAAGAGCTCCTGCTCCTGAGAGCAGCCCCACCACACTGTGCTGTGTTCAGCACTAGGGCCACAAAGGTGTATTTCTGCATCTGAATTACAACTTTTAATGTACTTGTGTCTTGTTAAAGTGAGACAGAAAGGTGAATGAATGGCTGAGTCCCACATATTTTATAATGGTTGAGAAGGATTTAATTAATTTAATCAGGGGACTGTGGTTGGAAGTGTTAGAATTTTTGTGATACACAGAGGCACAGTGTCAGCTTTCAGGATTCTGCTCCTTCACTCCAGCTAAAGAATTGCTTTCTTATTAAAAAATTCAGTGTGATCATTTGCTTTTCTCAAAATGCTCACACAATGTATCAAACCAGAAATATTTTAATCACATCTTTAAAGGTGTATTAATGCCTTGTCTTGTTATGCCTGTATTTCATCCCTTCTGCACTAATACCAGCTTCCTCAAGAGAAGCTATTTCCTCCTTTGGAGTGAGAGTTCTCTGATACCTTCTCTGACCATCACTCCTACGTGCCAGGTACTCTGGAAATGTGTGAGAGAGGTGCAGGACTTCAACCTCAACAATCATTGTTTTATCTCACCAAAGGAACAACCATTTACCAGATGAAAACCTAAAAACTGAGAAAAAAGAGGATCATTAACACTAACAACTACTAATACTGACAGCTGAAACATTATTTGAATCAACAAATTTGAGGTTTTACTCTTCCTGAACTCAAGAAATTTTCATGAAAGCATTAAAGGTTATTTTTCTATAAATTTTAATTAATATTTATTTTTTCAAGGGCTCTGCAAATTATGGCTAGCTTTTGGTATATACTCCATCACTGCCTCCTGCAGCATAGTTCATCTTTTATCTCTGCAAAAATTATGAATGAGTGTTTTGGTCACCTTGGTTTTGCCTTTGCCCTTCCCATTCTCCCCTGTGAGAATCTTCAATATCCTTCAACACTTGAAGTTCAAATATCTTCTTGTTATAAGGAATAATATTAAGAGCTTTGACTGGGATTTCTGCTTTAGATTTCTCGGTTCGATTAATAGAAAATAATCATTGTCACTCTCTCCCTCTCTGGTGATTTGGTTAATTAAATGGTAGAAGCAGCACAAATAATTTCTACAGCAGCGTACTTATTGTTTTTGAAATTATGTGAAAATTAGTCCCTTACTAGATGATTAGGGGTTTTAGATCTGCTAATGAACAACAATAGTCTGCCATTGCCATCTTTTAATTTACTTTTAATCACCAGCTAAGTAACAAAGAAATGTCTTTTAAAATAATTAAGACTACATATCAAGTCTCTGTAGGACATCAACAATAAAGGGGGTAACGATGCATCCAGTCATCATGGAAACAATCAAAAATGTCTTGCTTTAAACAATGCAGAGCAATTCTCACTCTCTAAATGCATCTGTGCCAGAAAATACCCACAGCTTTACAACATTTTTCATGCTGTAGAGATCACACTCACACACACACACACACACATAGAGAAAAAATAATGAAAAAATAATGATGGAAATCACCTATGGAACAGGGCAAAGATGTAAATTAAGATATCTGTGAAAGGCAATCACTTTGCTCTGACTTGACAGAACCCTTTCAGCACCACAGTATGACCTCAGCTGTGACAACACGGCACAGTGAAAGATGCCAAACCAAAACCAGCACTTGGAGGCACAGAATGCTTTTTTTTTTCCCTCCCATAATCTTCCTGCATTTGTCTTCTTTAGATATTTAAAAGTAAAAATTTGAAGAACTGAAAAATAAGTTCCCAAAGATCTTTTCTTATGTGTCTATGACACATAAGAATATACCTGGAGGTGAGAAATTGTAATAAGTTTACTTTACTCTATTAACTTTTTAGTTACAGTATTGTAGATGAATATGGTATTTATATCTGTTGCTATAAAATTAACCCACCATAACTCTAGGATGGGATCCTCACTGAGGAGAGGAAGTTACTGCACTTAAAATTACCAGACCATCTGTAGAATTTACAGTAATATTTAACTGAACAGTAAATGCAACAAAAACTTTACTTGAATTCTTGACTAAAAAAAAGGAATTGTCCTAAAATTTCGCTATTATGAAGCATCCAAGACATGTATTGGCACTCCAGAGAGCTGCTGCACTCTAATGCCAGTGCTGCCTTTTGAAAGGGGCTTTCAAGCAGCACCGTTTGGCCCATGGGAGTGCAGTCTGTAGAGCACTGCTAGGGGACTGCTTCAGGGCCATCTGTGCTCTGGCTGGAAAGATTTTAGTTAATGTGGAAAACAAAACAAAACAAAACAAATCAAAACAAAACAAAAAACAAAAAACTTTAATTGCTCTCTTCACAGCTTCTCTTTCCATTTGGAGAATTGCATTTTGAATTGCAAATTGTGAGCTGGCTGTGGCCAAATAGGTAACTCAGTCCAGCTTTACATCAGTAGAAGAAGATTCTCAGCTGGACACTTGGGACACCAGTGAATGATGGCAGAGTTAGACTCCTGCCAGCTTTACCTTCCCCACCTTCTACAGCACCAGTCCCTCTTTCTGCCCTTCCTTCCTTTTTTCTCTTCAAAGATTGGCTCATTTTACACAAAATCTAAAATCTTCATGGTAACAGACCATGTCTTGTGTTTGTACTGTCTAAGAATTCAGGCTGACTGTCACATGAAGGTCTCAGTGTAGCACTATTCCCTGCTGTAACATTCATCTGAATTTTACATTTATTGCGTGCACTGTTTTCTCCTTTTCATCCCAACGACTCTAATTGACACTCTTTCAGCCATTTTCAGTAATCCTCTGCCTTGCTGGGCCTTTTCCCAGCTCTCTAAAGACTGTTAAATAGCCCATGCACAATGCTGTAGTCAAACTGATGTTAATTTTTAAACAGCTGTTTGCAGAGCATCCCCAACGCAATCTGTGGTGTGTAAGAGAGACAACTTCACCTATTTGTCATTTGATATCTCCACCTATCCAAACAAACATTAGAGCCAGTTCTCAGCTGCACTGCTTCACAGAACCCTTGCCCACTGACATAGAACCTTCCAGACTTCTACAGAGTCTACTGTTAGAGAATTCTGGTTTTTCTGCCCTGCATTTCACATTTCTCTGTCACTGGTCATTATTATGATCAGTTCCATTCTGTGAAGCCCAACATGGCCTTACTACTGCTGCCTTATGATATATCAACCATATAAAATATGTCATTATCTCTTTATGTGTCTTAAAACCTTTTAAGCTCTTATTTAATTACCTCATTATTGAATGAAGCCTCTTTAAAGAAAACTGCACAGCAATTCTAGAAAATCAAAATGCCTATTAGGACCTATAATAGACATTCAAGATGCTAATTTTAAGCATCACTTTTGAAAATCTTGACTCAGACACTTGTTTAGTAAACATATGAGATTACAACTGCGGAACAATATCCATAGTAATTCTGGAAAAGGAAGCTTTTAAAAAACTTTCTTTAATAAATACTGTATGACAAAACCTAGAGCAAAACTACCTTATTTATAGTCTAGCTTGAAGGATAAAACAGGTAATTCAAACAGCTTTGCAATTCACATTTCACATAAAGATAACTCCTATTTTAAATGTAATTTAATATTTGGGGGGTTATTTGTTATTTTTTGCTGTATACATACTTTGAAAATGCAAATGCAGTTAAATTTGAAAGATAAAACAATATTAAAACTCGGATAAAAATCCCTGCAATTAAGAGGTTGACTTTTCTCAGTTCTGTGTAGCATGTGTAATTTCTTCCCAGATATCAACAAGTAAAACACACCAGCTTTCCAGTTACATGTATTTTGTCACCTTGCAGCACACAGGGTAAAATTTGGACTATCCTATACTTTTTGCCTTTTTAAATGTTAATGAGTATCGTCATGGGTATGAACCATTAATTTCACCCATGGGGACATCCTGGGGCGGTCTGTGTCTCTGATGAAAGGCAGTGTAAGTCCAGATGCACATTGTCCACCATCTGTACAATGGTCCTCAGCTTCTCATTCTCCTGGAACTAAATGGCTCATGTGTATTCAGGAGACTTCAAAAATGTAACCAAAAAGACTGAAACTTGGAGTGGTCCTTTTATGCCTTTGATGTACAAAGCAAATCAGTCTGAACTCATCAGAGACTACTGATGACAGGGGCTGGGCTAATCTTGGAATGATCAAAGCACTCACAGTCAGTGACATTTGGAAGGAAATTAATGATTCCTTCATAAAGGTTCTAACCATCCTATAAACAGGATAAATGTAGAAATCCTTTGATGGATGGTACCATTAAGTACAGCAAATGTTACTGAAAATAATCACAATGGCGGCTCATTTATTAAGAAACTGCTCCCTACATTCATTTACATTCCACTGAACAGATTGTATGAAAGCGGGTTGGTTTTTTTTTTTTCTAGTCTGGTTAACGTTCTCTGAAATGAGAAATTACACACTGAAAAGCAGTACTTTGTATGTGCCATGTCAGAGAATTACAAGGGATCATTATCCAATCTTTGAGACACAGAATTATTACAGATTTATCAATTGTTTCCACTGATGTAAAAGGTCTGATAATGGCACGATGTGCCTGACTAACAAGAATTACTATAATGAAGTTAAATCCTTTAACTTATTTAATGATTCTTGTTGGCAATTATTACTTATCTGGGACCAGAGAAGAAATTGTCAAATATGCTGTTATCCTTGAAATGATTGGAGGTTAAAGGGTGAAACTATAAATTCAAGGTTGGCATTTGCTTCTTAGAAAAGATTTGCTAACATTGTTAAATATGTTGAAGTCATATTTGTACTGGCACAAGATAAAGCAACCAATCAACTTTTTCAATAGAGTCTCTCCCTGCCTTTTTACTCTCTTGCTTTATTTAATAAAGCAACATGGGGTGTGAATTACCAGGCTCACTTAACAGTTTTACAAGTATTTTACCTTTTACTCTGTAGCCTCGAGAAGTTCTCCTAACAGAATGAAACTTAAGTGAACAATTGTTTTAACTGTAACTAGGCATGATTTTGGCATGTGGTCCAAGGAGGAGGAAAAGGAATAATCAAACAACACTTTTGCCTCCTCTGGTGAGAACTGATATTGCTTATATTAGTGAAATGTCTTGCCTCCAAGTCTGTATGCAGACTGGAAATTATTTGTTGTGTTATGAGAGCATCAGGAGTACAAATCAGTTGGCAATTTTTGATAAACAGTATAAGACAAACCTATAGATTTAGTTAAATGTCCTCTGCTAATATGGGAGTTGGCACCATACACCACCATCATGTAAACTTTTCTTTTTCTTGTCTCTCATTGTTAGCAAATTTTTTAAAACATTTTTGTCACAGTTTTTTAACTATTTAAGTTTTTGTCTTGTTAAAAACAATAGCACTGCCATTATTAAAGATTGAGTCTTTTTGAAGCTTTCGAACAAGATCTCTTTTTAAAGTGCAGCAATACCCTAAGAGCAAACTGCTTAACCAGCCAAGTGCCCCTCACTGTGGTGACCAGGCTCTTGTCACCCTGGCTGTCGGTGCCTGTGGGTGACAGATCAGTATTTACATGAAGCATACACATTTCAAAGTTCCCAGGTGTGCTGAATTCATTTTTAATGGATGGATTTCAGTCTATTTCATCAAACCTTACTTATAATTCCAGAATTCAATAATTTAATTTGTTTAATACCACATTAAGAATAGGATATTCTATGTCAAATTTTTGCAGTTGTTCAAAACTAGAGAATATTGTAAGTTGACACTTCAAAAATGAATAAATTTTCACATCATAATACTGTTTTGCTAGTCAAACCATCAGCTTTAAGATGAAATCCTAAATAACTTTTATTGCACTCAAATATGCTGTTCTGGTTTCAGGTTAGTGAGGCTCATGAGCTTTTGCTCCTGTCTGCTCATTTCCACATCATATTTGGATATATTTCTTTATTTTCTTGTTCCTCACATATATGATCAGTCACTTGGTTTGGTCAGAATCAGAGGATCACAAGACTTTTCAGCTTGGAAGGGACCTCAGGAGATCTGCAGTCCAACCTCTTGCTCAAAACAGGAACAGCTCTGAGGCCAGCATGGGTGGCTCAGGGTTTATCTAACCTCAAATTAAAAACCTCCAAGAGCACAGACGGCTCAACCTTTTTGGGCAAACCTCTGATGCCTCTGGATGTCAAAGCCTTTGCCTTATTTCCAGTCTGAGCCTCTCCTGTTTCAGCATACGCCCATTGCTGCCCCTCCAGCCATGCACCCCTGTGAAGGTGACATATCCTTGATGTCCCCAAGGCACCACCAGGCCGCTCACTGATCACCTCCAAAGCTGTGTCTTCTGCAGACCCCCATTTCCCTCAGCCCCTCATTGCAGAGCAAGTGCTCCCACCCTGACCATCTTGGTGGCCCCCTGATGAACTTGCTCCACTTTAGCAACACCTTTCCAGTTCTGAGACAGCCCTTGCTGATTTTTGCTGAATTTCATTTGTTTCCCATTCTCCCAGGCTCTTCAGGTACATCTGCACAGCAGCTCTGTCCTCAGCAAATCAATCCTTGCCCTCATTTTTGTGTCATCTGGAAACTTGAGAGTGCACTCTCTCATCTCCTCCATGTCGATGAAATGAAAATTACTTAACCCAGTTAACCCAGTTTAAAAAAAATAGTAGTAGAGGGGCTTCTTTAATTCCAGACTTTTTTTTTTTTGTCAGATTCAGTTAAAGATCTGACAGAAAATTAGCATTCAGTATGGAACAGAAACAACAGACACATGGGAGAAATCTTTCTCTGTGCTCAACTGCAGCACTAAATTTATTTTGAAAGAATCACTATCCTGTTCCTCAGTAAAAGGCAGTAGAAAACAAGGAGGTTGCATAACATAAAGACATATTTTTGATACTTAGGCAGATTCTTCAGTCAGCTTTTATAATCCAACAGTTTTCCCACAACTTTAAATGCACCTGGTAGAACTTCTCTTCCAATGGACCCATTGCTCTTCTGTTTCACACTTGTGTTTCTCTTCAAAGGTTGAAGGAAAAAAATACTACTTGGAAATGTCATAGGGACTCCAACTGTACATCACATATGTCTGCAAGGCTCGGAACATGAAGCAATCTGATCAGTACTGAACAGAACTCTCAAGTTCTTTGCTCAGCTCAAAGTGCCATCGTGGTGCATTCCTGCTTCCTGAACACACCTGCTCTAGTTTCAGATCAGGAGTCGTCCTTTGCCTCATTTTTAAAATTGCAGTCGAAAGTACCCTATTTTTGCTGAACTTAAAAGATTTTGTTTCCAGTTTTTCTGAGGGAAGAAAAATAACCATAAACAAATGAAAAGGAGAAATAAAAGGGTAGTGTCTTAGCAATTTTTACTGGAGATCTATGGTGGAGCACTAATTGCAGTGATTAGGAGTAATAAAAACAAAACATGAAACCTGAGTAAGGTGGCTGTTTTCAGAGTTGGCACCAATTCAGGAAAGCCAGGATTGCATTGCCAAGTGTGGTCAGCTTTATACCTAGTAGTATTACTACAAAGGTGTTTATTCAACACATTGAGGTGTAAAATTTACAGCTAAACACATTCCCACTCGTCTTTTTTTAAATAACTACACCAATACAAAGAACTATACTTCCACCTGTGAAAAAGACATAATCTGTTTTTCCAGTTCTGCACCAGAAAGCGAACTTGGGCATGAACCTGTTTCACTTCTATTCTTTCCCTGCCTCAGCCTTCATCTGTTCTGTTTCTACAATTCCATGATGCTGCTACTCCTTTGTTGAGACTGATTTTTTTTAACTCTGCTTTTCTGCAGTCATAAGCTTCCTTCTTGTTTATGGCAATACGTGAAATATGTCTATAATACTCATTCTGTTCAGTGTGACTGATACACTTCAACACTGCAGTTTACCAAAGGAAATGTCAGCCTTAAATTTACAAAATAAATATGGTTGATGTTAAGTTTAGAGTAGGAACGAGACACGTGGAGATTCACAGCACTTGTGAATCTCACCCAGGTGATCTTGCCAGAAAGAAATCTGCATTAAGCAGGGAGCACAGGCATGGATACAGTTATAGGGTTTTTTTTCTTTGTCTTGCTTTGCAATTCGAACATAGAGAAAATGAAACTTAAGCTCAATTAGCTACAGCAACCTTACATACAAGTGTTATTGTATTTTTTTCTCCATATGTAACTTATACTATTTTGCTTACCTGTGTATAACACTCAATTTGGGGAAAAAAAATAAAAAGGAACATGAAATGTAATTAACCTGATTGCAATATCACCCATTTCAATATTTTCAACAAATAACAATCCAAGAAATTATTTGCTGGAGAAATATGTAAAACAAGAATTAATACAATTATATTTGAGGATTTGGCAACCATTCACAGTTGGAAGTACAAACAGAAAACAAAGTGAATGGGAATTGAATTATTTGTGGAAATTATTCATTCAACTGTCACCTTGATATTTTATTCCCTTTAAATATTAAATACGGTTGATTTCATCCTAGAAATCAAATTAACATTATAGCCATTCACTAACAATCTCTGACAACTAAAAGAAAAACAATCACCTTTCTGCAGCTTCATAAAAGAGTAAAGAGCTCTTTTGTTCTCATGTCAAGCTTTGCATTACGACAGAAAGTAATTGTGTTTGTGTGCAGTTGGGAAGTTATAATTCAGAATTTTTATGACACCTGCTTATCATACTGAAAGAGAAAAGAATTTTACTATTTTCATCTATAGGTTTGCTTTACAGCAATGTTTCTTCAAGAAGACAAGTTGAGACCAGTGACTTTCCAAGTGCTGCTAACAGAGGTTTTATGAGTCCTCACTAAATAAAAACCTTTTTAACTGCAGAAAGAAGTGGTTGGTACTGCCTGGGCCACAGCAACATTGGAATGAAATATTTTGCTTTGTGAATCTATTCCATTACATGAAAGGCAGAGACTGTAGGAGCAGCTCTCCCATCTCTCGCAGGGCTCTGTGACCGGAGGAGAACAAAGGACCTATTGCATAGCAGGTGAGAGGTGATCTCTGAGGAATGCCCCTGTCCATGAGGTTGGAATTAAAGCTGGGGAAGGATTTGGGGAGTT
This sequence comes from Bombycilla garrulus, assembly GCA_013400315.1. Taxonomy (NCBI): domain Eukaryota; kingdom Metazoa; phylum Chordata; class Aves; order Passeriformes; family Bombycillidae; genus Bombycilla; species Bombycilla garrulus. The sequence goes on from VXBU01007974.1 coordinate 2,527,052, forward strand.
TTGTTGTTGAGTTTGTTATTTCTTTTTCATTAAAGAGATTAATACGAAGAATGGAAAGAAAAATTTAGGTGAATAGTAACTGCTTATTATTTTCTTGAACATATAAGAAAAAGAAAGACCACATAGAAATATTATGAAAAATTTGTTGCATATTTAACTACATAGTTAGCACAAAATTAACCCAAAATCCCTTAATTTTTGCACGCTACTTTCCTAAGCCAACAAAAAATGTGAATTAGATCATAACATTTCCTGTGTTCAGCCTCAGAACTCAAAATCTGTAAGCACATTTAGTGTCTCATGCTTTGCTATATATTCAAACTGAAAAATTATTCTATAATATTCTCCAGTTTTATAATATTAAGCACTTTATAAGTAAAATCCAAGTCTTTCCAAATACTAGGGGCCTCTACTATAATTTATCTTTATTTATTTTAAATGTCATTTCTGTATGAAACATCCCTGTTCACTGAAAAGTCATTGAGACTGCTTATCAAATGAGGGAAATAGAGACTTTCAAGCTGGCTGCTCCTTTCACAATGAAGATTTTCATATGTCATATCTTTATTAAAAGTTATTTCCTGTTTATTCTTGGAGGAAATGCTTTTATGAGGAGGACTTAGTTTGTTCCTAACTTAAAAATCCACTACTGACTCTTCAGTATTTTTCATATATTCCAGTTTATTTAAACTCTCCAGAAAGAAGTCTGGGATGTTGCCTTTATTATGTCACCACTGTAGGAAACTTTGTTTAATGTTGAGAGTGAATTGTGACTTGCCCTATTACTGAAGAGGTGCATTTGCCGCTATGAAAAGGAGAGCATTATCTGACTTTCCTTGGGTTTGAAGACTTGACAAAGTCTTCTAAAGGTAGTTTTTTGTTACTTTCCTAACAAATAAGGTCATGTGTGAATCCTTTATAAATGTCTTTTATCTTGGGCACAGAAATTGATACTGAAGTTACTTAGAGTAAAATTATCAAATATTTACAGGTTAAAGATGTTTCTGGGCCTGCAGAGAGTTACTGTGATTTATGATGTATGAAACCTTCTGCTAAACATCCCACCAGTTATTTCCCTTTTATTTTAGAAAGTCTGTCTCTTCATCCAATTTTCAAGGGGTTTTAGTTCAGAGTAACCTAAAGGCACGTTTACAGCACTCAATGGAACTCCAGTTTGAGGTGTTGTAAACACAGCAAAGACGCCCTGGTAAATCCAGTGCAGTGAAGCAGAGCTGCCATTGGGCTGTGCTGTGTTGACCAGTGGTTTGGGTTCCAACTTTTACCTGCAGACAGCTTAGCTGACAGTGCCAAATGATGATTCATGTTTGGAGTTATTTATATTTAAGTCTATGGCCCAAATGTGTTGAATGTATGACTCCAGTTTGAATGCAAATGAACACAGTTTTTATATAGCTGATTAAATGCTTAAGACATTCAAAACACTTTGGACTCTGAGTAATTTTTTACTCAGATGTGAGTAAAATGTGATCTCAACTGTTAAGTTATAAGAGACATATAGAATTAAAAAAAAACCCTTATTGATCCTCCTTTGTGGGTATCTAAGAATATTGATATACAGTCTGAAATATTCAAGGCCCAAATCAGAGAATACAGTAAAATAAACAATAATTTACATGATATTCCTTTTAGAATTTACCACCTCACACATTTGAACGTAGGGTTTGGAGTTTCAGCATCTTAATATTCGGCATGAATGTCAGCTCTGTCACTGACCTTCTTCAAATAATTTAGTCTGCTTATGTACCTGATCCAGTTCTGTAGAATGAGAAAGTATTTCCACTGCATCACAGAGAATGATGAAGAACCCTCAGTAATGACTGTGATGGCCTCAGCATACTGGTAATACAGTACTCTTTGTTTTATACCTCCCACTTTACTCCCTTGTTTTAATTTTCCTTCTAACGTTTCCTATTGTTCTTCCTTCCTTTTTTTTTTTAAATCCATTTACACTTTGCCTCCCATACCCATTTTCCTGTGTACCCTCACAAATACATCAGAGTCAGAATAAACTTAGTAGCCAAATCTTGATATTGCTATTTCCCATTAGTAACAATAAAGTCACGTCATTCCTTCCTGTCTTATTCCTTCCCTTATTTGTATTGTGGATTTCACATGCATTTAGGTATCAAAATGAGATAGTGGGTGCTGCATGGAGACTTTAATACCTAAACACTTCAGTCATGACCTGGCCCACTGGAATGGTTGCTGATAACTTGCTACTGTGACACTGCTGTGCAATGCTTGTTCTGGGACCTGCGATTCAAACATCAGGGGGAGAAATGAAAAGATGAAGCATCCACAGATTTTGAAACATTTCCAGCTTTCTGTTCCTGATATTCAATATTAAGGGGTGTGGGGGGTGGTTCTGGCTTCCCTGTAGTGCACAGAGACTGATTTACCCCCACCTAGGCTTGGCAGGATATTGACATCCTGCAGCACAATCTAGATTTATAAATGTGCCAGAGAGAAGCACGATTCTCTTTGTATTCAGATAAAGAATCCCTGACAGAAAGAATCCCATCTCCTCCTTCTTCAGATTCTGCCCTTAACCCCCCTAATTAGGGCGTGATCCTGGTTGCCAATGCTGTTTGATATGGGAAATTTGATATGTGCCCTTTGCTGATCACAGCAGTTAGCTGCAGACCTGACCCAGGTCTCTCCTCTAGCAGCATATGACTCTTTCTTACATTTTCTTTCCATTTTGTAGTAGGACAAAGTGGAGCTCCCAACCCCACTAGATTTATTGCAAACATGAAATAAATAATGAACACAGAAATAAAAGCATATCTTGTCGTCTCTACATGACAATAGAAGCTAACCCTCCTTTCAGCTCATCTTTACATAAAATGATCATGAGATAGAAGTCCACACATGGAATCTATCAGGTCACTGCTAGCTGACTTGAAAACTACGGCTCAATGTAAATCAGATCTGCTGAATCCTGCTGGGACAGCTGCAGAGATTACTGCAGCCCACTGCTGGGGTTACCTCGGCATGCAGCTGCTTCCTCTGGCACCCCAAGTGTGTAATTTAGAGCACAGCCCCTAAGCTCCACTGGAATATGAACCTCAGCATCTAAAGGATAAATACATGGCCCATTTTGCCTTTGTGATATGCAGGCAGTGACCTCTGCAAAGATCAGATGGGCCAGGAGCAGGGAAAGCATTACTGCTGCTGTTTCAAGTAAGATTTAGCAGGCAAACTCATTTGCTGCAGCCTGAAGAATCACTCAAATAGAATGACACAGATTACAGCTGACAGGTAGAAAAATTCTGCTTAGAAGAAACTCACTTAGCTCATTTTTAACAAAACTGAATTCCAGGAATTTTCCTTCACTTAATGCACACTCTTGCTGCAACATATTTGGATTTTTTTTTTCCTATTGAAGCCTTCAGTTTATCTGAAATATTTTGCAGCTATATTATCGCAATGTACATCACCAGTTTGTATAGTTTTATTGGATCTTTGCTATGTCATTCCAAACTTCAGAGAAAATGAAAATAAAATACAGGTTTTATCATTGACTTGCTGCTGCCTCATTATATGGAAACTCAATTTTTTTATAATAATGATATGTCAGCAGCTTGATTTACTAATCATATTTGGTATCTAGGGACAGAAAGGGGTATGTGAGCACATATGTACATGTATCTTTGTTCCAAAATTTGCATTTCATCCAAGTTCACATTGATTAGCAACTAAATTTTCAACAGTACTTGTAAGGAATAATTTGGCTGAATCATTAACTACAGCATGGTACCTTTACACGTAGAAATCTACAGTTCTGTCTAGAAAACAAGAAAATAATATTATATAGTACATTCAAATCTAATAATATTGATGGAATAAATTGCTTATTTCCGTGAATAAATAAATACAGTCATATAACAGAAATAATAAAACTCTGCAACTCATTAATCATGCAAACTACACTGTATAATCAAAATAATTTGCAAAATGTGAACTGAAATCCATTTGTTTAACAAGTTGTTTAGCCAGTCCATCCAAACTCAGAGTCATTGCCAAAAGATTCTGGGTCTGTAACAAATATCATTTACAGCAAATGTTCACACTGCTACGCTCAGAAAAATAAGATATCAATCATTTCATTTCTATGCATCAGTTTCACTTCAAATCTATCTTAGCAACAACCACAATTTGCCCTTGTAAGCAGCACAATCTGGGCACACTGGTTAGTAGGCAATTCCACACATCACCCCAGCACCAGAGCGCTTCTCTGCTGAAGCCTGCAATGGCAAAAGGCTGCTGGCTGAGCTGCCCACTTCCACATGCATGGGTTTGGACATTCTGGTCATGGAAAAGCTTCAAACTGTTCTGTTCGCTCTGTTTTAGTCACAGTGCACGTCATGAATGGCTGGAGAGATTCAGCCTCCAGTGGGACAGCTTTCCTTAGAAAAGGATTCAGTGATTCCAGGGACAACTCCCTCCTTTGGTGCAACCACACCTTGAAGAAAATTCCCTGGGTATTCTGTTAAACCATTGATATAGTTATTTTTTACCCTACTGACCTCTTCTGAAACGTGGCTGAATTGTTCAGTGTGACATCTGTACAGTTTGTCCTACTAATTGAAAGACTAGATGTGACTTGTTTCCCTGAAGACTGTCTGCGGTCAGCAAGCAGGAACAAACTTCAGGTGTTTCTGATTGGCTACATTTGAAAATCATGTCCCAGATGTACCTGGGCTGTGTTTCCTATGTGCCACTCATTTCTTTTAAGCTGACATTTTCATTTAGTTATCTCTGATCAGCTGAGACAGGCCAAGAGATCCAGGTGCACTTGTGTCTGATGTGTGCCCCCTCAGAGAGCCAAGGTACAAGTGAAGCTCCTACTTACCCCCAAGTCAATCCATATAGCAAAGGAATACAGGCTTCATGTCAAGTAAGAAGATGGGGAAAAACATTCCTAGTAAGGACAGATGAACTTATATGAACTATATAATTTCTATTCCTATAGAAAGTATCCTGAATTTTAAGCTCGTTACTCACCAGCATCTGTTTCTGGCTCATTGTTTAAAAAAATTAAGCAACTGAAAACCACTAAGGAAATACCCTAATTAAGAGAAAATTTAGACAAAAAGAAGAATGACCTTCTCCCACATTTGATGATGCCTGGGCCAGGAAAAACATTATTTGAGCTTCAAAATTCAACTGAAAAACAGGAGATGTGAAAATACCCTGAAACTGAAGGGGACATACATAATTTCAAAACTGTCCCAGTGATCAAAGATGAGGTTGTCATGAGTCATTCTAGCAGATGAGCTTTTCTTCTTGACTCTGAAGACTGACAAACCTACTGGCAATCTTGAACGAGATTTGCAATCCTCTCCGGTTATCTGCAGGAAAATGCAGTACAAAGGGGACACAGACTCTATTATGATATTTTGGAATCAGTATTGCACTCATATTTCAGCTGAAGAGAAAAATGGGAGTTGATGACAGATGGTAGTGGAGAATTGGCAGGAACAATTAAGAACTGAAGAAGGCATGGGAAATGTATTTTTTTGTCAAAATGCTTCTCTATAATTAAGCAATATGTGTCTCTTGACACAATTTCAGTGCATAGATATGTTTTAAGACCTGAGAAGGTAAAATAGGCCAAGAAATTCTTGGGTTTTCTTCAGCCAAATTTGAAAAAGGTCCAGTAGATCTTTGTTAACATAGCAGGTTTTGCCTGGTGAATTCCAGGAAACTGAAAATATACAGCAAAACATTTTTAGATGGGGAAAACATAATCAGTAACTTCTCCCTTACCCCACTTCATTATAAGGCCTGATACTGCTAAAATATCTGTGAAATTTATAGGAATTTAATACATGTTTTTGCCAGTTAAACACATGTTTTGAATCATGACTCTTTTCTGCAAGTATACTTCTGTTAGCTTATACACCCAGCAAAAGCAAGGAGGAAATATTTAGTGAGAACTTTAGAGTCCTTCCTTTTGCAATGACTAACCCTGGCACACAGATTTGATGTTGAGTTCAATTCTGAATGTGAAAATTACTCACTGCTAACAATGGTGGAAGATGAAGTGGTGTTTCAGCTGAAAGTTTGGTGACAGAAAACAGGACAGGCCCATTTCAGGGACAGGTTTTCAGCTGATGTTCTTGAAGATGGGTTTTTTTGTCCTTGGCTTTATACCAACTTCAATTTTGCTCGGCAAAATGACCACTGCACTGTTGAGACACGTAATTCAGACTTCAACTATGTCCTAATAGGGACCATCAGCAAGGATGCTAATTGGTGTCAGATGTGATTAGACCACTGCTCTGCAGGAAGACTACTGATTTGTATTCCTCTGCTTCTTTACTGGTGAGAATTCAGCCCCAGGTGACACACTACCCTCACCTGAAGTAGGATTCAAAGGACTAAAGTCATTAGAGCCTATCATCAAACCTTCTATTCCATCTGCTAAGGCTTTATTTCTAAGATGAGGTTACATATTGTTTTTATCATTTAGAAGTGACAGAAAATGCAGGCGTCTTCCTGTAATTTTATGGTCAACTGCAAGGGAGAATTTTTATAGAAAACCATACAGAAATGTGATGCATTGTTGATTATACAACAGCAGAACATCGATCCAAGTATTTTCCCTTTTGTAATCCAGCAAAACAGAAGCACTCTTATTTTGCAGTGGTGACTGCTTTTATATTGCTTTTCTTTCCAAAGCACATACATAAATAAATAAGATACATCTCTCCTCATGCCCAACATTTAAAAGTGTATACAGGAATTGTGGGCTACAGAGCACGGCAGGTGAGTATTTCAACGCTACAGACAACCTTCTCCTCTCCTGCTTCCCTCACCTTTTCACAATTCAGCTGACACACAAAACACAAGCAGACCAAGATAGAAACCACAAGCCTCTTACAAAATGAGCTCTACATGATATTTAAGGAACAATGCACACAGCCTTGAGACTGAAGACTCAGAATTCAGTAGATAATAGCTGGAAACCTTTGTTGACTTGTTCTCTTTTTTTTTCTGAGAAAACTATATCCAAAAATAAAATCAGATTTGTTCCAAGAAACCTAGAGTCAAGACTTGTCCCAGAAGGCAAATGTGGAGCTCAGGTTGATCCACAATTCCAGAAAACAGGGGAGATTGGAGGAGGTAAAAAAGGTCTTCTTTTGGATGGGAAATGTAAAGAAACCATGAAATGAAGAATGGAGAAATATTTAAATAATGAGATGAAAAAAAGTTGCCAGAGATTGTTTAAGAAAGCAAAAACCTGGAGGTAAGGAATGAATCCCAGAGAAAAAGGCTTGAGAGTAAAAGGAAACTCAGTAGGGTATTATGAGGAGGTGGAACACAGCCCAGGAGGGGCTGGATTATTTTAAAAATATTTCAGAGTCAAGTCAGACCTAATCACCATGTGCTTGTGTTGTACTGTACTCTGTTTCATAGCCCATTCTCTTGGTTCCCTTTGCTTTCTGTTCAAGGCAAACCAGTGATTTAATCTGGCACAGACAGACACAAAGCGGGTGAGGGGTGCAGGAGAGAAGCTTTTTTGTTCTCTGTGCATTATGCTGTTTTACAGGACCTGACACTTTAAACAAAACTTTGAAATACATTTCTGACTTGACAAGTGTGAACATTAAAACAGTGAAGACATAACCACGGCTTAGAGAAATGGGTGAAGAGGTCACATTTTAATTTTTCTTTCTCTCAGAACCACTTTTACATTTGACACAGCAGAATGGTGAGGACATAGGCAGTGGTGTGTGGGACTTAACATTGCCATAACATTTAATGTCCCATTGGCTGTAAAACAATTTTGGGATCTCTTTGTGGAGCAGAAAGTCTCAGTGTAAATTCCTTGACAGAAATCCCTCAATATTATATATTTCATCAACTTTGAATTCAAGGGCAGTCTAAAGGCTGCTGTCTGCACTCATGATGTTTGCAACAAAAATGCTTGCTGATCACTGGGACATGCCCAGATCACTGAAAAATAGCCAATAGGGTAAAAAGAAATGGTGGGCCCAATTCTCAAATGACCAGAAGGTTTCTGAGCCCTTAGGCCTGGTTTCAAAACCTTAATGTCAGCCAAGCCCCACCTACTGATGTCAATAAATGCTGGCCAGTGCTGATTATGAGCACGTGCACTAATTACGAGTGTCAGAGAGGGGCTTCCAGCCACTGCTCACCTGCTCTGCTCCCACAGCATTTCATGCAGCATCTTCTGGCAGCTCTAGATGATAGTGCTTGAGGGGACTTGAAAGTTTGACAAAAAAGTTGGTGAAATTGATTGGTATTTAGAGTTTAGTGGTCTCTGATGAGCATTCCTGTGCTTCTCTGATTTTGATGAAGTGCTTTTATTTGTCTTTCTACCGAGAGACTGCAGATGAATTTGCAATAGAGCAGCATGGCTCCTGTTTAGCTTTGTCAGGCACCACTTAGCCGTGTTATAATTTATTTTCCAGGAAAAAATATTTCTCATGAGAGCTTCAGACTAACACAGTTATAAAGCACCTGGCTACCGTTCAGCTTCATGTCTGAAAGCAGTTTCATTTCCATGCATAAACAGAAAAATACCAAACTGCTGAGGAGGAAGAATCAGAAGTTCCTCCAGGTACACATGCTGTAGGTACACAGGTCTTTGGAATGGCATTTAATTAAATCAAACACCACCTCAGTACCACAGTTAGCAATGTCAAGGCTGAAAGAGGCCTATGCAGAAACAGACACTGCTGTCGCTGGTGGTGATTCCACAGCAGGCTCTGGGAAGGGTTATTCATTTAACAAATCAGCCTCCCTACTCACTGCTAGCTTGGGGACTGACTGTTCTAAATTTTTGAATAGATTCAGACCTGTATTTAACTTTGACATACTGTGTAGTAGAGCAATCTTTACCTTGCTTCAGCTTTATTTGGTGAGAGCCCCTTTTATTCTGAGTGCAATGATTGTGGTGTTTGTTGGGGCAGTTTTGTTCCTATTTTCTGCTGAATTATAGTGATTAGTGAGCAGTTTGAAAGCAGAGAGCTCAAAGATCTTCTCTGCTTTGATCACTATTACTGTTATTCAAGAAGAGGCCCAAGTCTGGTTACAGGATTAATATAAATATCAATTCAGTTTCACTGCACTAACAGAGACTGTTGTACATTTTTCCCTGTGCTTTCTTCATAGTCTTTATCTTATTAGAATGCAGGGAAAGAAATGTAGTGACATACATATAATTAAGACAAGTCTTTTTAGAACATGCCACTAATCATAAAATGTGATTTCTAGTGTGATTTATAATTAAAAGAGCATTTCTGTTTGTCTTGCTTAAATCTTGCTTTTTAAGAAAGAGAGGTGAAGATCTGATGAGAAAATGGAGCCTTTTTATAGGGAATAGCTCTCATTGCCAATTTAATCAGCTGTGATGTTTCATTAGCAAAGACTTAACCAGAGCAGACAATGCTTACCGCAGCCCCTTGCCCTATAATCATTGCACATTACTACTGTCGTGTGGGGTTTTATCAGTTGTTCACTGAGTGCTCTGCAATATTGACTGCAGGCCCAGGTTTAGTTGAAATAACTTACAGCCTCCAAATTGACAATAGGATAGTTTGGCAAAAAAGAAGATCAAAATTTTGCAAACTTTGGTACAAAGAGGCTGAAATGCCAATTCTAAAATCAAATACAGACAATTCACTTTTCATAGAACATGTTGAGCACTCCCATCCATCTGTACTGAGTAATTACATTCATTCTGTCTCTTATAACTCCCAGACACTTTCAAGAGTACTAATTCAGCTGACCTAAAATCTCCTATTTATGCACTGGTAGCATATTGTACTTATGCCATAAACCCTCCACCCTTGTTTTAGCTTTGGCCATGTAAAATTACTGGCAAATGCAAAACTGTGAGACATTAAAAATCTGACTTCCTGATGTGGACACTGATACACACACATGTGCTCCAAACGCTTTTTTTACTGCTGAGGGGGAAGTAAAGGTTTTAAAAGAGTAATGTTACAGTTACAGGAAGTGAAGTGGTGAGCAGGAGAAGGAGGGATTGTGAGGAGCTGGGTGGAGGGAGCTGGATCCAGGAGCTCTGGTTGTGCTGCGAGCAAGAACTGCACTTTGCTGCCCTCGTGCTCTTGAGCATGCAGGGGATGCTGGCAGGAAGAGAACAGGGCTGGATTTGAGAGCCTGCTTCCCAACAAACTTCTGATGACATCTGAAGCAGATTTCTCTTGCTCTGTGAGACTCAGTTACTCCTCTGTGAAATGGCAATAACAGCACTTCTTTATCTCCAGGAATAAACAGTGGAAAGGCTAGAAAGTGGCCAGACATCGTGACCAGGGGGACAGGGTAACAGCAGCAGTGTAACACAAGGAAATGTTTCTTCTTTTTTCAAGTAAATTCAAATCAAACTGGAAAAAGCATTTGACATCTCTGAGATTAAAATAGAAATGGAAAGAGGATATTTGGGCATATTTTCCCCTCAGAAAATAGGATTGATATCATTTTGCTCTGACTTTATAATTCCCATAGCTTATTATAATGTAGTTGTCCTCTTTGATTTGCATGTTGGAAGGAAGAGTGCAACTGTATATATTTGTAGAAATAGGCTTATTATTGTAACAACTCCAGGGAATCTTCTGAATTAAGGGAAAACATTTACATTGGAACAAATTACATTTTACCAAAAAAACTAATTGTTACACTGAGAGCTGTATACAGTTGTAATGGCGCTGTCCTAATTACACACGTTGCATTATTTAAAAAGAGGAGCATTGTTTATTTGCAATATCCACTGCTTATTTACAGTTGCATATTTGAACAAGGAGCAAGGAATTATTCCTACAAAGCAGCAGAGAGATTGTTATCTGCACAAAAACACAAAATTAATTCAGTAAAAGAAATCTACTCTCAAACAGAGCAAGAGAGAAATTCCTCCTGAGGCAAGACATTCTACAATTGTTTCTAAATTTCTGTATAATTAACAAAGCACTTACCATCTGCAGTGATTGACCTGTCAGATCTGCTCCTCTGAGATAATTTCAGTGACATTTAAAAAAAATAGTGTGAATTAAAAAAAAAAAGACATATTCAATTTGTAGTGAATGGTGTTATCCTCTAAACAGAAATTGCAAACACTAAAGATGGCACTGGCTTACGATGCCTGCTGATTAACCCCGGTCGCCCTACTCAGAACAGTTCAGCTCAGGTATTGCAGGGATGTCCTTTGTTGGATATCATAACAATGACCCCATTTCCTCTCCATTTTTAATTGTGCAAATAGCTCTCTAAAACATGAAAAGGCAACTCAGAAAATTCAGTTCTTTAGACAAATACACTAAACAATGCTTATGCTTCATATTAAATGGAATAACTGTTAAATTTTATTTTTAAGAAAGGATGATTTTCTCTTGCTTTACACCTTTGTTGCACACTTACTTTGACACAATTAATTAGTGTATGAAGTTGGCAATATGCTATCAAGCAGCAGTGACCAACCTCCTTTTTACCCCAAGAGTGTGAATACCTGAGTACATTGAAATCCAGGCCGGTACTGGTTTGTTTATAGAGGGAAAACACTCTGTCTTTTGTGTGTAATTTTTAATTAAACCTACTAAATCCAAAGAGCGTAATTTGTGGATTACCTCCATCTCCTTAACTATTCCTCCTTTCTCTTCCTGTGCTATATTAAGTATTGATAGATGTTGCAAAAATGCTTCTCCATTAACAGCCTGAAATTCTTCTTCCTCCACAAATGTGAATTTTTTGCAAATGTTATTTAGAGACATGTAAAATACAATTTTATCCAAACCAATACACACTTGTCTCCCACCAGGTTTCGCAAGTGATTTTTTTAAAAGCAGCACAGAAAAAGAGATGGATGTTGTGTGGCATGAGAGATGAATGCATCTTCAGTTCTAAGGAACAGCTATTGAAGTTTCAGATTGGTAACGATCACAGTCAAAATGATATTTTAATCTTGGTACACAGTAGGGAATAGACAGTTACTGCACAGTTCACTAGAATTTTACCCCCCTTTGACACATGAAAGAGCAAGTAGTCTGACTTTTCATCTTATTTCAGAAGAGATCCCCTTCTGGAGGTGGTCTAGTCAAGTCCAGACAGTGCTCCCAATACAGGAACTTTCAGTTCTACAGTAAACGCGACTGATCTTTTATCTTTGATTTTAGTTCATTGCCACAAAATCAAGATGAATTTGTTGAAATGTAAGGTTAAAAAACTGCATAAATGAGAACTCCTACAGTAACAGTTGTTTGTAAATTATTGATCAAGGAATTTTTACCATATGAATTGTAAAAGGGCCATCAAACTTTCCTAAAGTACTTTGACAATAAATAAAAAGTTCAGTCTTTTTTTCTTCATTCAGAGAGATTTTTGTAGACTTTTTTCCCCAATCCACATTGCTAGATGCACCTTGCTATTTCCTCTTGATTCAGCAACAAGGAAGAGAAAGAGAAAAGGCTATTTCAGATTTTTCCTATTATCCCAATTCTTCAAAAATATGTGGCTTGGGTTGGTGGTATATTCATTACAATTGAATAGTGGTAGGTAAAGAGAAAGCATTGAGTGCAATTTCTTCTTGTTTGCAGGTAATGGTAATGGAGGAAGAAATGAGAATAAACTCATAGGGCCTTTCAGCAAACAAAAGTGAGCTGGCACAGATTGAGGACTTTCTTAGTATTTGAATAATATTTTTGAAAAGGCAAACATAAAGAAAGAAGCAGGAATATTCTGTAGGCAGTTGTCCCATGAAGCCTGTCAGGGAGGGTGCAGCTGTGGAAATGGAACTCTAACTTGCAGAGATCCCCAGGGAAGCTTCCAAGCCCACTGGGATTTGCACTGATCAAGGAGAGCACCCTTGGGGAACAGAAGGTAAACGTGGTGGAATCAGGAGTACAGAGTACATCATGCCATCAGGAAAAACCATGACTGAATCCTAGGGAACTGCACATCAGATGCACCAGAGAACACATAAAACTGAGGTTATTGATCTTATACTGCATAATTGTTCTCTTCATACATAGACATCTCAGATCAGTGATCTGAACCAGCTGGAGGCCTGTCACTTGACCACACTTCCAGAGACCACTGCAGTCTGTCCCCAAGAAAGAACTCTTTAACTACTGAGTCTCTGAAGAAGGGAATAGTCTAAAACATTCCATAATTGTGAGAATGTGTAAAGAAGAAAAAAAGCACCCAAAACATGAGAATACTCAGCCAAAGGAACCTCTCCTTAGAAGATCCGCAACCACTTGTGACTTCCTGTACTTCTGAACAAGGTCAGAATTCATTTAAAAACCTACCTTGGCAAGCACTTTGCAGGCATGCTGTATGTATAGATAAATCTATTTTATATCACACTATGAGTGCTAATTCTGCTGCAGAACACAGTAATTACAGCTTACATTGAATTACTACTTTTTATAATTCATTGTAGTGAGGTATTACCCTGTGACATGTCCAAGCCTAGTAAGCACTTCATTATTTTTAAACAGAAAAATTGAAGGAAACCGCTTAAATTGAACCGACTGTTGAACTCTTTCATTCTCATTCTAGGTCAGAATAACAAGCCACACAATAAACTAGGACTTCCTAGAATCCATCTCCTTTTACATGCTTGCCAGTAAAAATATTAAAAATCCTTTAAACTGTTTATTTATGACATCACACTCTATACAGTACACAGAATAAACCACACTGATGTCCTTATACTGCACTACTTCCACAGGGACATTTTACTTTTGAAACATGCATGGATGCATACAAATGATGAACATCCATGTAAATGCAGACAAGCTATTAAAATTATCAGTGATTTGCCTTTGTTTTTAAGGAAACAATGCCAAAACTTCTGATTTTAGCACAGCGAGGTAAACAGTAAAATATTGCTTGAACTTGTGCACATGATTTTAAATTCTAGGAGGTACCCTCTGAAAGAAAATGGATTCTTTTCCATGGGACTGTAGAAAGATTACCTATTTGTGGTCAGACAGAGAAATATTCTACATGATGACACCTTTTTTAATTTGCTATTTAAAAAGCTTTTGATGTCACCTTGGAGAGTCTCAGAGTGTGCTTACTAAAGTAAGCCTAAGAAGAGGGTCTGACAGCTGTGGTTCTGACATGAAAACATCTCTCTCTACAGGCACAATAACATTTTATTTTTCCTGTTTTGATGGGTATATGCTGACATGTAATAGGGCAGACAAGGCATAAAAAACTAGGCCCTATATTATGGGAGAAGAAGGACTTCTTTCTGTGTTAGGTTTGCTTTTGCTTTTCTTCCAGTTTCTCACATATCTTAGCTGGTTTAAATGTTAACAGATGTTCAGCAGACTTGAGCACAGTTAGAAACTCACATATAATTCTCTTCTTAAAAATTCAGGGAGAAACAACATACAACATTTTCAAGGATAAAAATAAATTTAAAAAATTATTTGCAAGTTCACATAAAAAAGGGAATTTTAAACACTTGGATTTTGATTTTTTTTTCTTTTTGAATTTACATACCCTGTGGTAACTTACAGAAGCTTTATAACATTGAAATAATGCTCTACTGACATTTGCTGCATGACTATGTTAAATGAGTTTTTTATCTGGCTACTGATGAATCACTATTTCATACCACAAAACTCCTGACCTCAGCTTGTAGTATGGATGGCAATATCAGTTAAAGACATTAAGGCTTGGCCAGCTGGGGGAAAACGCCTGGTGGTTCCTCTCATGCAAGTCTGGGAAGGGATGCATGAAGTAGTTTCCAATATTAATATCAGTTACCATTAGACACTGAACTTCCCCACTGAAGGATGCACATAAGTATTAATTTCTTAAAAGCTTTTATGGAAGGTCATCCTATGAGCACAAAATGTTGTTCAGAAACTGTTCCTGCTGGAAGACGGCTTCACCTATGTAGATGTATGCTTGCAGCCACCTTCCTTTAGTTAGACTGTGACTCTGTTCTTTTCTCATGCACAAAACCATGTTCATGGAAAAGCAGAAGTGGAATTTGTTATCCCAGAACTATTCTAAACTGAATGCCAAAAAACATCCCAGAGGAAAATGAGATTACTCTATTATCTCTGCAGAATAATAAGTTTGTGATAGCATTGAAGAAGTTGGAAAGCATCCTTCTTTGCCCACTTGCCTCTTATTCTTCTCTCCAATATGAATTCACTAAGTAACTTAGCTTGGCTTTCTTTTCAATCCTTTAATTTCCTGTCTCATTTGTCTTTGCAAATCTTTATGTAATAGTAGCTAAGAGAAGTTCTATATTGAATCCATATTGAAATGGGAGCTTGGTGTATTGCAAAAGGGCAAATCTAAAATGATTCTTTGTCCTTCCCTCTGCAAAATACGGTCATACCCCTGTTCTGAAGGCCAAAGAACAAATCTGATGTTAAAATATCACTGGCCTTTCTCTAAAATTCTCCCGAGGGATTGTTTTCACCGTATTACTCTCTTTCATTTGATCTTCAGCCTCTCTACTCCACACAGCTCCACACTCTAACTTTTGATTACCAATACAGTCAATAAAAATAGTACAAAATATTCCTCTCTCCATACTTCCCCACGTTCCTGATATACACACTATTTTAAAATCAAGCACTCTGTGTATTTACCATGGAAACCTCTGAACTCTATCCTCTTCCTTCCCCTTTCCCACAAAATACAGCATTCTAGTCAGAGTGTTAAAATACCACAGGAGATAATAGTATTGCTCTCTCCGACTTGGAAATCTGTGTTCAGGAAAAAGGAAATAACAGGAAAAGTAATTCTTGGAATGTCTTTCCAGACTGGTTTTACTTCTATGTATTTGAAGTTCATCAGCAATTATGATTAAACAAGGTGAGAAAAGCACACTGCAGAGAGCAGGAACACTAGCCACAGTGGCAAACCAAATCACTGCTCAGCTACTGGCCTTTTTTTTTCCATCAAAATGAAGGCAGTACCAACTATGCAGGACATGGAAGAACAAAGTAGCCATTCTTTTAAATATTAATGTGCTAAGATGTCTCATGCTCTTGTAGCATGACAGGCATTAAAATTTTCATTCTCCAAAACTCCTCTGATATGAATGAATTTCATGAACGTAATTAAAGGTCAAGAGATTAATATCATGGCCAACTACAGAATGGTTAATTTTGTACAGAAGAGACAAGAGTAAAAGTTATAACAGACTGCCTCTAGGAGAGTTTACATGCTAGTGCAAAAATAGTGAGCTCACATTCTAGATAATAAATTAAAACAGATCTTTCCCTCTCATCTCCTGGTTGAGAAAAGCAAAAAACTCCTATCTCAGCTAGCTGGAGGTAAAAGGAGGGTGGGGTACCTGGCAGGAGTGAGGGCGGAAGAAGTCAGACAGACAGCCCTTGCAAAGATGAAGGTTGGGGTCATGGAACCTGCAGCTGTTGGCAGCTGATCAAGACTTGCAACTGGACCAATAAAAAAAAAAATCATTCCTGATAGTTGGTTTGTGTATATGTAACTCACACGTAAACATTCTGATTTAAAAGACTGCAAGGCACCCAATTCTATCGGGACTTTTTCCTCCTAACTGCAATAATGCACAATGAATTTCTGGTTATCCATCTGGGTGAAAAAAAGTCTAAGTTTACCTTCTCATTCCAGAAAATTAGCACAAGACCATTAGTAAATAACATAACCTGAAACACTATTTCAGGCTATCTGTGCATTTCATAGATGGATTGTATCATCTCAAGACATTTTATGCTAGATTTGCTTTAAACTGCCTTCTCTTTTTTTCCTGTTTTTCCCATCTTTCTTAGAGGTCTGTGAAATAGTTGCTGACTCTGTGTTGACCTGTTTTTCTATCTCTTCACCATATACTTAGCTCAGTGAGTAGCTTATAAAGTTTGCTGAGGTAGATACCGTCAAACTTGACAGCAAGACAAAAACTCTGCTTTGTATAAGCAAACAGTGGTACCAGAATATGGAGAGCCCAGAGGACAAAAGAATATGACTATTGCAATTCTATTATTTACAGCTTTGTATTACAGCTTTTAAATTTATTTCCTTCCTGGATGAATGGAGCTGGGTTATCCCCAGGCTCCTTTAAGTATTTCTTTCAGAATATACTTCAATCTACAGTCCTCCTATAGCTTCCATTACTTTAGCACCTGAACACCTTACAGACTTTTACTGTCTGTGCTCTCACAACACCTCAAATGCTAAAAATTTTCATGGTATTAATTTACTAAGAGAGAATCAAACCACATAGGAATTTTTATGTATCTGACATCCAGACTGAAATGCAAACTTCTCCCTCTGCTCTTTTTAAAGTGCTTGATATCATTCTGCAGCTCCTCAAAATGAGATTCAGGACAATCTGAATACTGAGAAAGAAGTCACCCACAGACAGACTCGGAAAAAATAAGAACAGCCTGCTCCAAAATGCTGGTAAACCTCTACTCGTGTTCTGGAGCTGTCACGATCACACTCCTGTGTATTTAGGAAGTGTTACTACAAGCCCTGTTTAGAAGAGAGGAACTCCTACAGCTGAGTGTGGATCTGTCTTATGCCTACAGGCATACTTCCTCTTGTTTTTGTATTAAAGCCACCCACTATAAGGGAAATCCTGCTGCAGTTCCTTGATCTGCCTGAAGGGATTCAAAATTCCCATTTTTCTCCTCATAGGAAAGGGAGTGTCACAATCATCAAAATGCAGCATAGGTTAGGGAGGGGAAGCCTGATGTGTTTCCTCAGCTTTCAAAGAGGTGAAGAAAGAATTTCAGGTCCAGTGATCTGGGCAGAGCGAGGGAATGTGATTTATGTCTCAGACAGTGAAAACTTTGGTTTTACCTGGATTTTACTCTTTGTGTCACCTCTACACTAGATGCCACATTTTTTCCAGTAGCAGGACTGTCTCAAATAATTCAAGGATATTGATATGCAGAGACCTAATGTAGGAGATTTCTGAAACAGATTCAATACAGGCCTGTGCAGCTGGGAGTTTCTAGCAGAAAAACAAGGAATTAAAGGCAGAAATAGTTTTGTTTCTCATTCTAAGGCAGAAGCGTTAATTTCTTTAGAACAATAACACATAACCTGCCTATATGTTTGTGATGAAATGCCAGCATCTTTTTATACCTATTTTTGGAGGAGAGGCTGCTATAACAAACTTTTACTAGCTTTTATCTTTTCTATTACAGTCTACTGAATATTAATAAATTACCATCTGCCAGTTTTTGCAGGAGCAGCTGAAATACTTTCTGCGTTGAAATTGAAAATAACTCCTTCCCTCTTCACAAACTTCAAGAGAATATGAATTTTAAAATAATGACGACTGCCTGTACTATTTCATGGTGCTTCCCTTTAACAAACAATATTAAGATTTATGTGATACAGTCAGCATTGCGATTGATAATTAATTGTCACTTAATTACACACTTTAATAATATTTATTCTGAAGTTATAACAACTCTGGCTTAGAAAATGACCCTGAATCACTTTAATTTATTAATTCACTTAATTAAAATACTTAATCTTGAAAAGAGCTTTCAGGCTGTTTAAATAAAGGTAAACAAATCTTGGAATTAAATCAACACTTTTTTTTCCCTTTGATATATGTAATTAATTTTCACTCAACTCAATAAATAAACCTCATGTAAGGTTGTTCATGTGACAACAGAAAATGTCTTGCTGTCAGCTTAATCTTCCTTAACACTGTAAAGCGTTTTTAGTTATGCTGACAGGCCTGCTGAAAACCTTTTGCTGGAAAGCAATAAATATTAGCATTTTTCCCACTGGCACTGCAGGAAAAAAACATTTATTCGTAAATGATGATCATTCATCAACATTTTTGTACAAGCAATCAGAAAACCTCCCAGGCTAAAGCAAACTTGACGGAAATGAAACATCTATTTGCAATCAGGTTTAACTAAAGCACACTTTCTCCTTAAAGAACAGAATTTTTTGTCTTCTTCTCTTACTGGTTCTTGGTAAAGGAGTTCTGTGTGCCAAGAATTATACTTTTTATCCCTCATGAAAGTTTTGAGACAAACTCTAGGACTTAATTACAGAACTCACAGCACTGTCAAGATTTCACTTGTTTCAAGTTAGGACTGCAATTAGCTCCACCTAAATCAGTGACAGTCAAATGAACCACTGCAGGAGATGTCAGTGCCACAGTGAAAGCTGTCACTTGTACAGGCATGTGCTCAACTTTACAAACCCAAGTTTTACCATTAAATTTAGCACATTTTCTCATATATGTAACACCAATTTCATGTATTTCATTGCAGAAAGTGACCCTATATTTTGAGAAGCTGGTTTCTGCTGAGAGCAATTTTGAATTGTTCACTGAAATTCATCTGATGATCTCATTATAGCTTATATTTGACTACACCTTCCCCTTACATTTCAGTTCGGTCTGTCCCTTGAAAACTGCTACAAGAGGATTCCCCTTCCCCATTATACCTTAACAAGGACCAGAAGGCCATGTTTTTCTTCAGTTTACCATCTCCTTAGTGTATGTCCATTGTTTGAGCTGAAGTGATTGCAGTTGTTTCTATCAGTTATATTTGAATTAAGAAAGGATTGAAAAATTTGGGCTGAATATTTACAAGGTAAGTCTCTCTCTCCTAGTCCAACTCAGCCCTGAAAAACTCAAGTTAATTAATGACAGATCTAAAAAACTACTGTCATCAAGATGATAATTAGATGGGACTGAATATGAAAAACAGAGGCTTCAGCTGATGATAGAAAGTAGCTTTCTATCCTTCCTCAAAGGCTGTTTGTAGTAAAGACATTTGAATCTGGCTGCCATGATTTTTAACAAAATTGCAATTCATGAAAGTCTTCATTGAACTGAAACCAGCATAGAATTCCTGTATGAAGACAAACTGTCATGAGTTTTCCAGCCGTTTCTAACACTTGAGAGCAGAAATAAAGCAAAGAATTTCATATTTTTGAAGTGGAAGAATTTGCAAGACTTCCACTTTTTGAGGTTGTGCAGCATCAAGAAATGACTGGTAATGAGAAAATGGACTTTCATTTTTGATGCAGTATTTTCAGCTGCCAACCAATTCAGAGTTTGGTGTAAATTTTTAATAAAGTTTTCAGAGGATCTATTCTTCAGCTATATTATTGTCCTACCTCTTGTTTTCATCCTGAACAAATTCTTTAAAATACATCTGGGAAGACTTCACTTTGTTTATTTGGTTTTGTTGTTTTTGTCGGTGCAAATGCGTCCCTTGTTTAGTAAACAGCTAAATAAAACCATTTCACACGATAAATAACATAGTCAGTTTTTACAAGCACTTTTTAAGAAACACAGGATGTGCTGATTACCATCATGGTTACCCTACAAGGCATTCCAGGCAGTATGAATGAATTCTTCAGCTTAAGAGTGAGCCCTGTACCTACTGCTCAGGAAGACCAGCTGGTGGAGTCTCTGCTAGAGACTATGGAGAGAGTCTGCATGCTCAAGCTGTTTGACTGAGTGGATTGCAAATTACAATCAGAACAATTATATATCTATTTAAAACAACTTCCCCTGCAATGTAATGAAAAAAAAAAAAAAAAACAAAAAAAAANAAAAAAACCTGTTCAAAATTAGCCTGAAGAGGTTTGGGTGTCTATGACAAATTTCAGTGCTCAAGTGCCATTACGGACAGCTGGCTCCCAGCTGCCCTTCCACGAGGGCACGTCTCCTCCTCCCACCCAGCCTTTCAAGGTCATCTGAATGCTTACTCTTGGTGCTAAGATACATTTCACAACCCTGCAGACATTTTGTAGGTTCCTAAACACTTCTTTAAATCCAGTCTCATGGGACTGAACTCCTCCCTGGAGTGCAATGGCTGTAAACTGTTCTGCAGGTGGATTTATTATTTTCCTGCTCTGATTTAAAAGGGTGCACAACCTCAATCCCAAAGGGCAGACCAGCGACCTTCTTACACAGCTACACCTCACCCATAAACAAGTTGCTTTATTCCTTGTGCTGAAACTCACACAGGCTGCAGTGCTGCTTGCAGGCAGCTTGTTACCTTCAGCAGTGACAGACCAGTTGTGGATCCTAAATTAATCTATTTGTATCAAACATCCATGTTTTCTGCTGGCTGCTGCTGAACTGGGCAAAAATAAAATGTTGTCAGGTCAGAAAATGGTGCTTAAACATGAAAAAATTATTGATTTAAATAAAAGTGATGCTGGACTGGGACCAGTTCTGCAAAGCCTTCATTTTACCTGTAAATGCAACATAAAAATATGCACCCTAACATATATAATCACTGTAATTATACAGAATATATGTTAAATACAAAATATGCATAATACAATATGTTCCAGTGTGTACTTCAAAATAAATATAAATGCTATATTTTTAAAAATAAACTGCATTTTCATGGTGTTGTTTTGCTCTTAGTGACTCAGATACTTAAGCAGGTGGGAGAGGGAAAGATTTGGAATATTTGCAACCGGACTTTCTCATTAATTTCATTCACTCACTTTCATTAAGTCCAGCATCTTCCTCTGAGAAGAAGCCCAGGGGTGAGAGGTGCCGGGAGTCAAGGCTGGCAGCAGAGCTAGGGAGCAGGCAGTGGCACTCAGGGACAGGGAGAAGGGGCAGAGGAGGAGCGCAGAGAGCTGGAAAATCAGAGCCAGGGGAAGGCTGAGCGAGTGCAGCAGAGGAAGGCAGGGGCTGGCTGGCCCTGAGCTCCTGGAGAGCGTGGGCAGGACAGAGGGACAGGCATGTCAGACAGGACCCTGCAGGGCCAGCCCCAGCCACACAGGCACTGCAGAGCTGTGCCAGCGAGCGAGCCACGCTCCCATCCCCTAGCAGCAGTCTTCATTGCTGTGCTCATCCAGGAGCCTGTTTGGATCTTCCCAGCCTGATCTTCCTCATCATTGCTGGCATCTGCCTGCTCTTTGATTCTGACAGCCATTCAAGCTTTGATCTGTTTTCTGGTTTGCCAGTAAAATGTAGCAATGTTCAAGTTGGAAAGGATGAAATTATGCATCCCTTACAAGGGCGCAGCCCATCCCAGAAAAGACATTATTTTTTAGGTATTGAAAGACAGAAATGTCGTCAGTGTGCTGCAGTTTACAGCAGTTCCAGACTGTAAAATGAGCCTGGGCAAGTGCAATGCCACGTGGGCTGGATGCAAGCCCTGCCACTGCACAGTCACACTTCTGAACCAATGCAAGGCTGCTGCTGAGGGGCTGAAACAGCAGAGGTTGCTGAAATGGAGCTCACAAGCAGCTAAGTTCAAATCAAAGGTTAGAAACAAGTCTAATGAGTATGAAGGGTCAAAAATTCCTCAATTCCAAGCTTTTTGTATATAAGTGATTTAGGCCGGCTCTCTATGAACTGCTTCCATCTTTTCTTGTTATTACAGTAGCATGGCGCATGTGCCAGCCCCAGCAAGGTGTTGGTTGTTAGA
The DNA here is from genome assembly GCA_013400315.1 of Bombycilla garrulus. Lineage (NCBI taxonomy): Eukaryota > Metazoa > Chordata > Aves > Passeriformes > Bombycillidae > Bombycilla > Bombycilla garrulus. Next base: position 2,549,464 of record VXBU01007974.1, read on the forward strand.
GAATTTGCAAACACAACTGCAATAATTTAATCACTGTACAGTAACAGTTCTGCTGCAATAAATGCTCTCCCTGATGGCTACACTGACAATACGAGAGCCTATCAGGGGAGTGGCAGTGTCCTCAAATACAGGTACATCACAATTGTAGGGACCTCTCTCCCCTCGGCCTGCCCTGCTCACAGCAGACGCGTGAGAGTGCTCAGGCCTAATTGATTCTGGCTGCCAAGTGCTGATACTGCCACACTAACAGCCAGGCTTCTTCTCCAGACTGCAGAGATCTTTGATTCTGAACCACACCACAAGGCATCAAACAGAACTTCCACAAACCACTTAAAAACCTGCCTGTCTCAGATCTCAACACTTAGAAAAAACTTTCCTGCCTAAGCAAGGGGATATCAGCATATCTTCAACATCTGTGAGGCATTCACAGGTTACAAGATAAATTGTACTCATCAGAGCTGTGTCTACATGAGAGACTGAATCTTTTTCTGAGACAGTGACCATGATTTGAGTACCTACAATTTAGCTGCCAAAAAGAAGCAAATGAAATTTTCTGAATGCTAAGTACCTTTTCCTGAATGTGACCAGAACCAGGCCTGAACACGTTGTGATTATATAAATTAAATACCTGAAGGGAAGGAATATCCACTGTCCAAAAAAAAAAAAAAAAAAAATCCAAAGCAATGTAGCACACAGTTAATTTAGTTTTGCAATTCATTACTCAAAGAGTTGATCTTGGTATTCCTTAGAACAAAGACAGTAGTCCCTATGTGGGAGACACCTCTGAACACAAACCAGTCATGTCAAACTTGACCTTTCATCTTCAGCATGAACAGGCAGATTTGAGATCTAGTCTACACTCCTGTGTAGGCACGAAGGCACAAATTTCCTAAAAGTTGGTACAACTCAGGCTTTCTACTGCTTACAGAAATCTGCCTCTACCAGCAACAAAATGCCTGCCTGTATTCCAACAGCCCAGCAGTGATGGCAGCCAGGACTGGAAAGTTCTGTCAGAAAAACTAAGGTTTTCAGAGAATGAAAATAGCCTTGGGAGGACTTCTTGGGAGAATTACAGGGTAACTGGAGTTTATCCAGGCATGATTCAGGTAATACATTGTCTGTAAAAGTGCTTCAAAATGTGTAGCCTGTAAGGCCCTGATGAATCACCAGAGCAGTGAGGATAATCTGCTAAATTCTGTAGTCACAGAAAACAACCAGAGATTTCAGATCTTGAGTACATGATCCTGAGTGCTCTGACACCCCTATAATTTGGTCTAATAAAGCAGTGAAATGCAGACTTTTAACTTTCCATTTGCCTAGAAATTTTCTTGTCCATATTTGGAAGGAAAAAAATCCAGACACAAATCTCCTTCTGCCAATTCCTAGAAGTCATGAACAATTTAAAAACCTTGGTTCAGCAAGTAAACTAAATTGGGCTTAACGTTGACTTAAAAGTAGTCCCAGCCTGAGTTTACTCAGGTACCCTGGCATTTATTGGATCAGGTTCTAAGGAACCTCTTCTATGCAGATGACCATTACATCCAGCCTCAGGGGCTCCAGTTCTAGATTTCACTAGACTAGCACAAAATCAAGACTTTGGTTAAAACCATGACTTAAAAACCCTTGCTTTAGACAGTGCTTCTTCATAATTGAGAGGGCTTTTGTTTGGCTAGTGTGAGACTCTTGAATTTAATAGCTCACACAAAGAATCTTTATCTCTGTTTTCAAATCACAACATCAACAATAGAATCACACAAAGTACTGCATCACCTGCCCTGATTTACTCTATGTAAGTCTGGAATGTGAGCAAGACAATTCCTATGAGACATTCAGCCATGACCAGAGGCAAAAATTCTGGCAATCTAATGTAAAACACTGCTCTTGTGCGATTCAGACTTTTCTCGTCAATTGAAGCCTTTTGATTTCTACGAAGTCACTCCTGATTTACCCCAGGGGCAGTAAGACAGAAGCTGGAGACATAGCAGTACATTTTTTTTCCTTAGGAGCTCCTGTGTAACTGCCTTGAAGTCAAATGTCCACTGAGATTTTTGATTTTGTAAGATATCTGTTACTGTAAAGAAATCTCTCCTTCCTTTCCCTGATCCTGACTTTTCCCAAAACAATTAGGTTTGAAAATTAAATAATATGTTTGCTATTTGTAAGTATTAAGGTAAGTACCTTGAAAAGGAGATGTGTTAAAAAAAAATAATGTCCAGTTCTATTGCTTAACTTTTTTTTTTTCCGTGCTAGAATTTAATGAATTCTTCATTTGCTATTATAAACTCAATATTTCCTTTGAGTCCAATTAGCATAGCTGGAAGAAAAAGCAAAGCTAGGCACTGTTCTGCATGCATCAATGTAATGGAAAAATCAGTTCTTTTATTCTAGCTTTAATAACTGCAGCTTGATTAGAGAGAAAGAAAAAGCTAGGAGAGAGAGGTGCGGGGGATGAGAGGCCTGCCAAATTAGTTCTATAAGAATTCTCAACCTGTCTGCTCTCTGGCTTACTATTAAAATGCTAATCGAGCCTTTTTGTAAACAGAATGGGTAATCATGGAAGACAAAAACAGACAGAGAAAACAAATGAAATATCGCACCTTATCCAAACCACCATAAAATTGCACTGACGAGCTTTAGAAGTCTTAAAATTTTGTTTCTTTGGTCTCTTTATAGAACATAGAAAAGCATATAATTAATATAATAATGTAAAATATAGCATAATAAAATAATAAAATAAAAAAGAGCAGTTCTTTTTGAACAATGAAACCAGTCATGTTATAATTAGATAAGAGGATTTATATTCTCAGCTATAAACATGAAAGTGGACCATGAGACCGGATAAAGGCAAGGTTTCAATTCTTAAAAATTAATTACATGGCATTATTATTATCAGTACACAGGATGCATTAATTATACAATTAATAATAAGATGAAAAGCACATTTTTTTGCAGCTTGAAATCACCTGGGGACATTTGGTTTTATACAAGACTTGTCCTTCAGGCATTTCTATAATCTTGTTACTATGCAAAGTCAAGCCCTTAAACCTGTTAGTGGAAGTAGTGGATGGAATTAATCTCTCTTAATTTAGACTTTGTACTTACACACATTGCCACAAATTTTAGATACCCCCTGTAATTGGGGTCTAAGGTGTAGCAGATTTATTACCACTTCTCTTTGTAAAATAAACCAGACTGATGTTACTAGAAGCAGAGTACATCCAATATGCAATCAGGTAACGGTGGCTTCTTGAACAATGTCTTGCAAAAAGCCACTGACAATGTCAACATTGAGCTCAGATATTCCCAAGAAGTTTTACACTTCTGCAGAGAGGCAGATCAGGGCTCAGCAGAGCAGGAATGCATTCACAGTGACAAAGGCACCAGCCCTCCACCCCGTGTTAAATCCCACAGCCCTGAGCACGCACCTCTAATCCCACAACTGGGCCTTTTGCTGGTCCCAGCCTTGCTCAGCTCACATTCCAGAAACTATATCAAGTACAAGAATATCCGAAGTATTAAATTTTTTCATATATACACACAACATCAGAGAGAGGCCCTCCTCCCACCAAGGCAAGGCCTCCCCAAGAACAGCAGCCCCAAAATAGGCATCAGGAGAGCACCACAGGGCCTGGACACTGCCAGGTGTTCTCAGCTGGGGCAGCTATGGACACAGATGTGGGGGGCACCAGGGAAGAACTCTTAGATTTTGGCACAGATACATTGCAAGACAATTTTGTTTTCTGTTAGACCTCAAGGAGGTAAACCTCCTACCGTACATTTTAATTTTAAGGAATTACTTCACAAACATCACTTATAAGGAAAATGAATATTCTGCATTAAAGGGTTGATGAATATTTTGTTTAGTAGTGTCTGACTCAATTAAACTGCCAACATGGGCCCCCACAGGAATTCAAAAGAAGGGTGAATGACATGAAAACAAAGGTTCATCTTTCAGTTTAAGTCTTTGAAAATGAAGGCTCTTTTATAATACAACCTTATATTACAACCACTAAGTAATTATTCCCAAGAGTTATATTGCTTTTCTGTAGCATTTTGGTCTTACTTTTCATTCATATATTGTTCTGAGTTATGGCCATCTGGGAGAAATGAACTTTATCTGCTGGTTATTTTGATTTCAGGTGTGTTCACTGTGACACCTCCTCATGAGCGAGCTCACCTTCCTTTCATTTTGATCTTCCTCCTCCATATCCTGTTGAAGTTAGCTCTGTGGCTAAGGTACACCAATCTGATATGCACCTTTTGTGAGACTGCTTATTTCTGCTGTGCTTTTTAATATAAGCTGTACTTTGATTTGTTATTATTTTTTATCATCATAGTCCTTTGAGAACCCAAGGAAGCAGCAAGTACCTCTTTGTCCTCAGCGCTGTTATCTACAAACAAAACACCTCTATCAACCACACAATCTTCATTGCAGAGGATGAAGGTTTTGCTTTTCTTTTTGTTTCATTGAAGGGTATTATTTCATTAGATTTCCTGCAATATTGAACAGTATTTCTATACAACAGGGGCATCAATTTAGAATGGAAAAAAATTGTCCTTTACTGTAAACCAGATATGTCAAACTTCCTTCAGAGTAGCTGGCCAAATGTCCAGTGTTCAAATAGGAGGTCAAGTAAGACAATAATAGTTTTCATTAAAATCTTTGTCCTTTGTGCCTTGATATAAAAAAGAGCTTCCATTTTCAAAGTAGTTCTATTATTGTTATAATTAGGTAGCACCAAGTAATAACAATTAGTATCAAAAGCTCATTTTAAGTACTGGATAATGAGGAAAAATTCTTTCACCTGAGAATTTAGACTGTGAAGAGAGAATTCAGCTTATAAATATTATTAAAAAGCAAAGCAGCAAAGTTCTAGAAGATTCAACCTTTGGACCCAGATCAGAAGGTCCATGACCATGGGTAGAACTCAAGGCTCATAGCTGAAGCCTGTGACTCCCTGCACTTTCTAATATAAGCCTACATGAAAGTGGGAAAGAAAGGGGACAGAAGTAATGTAATTTAAATGGTTGATTAAAAAAACTCATCAAACAAGCAAAACCCACAATTTTAATGCAGCCCAGAGCTCTGGGGATTTTTTTTTTCCAGCCTATTGACAGAACCTCTTGCAAAATTGGGAATCCCATAACGTTATTCCTCATGTGTCTATGACCTCATGACTGTGGACCCGTTTTGAGTGGCTTGTTAATGCTAAAATTCCCAATAACTGTGCTGAAGGAAGGCACTGCTCAGAATTTCACTCAGAACACAGGCCCTGTCTTTCCCGAAACTGATTTTTCAAATACAAAGAGCTCCAAGCTTCTGTGGTTTATTCCATTTTCCCTCACTCTCCATCCAATTTCCTTATAGACAGTTGTTTGTGAACACTACGTAAGTCAGTCTTCTGAAAACTAGGGCTATCCATTATTCCTGGAAGTCTTCGATGTCAGAGGGGAAAAATTTAAAGTAAAGCACAATATTACAAACTGGCCAGAGAATTTAGTGGGGATTTTTTTCCTTAGGCTTTTTCCTGTTGTAACAATGACAACATGGTGCAAAGACTAAAGCTTAAAAACCCTGGTTTATGTGTTCATCTATGCATGTGTATTTTTCTATGTATACAACACACTTTGAAATGCATTCATAAATATTTACTATGATATAATTAAAGGTGGAGAAAAAGATGTTAAATATGAAAAGTTTCCACCCTAAAAGCATGATAGGTATTGGGTTTGAGTCACAGAGTAACACTCTCTTCTGTACAGAATACAACACAGCAAAACTGAGTCCAAAGAAACATTATTTTAACTATTTCTTTCTTCTGAAACCTGTCTGGGTGCTGTGTTTTTAAAAGCTCAAGCTTATTTTGTGTTAGTTTTCTTCATCTGTTGTCAAAAATAAATATTGAAATACAGCCAGTACAACACATTAGCCTTACCTAATAGTGCTATTTAACATTTTTATTGAATAAGCTCACACAGAAAAGATTTCATCAATACCATAGAGCTTTCTGATATAAGCCAGGTAAGGCTGAAGGGATTTTTACCATTTTTCTGTAGTATAAAAGGAAGAGAATTTATAGGCAGGCCACTTAAGCATGTTGCAATTAAATGAGTTTTAAGGTTGACAGTAGTCCTCACACTATGGTCTGTATGTATTATCTGTTTCAGCATCTGAGGTGGGGAAGAAAAATACATCTGCCAGCTGACATTTCACTGATGACATCACAGAGCATATTTCTGGTGCTTATGTGTAAAATACTGGATTTAGTTCACAAGAATTTAGTTTAGTTGGAACAGATTCTTTGGCTTTATGACGTTTGTGTGAAATGCCTGTCCTGTTCAGGATGTTGGTTTGAATGAAGCCACCACCTCAGAACAGAAACCTACAAAGGCAAGCTGTCACTCGGTTTGCTCTGGACACGGGCAAAGCTGCAAGTCTAAGCCATCTCACTGGGACACTACATCAGGATAATTATTTTTCCTCACTCTCCTTCAGCCTTCAAAATAAACCCCAGTAATTCTTTTCCCCAGATGACAGCCATCTGCCCAGCACTCTCAGCTACGGGGGTTTGGAATCTGCTCCACCCCACAGGTGTTCAGCCAGAGGGAGATGAAAAGCAGCACGCACAAGGCAGGTATAGGTCTGGGTGCACCCAAGCTGACACCAGCCTGTATTTTTACATAGCTTTGAGAGATGTTAGATTCAGGGTTTCTTGCTCATGGGTCATTCTGCTGTGAATTTATTGAGCCACCAGATACAAATGAATTATTTCAAAACCTCAGTAAATCTTGGGATTGGTCTGAGTCCTCAGGAGAAAGCTTCTGTGAAAAGCTGGCATTTTTCTTTCTTACTAATTTAATTGGAACAGTTTTGCATGTTACACTAATCGCCCCTTTGGGAGAACAAAAGACAAAAACTCTGCCAGCAAAACTCATCCTTTTTGAGATTTTGATTTGTCAAACATTTGTATTTGCAAGTTACATCACAGTTCTACCCTAGACCAGAAAGACTAATTTGTGGAGTTCATAAAAATTCTGTATTTCAAGCTAAGAACATGACACTGGTATCATTTACAGTAGAATAAACCCAAAATAGCTTTGTTGAAATCCATAAGGTTATAGCGAAATATGACTGATGGAAGTGTGACATAAATCAAGTTTTAAGCTTTTCGTGTAAAGTTGAAACAGCCTCACCTCCTGAAATAATTCATCCAAATGCACTAAATTATTTCTCTTCAGACTGTCCTAGAAGGCAGGTACTCAGCACAGGTCAGAGCCCAGGAACACTCATTTCTCCTGACTCTTTTGAGTTTTGTTCCAACTATTCATCATTCACTATTTGTTAATCTTCTGTGTGTCACACTGTGTCCCACACAATAGAGAAGGCTAATTGTGCTCTTAGTAATGAGCATTTGTGTGAATTGTACATGACTACAGAAATTGGTAGTGCTGAAAGTCAGGAAGGTTTGACTGACTGTGACATGGAAATTGACAGAATTGCAAATGTTTAAAATGGGAAATGAACAAAGACGGGTGTTTTACACAAAATGTGCTAACAGACACAGGTAGACAATGAGATCTCTGTTCCAGTGTGAAAGACCTGACAACAATAATAGACATTTTCTAAATATTCATTTAAAGAATATTCTATCCATGTAGATTTTTCATGAAAGAAAGATGTTAACAATATAAGATATAGGTGTCTTGGCTAAACACAAGGTAATTGTGAACAAGGTGTCTGTGACAAAAAAATTTATTCTAAAAGGAATTTCCGGTAGGGATAAAGCAAAACATTCGTGGCATAACATCTGAATTACTCTCTACAGTTCTGGTCACCTATACCACAGCAGGAAAAATTAAATTTTAAATAAACTTGGCTTTTATTAGAAAAATAACAAGGGAACAGAAACTTTACCACACAAGAGAGAAAGGTAAAATCTCAAAGAAAAGATGAGTAGAAGTACAACAGAGAGGATCAGTGCACACAAGCAACAGGAAACAATACTGATGTGTAAGACCACAAACTGGGCAAGTAACTTGGAATCTTATTAAGGCTAATACGGTCTTCTAATGAGGAATTGAATTCAAACCAGTGAGGAGTAAGTTTCCAAAACAAAAAATCACCCTCTTTTTGTCTGGACTGAAAAAAAANTATAGAGGAGCTTTATTCAAGTCAAAATGAAACAGCAACCACTTTCTCACCTTATGTTCCTATTTAAGAAGAATAGTCATACCTCAGTTTAATATATCTGAATATTAGTTAATAAATTTTGAGAATTATTATATTTATAATTTTTCATTATTATTTCTTCCTTAAAACCAAAAGCAGATATGTTAGGGACATGTGGCAGGGAATGATAGAAGATTTCTCATAAATAACACTCTCTTTTCTGCTATTTTCTCCTGACTGCTGAAAGAATAAAGTCAAATCACTGACTGATTCCAGTGTTTGACCAGTATGTCATCCACTGGAGGTGAAAGATTTATTTTCTCCCTGAATCCCCACTTTCTACCTACCTTTTGTGGTGTTCTCTGCACAGCCTAATTTGGGGCTCCCATGAGGTAGCAGACAGGTTTCCCCCAAATAATTCAATTTTTCTCAGCTACCACTAGTGAGCCAAAGAAGCTTCAGACATCCTCAGCCTTATTCATTCCCCTAAGAGAGAGGGATTTATGCCTCAGTAGTAGGTTTGGGCAAACTCTGACGAGCAGCCCAGCTTCTTGTGCTCTTCATAAATTGAAACCTTGTCAGCCTGCACTGAAACATCTCATTTAAACATTTTGTAGTGTCAATAAATACCTGTGAAGTATTACATAAATACAGCGAGCCCCATCTAGGGTCTGAGTGGCTAGAGAGGAGGCAGCTAATAGTGTTAATGCTTCTAATATATTTTTCCCATTTAAACCCCAGTGATTTCGGGCTCTCAGAAGAGGACAGCTTGCTCTTCATGGAACAGGCAAAGCTGCAAACCTTTCACGCACTTCACAGACAGCAGACAAGGATGAGGGAGAGCTGCAGGGAGCCTGCTCTCCTTTTGTGTGCACTTATGTAACAGGGAGTTCAATGTGCCCCAAGTGGCTGCCGTGACCTAAAGGAGCTTTTAACAGCAGCCTCCTCCTAAAGTTATACATTCATAGCCACAGAGAAATCATTCACGGCACCCGTAATTGCTCGCAAAAGAGCTCTGAACAATGTGCCAGTCCTCTCTAAAAGCCTCCTCTGCCATCCTTCGTGTCAAGGGCTGGCCTTGCACTTTTGGAACAAAACGTGTTTTTGGTAGGCAGATTTTCCAACTAATGCTATGGGCAACAAAGCCAGTAATAGAATGGGCCCTCCTGCTCATGCAACGCGGAAATTGGTTGTAAGCAGGCATAACAGCCCAAATTCCACCCACGGCTGAGTTAATGGCCAGGTTTCAGCATCCAGCATAGATTAACATTTTATCCCAAATGCTTGTCAAAGAGGATGAAGAAAGCTGGGGTCACTCTGGGACCACACCTGAATCCAGGTGTTGCTGCACACTGAGACTGGGACACAGGAAGGACAGTTCTTTTAAAAGTCTGAACGTGTACTGTCAGATTGGATCAGGGAAAATGATAAAGCCAGGGAAGAGCTGCACAAAAATGACACCACTGTTATGGTACCAGAGTCATATTATGCCCTATAGCTGATTCATGCATTTATAGGAGTCACAGAGAAAGCAAAATACCAAATCCTGACACTCTGGACAAGAACACACCTCTTCTTTCAACAACACTGTATTTTTTTGTCAAGAGTTTGGCACATGACAAAATGGAACATCAGTTTGATTCAGACTTTCGTGTCTGTGCTGAAATCCAGGGATTCTTCCCTTCCAGGAAGGAATAGGAAATAAGAGGGATATTTGGAAATATATTTCAAAATTAATGTTTCAAAGCCCGTCCCTGAAATTTTTACAAGATGAAATTTATTGAATTTTAAAAACTGAGAAGAAATGTTCTTTAAATCAATAGAATTATCTCCATATGAGCAATTTCAAGCCCACTTTCAAGCAACCTTATTTTGATGCAAAAAAAGAAAAAAAAAAGAAGAAAATTAAAAATCTTGGACTAACATGTACTTATTTAAAGCACTTTTTAGTTCAACCACTGATCTAGAAGTCAATATTTCGCTCAGCTCTAGGACCTAAAGAGAACTATCTCAAGTATTTGCCCAAAGGACTAAACAAAATCACTTGTATAATTAATGTGATTTTCTAAGACGAGGAGACTCAATACATTTGAGAATACCAGTGTCTCTTAAGACAGTTTTTTTCACAAGCTCGTCTTAAGATTCCTCTGTATTTCTTTCCTATGCCTGTGTTCCAAGAAGCACTTAATGAGCTTCATAAAGTTACCAGAGAAAAAAGTAGTCTAACTACTTGCTTTCTAGTTCTCTACTGAATTTCTTTTAATTAACATATTAATGCTCTGTTTTCTTAAATTTAACTTTAAAGAAAGCAAGAACTTTTCAAATTAAGTAATGAGACAAGAATGCTAACAGCTTTTTTTGCCCTATTAATTCATAAATGCACTAAAATCTCTGAGGATTTTTAGGAAGGTAGGAAAATAGCAGTGACAATGCTTCTATTTTTAAGATGAAATCCACTTGTCAAGCCAAGCTCTTTCATTGCTGGAATTTTTTATCTGAAAGAAATTAAGTCAACCTTTTTGTTTTAATTATACAAATGTGTTAAAGTATACAGTCAAACCAGTAAATCTTTATGGCCTTGTATCCAGCTCTGTGTCCTCCACTGGAGCAGTGGCAATGGTCCCCAAGAAGCCACTGGACCCCAGCTGTGTCACCAGGCTCCTGCAGGGAGATTCCTCTCTCCATGTCTGCTCCCCTCCACCACTCTTCTCATATGTATGTGCACTCTTTGGGGCTTTAACGACAAGGAAAAAGAATGTTTTAATAAGATGGTCATGGACGTATTTTTTTTCTTTCATTTTCTTTCTTCAATAGTTTACACTATTTCCTCTATGATTACTTACCCCTGTAATGTTACTTGAAAGAATAATCCTTGTTCCCCGACTGAATGCAGCTGCAGAATGCAGTGACCAGGACGTCCCATGATCAGTCTCCTTGAGCAGATAACAAAACCTGAACACAGCCATCTCAGCTTCCCTGTGTCTTTGAGATTAAATTCTATGCCCCCAGCACCCTTCCAGGCTTAGGACAAATGACATGAAGCAACAGTTTCTTTCAGCACAACACAGAAAGACAAAAATAATGGAAAACAGAAGCAAGAGAGAATAATCAGTCTAGGCTAGAAGGGAAGATAAGTTTTCATCTCTGTGAAGCCCATGCACAAAATCTGTTGGGGCAGGAGGGCCAAAAAAGCATTTGGGATCTGGTTTCTTATGCATGTGAATAACAACCATACATGAGGAGTCTGCATTAAACACCCAGATTCTGACAAAGAAAATCTTTTAGGTCACCATACAAGCTGTTCAATGCAAAGCTAATGTCTGTTAAAAAATTTGTTTACATTTTACTAAAAATTGAAATGCACCTTAAATGCGCTATAGTGCCTTGGTATAGGAAAAGAACAGATGGAGCTTTCTCTAGTCAAACCTCTAGCTTGAAAGACACTCAGCTTGTAGAGCTGAAGCTTAGTTGGTGGTGCGCTTCATGTCCTTCATGTAAAATATTCTGTCACTTTTAATTTTGTACCTTGTTTACTTTCTCTGTTACAAAAGAACTGGGACTTGTTTTTAGCAGCTCTGATTAAGTTTCTATTGATTTTTGAGATAGGAAATGGAACTTTCAGATTTCCCACATGAATTTAAAGCAAGTCAGATATTAACCTCGAGGTAAAACATCTGCCATGACATTCCAAGAATAGACAAGTACTATCTCACTAAAAACAGCATCTGTGCTCAAATCTCAGTGCCTGGGAGTTAGAATTGGAGAACAATGCAAGCAGCAGGACTGTATTTTAACATGTGTAAAACCACACATGAACACACCCACATTTCCTGACATTTACATTCACTCAGATATGGATTATCACACACATGAAACATATCACCATAATCTGCTTATCAATTAAAAGCATAAAGTCTTGTGAGACATTTTTACAATTCCAAGTTGTTTTTTTCTCATTTACTGGAAAATGGAAACTGTGCTGTCACTTTCCCTAGCGGTGATTCAGGGAGCCACAGGCTGTCCCTGTTCAATACAAGGCCCACTATTTTGTCCCACATTTTCAGAAAAGGATTAAACTATACTGAATATCAGATCTCATATCACGGATCAAACTAAATCTCCTATGCTTTTTCAGAGCAGACTGCAGATGTCAAAAGGATCATGTGTGAGAGAGAAAAAGAATGTGTGGGTTACAGAATACATAATAAAAATACAATGAATACATAGCATGAAAAATGATACCACTAAGTCCCATGTATGCACCTGCAAGATAACAAGGTGGATAATTGTATGGGAGCAGTTAACACCACTCCTAACACTGTGGTTTTGGGACTGTACTTCCCAAGTGACCCAGCGATTAGACCAGATAGCTGTAATGAAGCATTTAATTTTGAAAAGAGATTACAAAATTATTGTGGAGAATTCTCTAATACATTTCTATTGCAATCAAATTATTAGTGAGAAAGGAACTTAAACTTGGAACCAAATTTTTCCTTTTCCATATCAACATATTACAATTTTATTTGCTGATTGCCTGTGTAAAGATTGCAAAGTACATGTAGTGAGACCAGAGATCTTCTGAAGCAACAAAAATGTTTTTGGAAAGGGGGTTTCCACCTGGACAGCTGTGTGGTGTTGACATTCATTGAAAAGAATTCTACAAGTTTCCAATTGTATACATAACAGAAACCAGTCTTCAGCAATAAGAGAGTAATTTTGCACGCAAAACACTGGCAGCTCTTCTGAATTTGGCATGAAAATCAATCAGCATTTTCCTCTCTGCAATGGAAGACAATCGCTGGAATATAATCTGTGTGTACAGGTGTGTATAGAACATTACCTACCATGCCACATACTCACATTTTGCAGGAGATATGTATTTCACAAATTATGTACAGTCACAGATAATCCACAATCACGTGTGAAAAAAATTAAGGATTAAATCATCACCTGTTCCTTCAGCCGTTTTTTGTTAGCAGTGTGTAGTTCTGCCTATGGGATCATCTTACTACACCTTTCTCTGGCTGTCATGAAACATCCCCACTGGCTTCACATCCATGCGCTGGAAACACAGGAGTGTCCAGAGCAGGTGGCTGGGTTTACTTTTTATTCCTGTGGTCTACTGAAACTGAACAAATACAGCTGAAAGAAATAAATAAAAACAAACAAAAATGATGCTGGCTTAAATCTTCAATTGAACTAGACTTAGCCACATTTGAATTGCACATGTGAGCAGCCCATTTATAGTCACTTCTCGTGAGCATTCAGTTTACAGGCACAGATGTTCAGGGAAAATGCATTTTAATCTCAGGATGAGATCATTTAAGTATAGCCTTCTGTGAACATCCATACCAGTCAGGGAACAAGAAAAACACCAATCAAATTATATGACTAATAATTTCTAAGTTGTGCACGGATATATTTGAATTTCAGATGGCAATCTGAGAAAAAGTCCTCAAAGCTTTAAGGAACATTTAAGTAAAGGGCTACGTGTTCATGGGGATTTTAATAATGGCAAAAACATTCTCCCATGTTCACACAAATGGCTCAAAAAAGATTATCAGAACAATTTGAAAAAAAATATTTAAGGAAAACTATCCTTAGGGGAGAGTTTTAAGTAACGGACAGCTTTATGGAATCTCTGGTGAGACTACAATACTTTGATGTTTAATAATGTTTCTATAAAAGCAGATATTCAGACATTAATGACTGAAAATTTACAAGAAAATTACTCAAACTGAATGAAGATTAAGAATTGAATCTGCTGGAAATACATCTTCCACAAGCATTCTCCAGGCTGGAGTGATTCAGATGCTTTGACTTTCTAGTCTAATGAATCTCACCAGTAGTTGACAAGTAACCCTTTTCAACAAGGAATTATCCTTCTCAAGGTAGCTTCCCTGCTCCCTTGCTCTCAGCGGGCTGAGGTTACGGGTGTCTGCAGTTAGAATGGGCTGTTTCAGAACTGCTTCCACTTCCAATTTCCCACTGGGAATGCAGCCAAACCATGAGACCACTGTCTGCCCCACGTACTGTCAGACTTAAATCTGGAGGAAGCACTGGAGTCATTTTAGATAAATGTCAAAAAGAGACAGAAGGCATGAAAGTAAAAAGGAGACAGCAGCACTCCTTTGCAGAAAACTCTTTTCTATGACACATGAAAAATATGTATTTCAAGTGTAAATAAGTTGGAAAACATTTTTAAAAGATCAGCATAAAACATAAAGAGTATTTTGAAAAACATATATTACAATATATAGTATGGGAAAACAAGCAGACACGGGTCTATGTGGGAGCTAATTTAGTTACTTTCTTGAAAGCTCCTTCTGAATACGAAGTCACCGGAACAATCCTCAGTTCATTTGCCTTTTCTTTTGTTCCTGTAAATAGGCACAACGTAAATACATGAGGGTATTGTTAAGCCTCGGGTTTGGAAAGTGTTGTGTGATCTTAGAATTGTAATTTCCAGAAACGGTAAAACCACTGTGGTTATTTTACCTCGACTTCACAAAGTATCAAAATATGACATTATGCAATGCAAATCATTGTCTTAATTAGACAGACGGTTGATTCTGATCAAAGCTAACTTGAAACAGACTTTCATACACTTCCATCCTCAGACCATTTTTTCAGGGAATATGGTAATATTCCTAGGAATGTATATACACAGAAGATACTTCTGTTTTTAATCAAATTTATAGAAGAAAGTACTGATATACTGAGACACATTTGACTTGTTCAAATTTGCATAACTGCAAAACTTCATTCTAGGCATACTGTGCCTCTAAACTACCCTCCCCAGCAAACGACTTTGAGTGCTTGGGCCATCTATTCTTGGGACAAAGACTAAATCAGTAGAGGTATCAAGCAGCAAGTCAATACAAAGTTACTTGCCAATCTTTTCTTGTTGGTTTAAAAGCTCAAGGTTACTTGATTAATCAATTAGGTGCTATGTTCCTCCCCAAAGAATGAACAAGATGCCCTGACTTTCAATTAAGTGAAATGAGCATGATACTAAAGGAAGACAAGAACTGTACTCTTAATTCCAGAAGGAATATTTTAGGCTTGTTTTTCCAAATAGTCCCACCAAGACCAAATTGCTGGGTGAAATGAGAAATATTTTTGTGTTGTCTATGGCTCATTTTTGGCATTCACACCCCAGACATACACAGAGAACCTGAAGCTTCAGAAAAGTTCAATCTTTTAAAATCCCATGGATGAGTAAGAAAAAATAGGCTGTTTTTTGTTGCTTTAGTTCTTCCCAGAATGGTGTTATTTAATTTCATGCAAAGGAGGCATAAAACACTCTGTTCTTAATTAGTTCTTGATACAGCTTTTCTGCTTTCATGAGGCTTTGTCAGCACAGCATGAATCAGAATCATTGGAGACCACTACTTAGCTTGAGTTTATGCATGATTTGTCTTTAAAAACAGATTGGTTTGAATTGTTGGATCGCAGAGTAATTGCAGACACTATTGACTTTATGTAACAGGTCAAATGTGATTGGGATGCTCCCTTTTCAAGTGCAGTACTTATCCTTGGGAAGACAAAGCTTCACATATATTTAAGACCATAAGTGGCACACATTTGCAGGGTTTTACATTGGTAAGTTTGGAAGTCATTTATCAGCTGAAAACCAGAAATGGCAATCAAAGACAAATGAGGGGGAAAAAAAACACCAAATGTGTTTCCACTGCTAAATTATTTTGTGGATTGTAGATACTGCATATATATTACAGTAGCAATCTCAAACTCTCAAAGTGCTTTTTAAAGAAATTATTAACTCTAACAACACCCTTGGGGAGAAGGTAAATATTATTTAAACATTTAACAGGTGAGGCTGCTGCTGTACTGGGGGGGCAAATTGCCTCAAGGGGTGGGGCAGGCTGGGAAGGCAAGAGGAGAGCATGTGGTCACCACACGTGGTGAATGTGAACTCCCAGGGCAGCCCTGGGGCTTGGGGACACCATACGTGGTGAATGGGATCCCCCAGGGCAGCCCTGGGGCTTGGATCAGCTTCTGCAGTGACCCCAGACCCCAGTATCGGACACTCCAAGGTACTCTCAGCACTCACAGCTGAGGGTCAGGACAGGCTGAGGACTTTCCCGGGGTTATCTGTGCCTGTCTCAGGCGTGCTGTTAGTCTGTAGCTCCAAACCAGCAGCTGAACTGCAAAGCTGCAAAGTACCTGCAGTTGTTCTGGGAAGGAAGGTGGAGTCCCCTCCCTCATGCTCCGACAGCATAGCCAGCCAGCACCTTCACCTCCTTCAGCATCACATTATCAGCAGGGCACGTCTTGCCTGCTGCTGCACAGGCTAACAGGATCTGCCTAGGAGCAAAAGAGATTGGCTTACTAATTGCATAGCTAATCCAAACAAAAGGAAGGAAAAACAGTTTTCCATTTATATATCCCAAGCAATGTTTTTTAAACTTTAAACATACATAGGTTTGGAATACAGCAGTAATGGGAAACGCATTTCTCTTGTGAGGGTTGTGGGTTCCTTGTAGGGAATCCTACAATGCTCTGCACTCATGGGCATGATCCTGAAAATGCTGGCCATGAAGAACTCCCCGCGGCTCCAGTGGGAGCTGTGCTTGAGCAGTTTTGAAGCTTTTAACAATATTAGACTGTACCACTCCTGTGAGGAATCTGTGAGCATGCCAGCCAAGAGGGAGCACAGCAAGCCACTGCTCTTACAAGATGTGTCCGAAGTTCTGTTACCCAGAGAGAGCAGAGAGATACCTGAGAATGAGCCAAACACCCACACCCCCCCAGCACTGCCGCACGCCCAACCCCGGTAATTCCAGCGTAAGCTCTGCCCCCAAGGACCTGTGGCAGTGCGTTCTTTATCAGACATTACACAACAGGGACATCAAATTCAGGCTGCTACTAAGTGCCACTGCTTTTAAAATAAGCAATTCAAGTGTAAACCTAACATTTAACTTGGGTAAAACTCTCTGACAATGTCCAAACTATGGCATAAGTACAAGCACACTTATACTGCTGTGGACTGAGACCAGTTCCAAACTACATAGGTCTTCCACAAAATGTTATTTCAACTTTCATTTTAGATATCTTATTTCAGACACCAAAGATTAAATTGCTTTAATGAAAGGGCAACAATGCTGGACAATTTTGTTCTCTGTTGTCAAGCACAACATGAGACTGCAGGGAAAAGGACAGTGCCATGTGGAAAATAGAATGATGACATTACAAAATTTTTATTTATTAATAATACATTATAGCCATATTTGTTATGCAATTAAAGGTTGTATAAACATGAAAGTACAGAACAGACGAACTTAACTTGCATGAGCGAGTTCTATTATGGCATTTTATAACTTATACTGTGTAATTTTGTAAACCAAATTATTTTCTTTAAATTTTATTTATGTGCATACAAAATGTAATATAGACGAATATGCTCCAAATATGAGGGAAAAAAAATTGCAGAAAATGAAAGAATATTTTGTCTTTTAATTATGAAATACCTCTTGAATTTACCATACTAGAAATCAAATTTGGAATACTAGAAAATGGGTTTTGTTATTATTAATAATTCTATCCTTAATAGCATAATCTGTATTTGTGAGGTTTCTTTCTCTCCTTGAGCTACAAAACAATCAGGTTCATAAAATGCTGACAAACCAGGAGAAAAAAAGTCTTATCCAAAAGTTCAAGTTTTCTCCCCCCATTTTGCTTCAGAACTCCCTAAAATTTGTAGGAAAGAAGATGAAGGCAATTTTCTCCTTTTCAGGGTAAGTTTTACAACAAGCAGAGCCTGTGTGCTGCAGCTCAGCCCTGAGCAGCTGCTGCACTGACCATCACTCCCAGTCAGGTCGCAGCCCTCTAAGCACCCGTCCTTCTCACACACGATGGATCCTCACAGTGCTGTCCCTAACCAGTCACGTGCTTGTGATGACCACATCTTCAAACAGAGGACACTCTTAAATGTTTTGGGTTTTTTTCATCCCATCCTTGTGAAAGAGCTTTTTACTAGAACAAAGTTATTTGGCAAGAAATCCACAAGGTCACCTCTAATAGAAAAATGATGGACTAATTTGAAAGCTGAAGTCCAAACATTTGCTTGTAAAAAGTATGGCCAATTGTCAACTTTGCAGCTTTGAGATAAGGTATCTATTTTGATGGATTACAGTCTCTGCATTATACCTTAGCACAGTAAACTGGAAAAAGAGGAATTTCTGTGGGGAAGCTCACACAGGGAACTGGCAGCCCTTGCTCAGGCTCAGCTGTTGTGCTGGTCAGGGCAGTATTTTGACAACTACTTTCTGCATTGAAGGAATCTGACAGAATTTATAATCTACTGTTTAATTTCTAAAATAAATGCCCTTTTCAATGGAATCATTATCTAATAGTAGAAGAATAACCTACATTGCTGTGGCATGTTGCTATGCTGGGAATCATAAAGTAATTAATGTTTTTCAAGGACACAGTGACAGCAGTTTTGAAAAAACACATAGATTTCAAATTGATACATGATACAGGTTCTGGTTCTTGAGTGCTGACCAGATTAATTGTCCACTTAGTCCAACTCGTATCATCCTTCCAACTTTTTAACTACCACAGAGCAACCATATGAATCAAGACACAATTCAGACTTTGTCTTCTCTGACTGGCTCATGGCATTAGTACTTCATCATGGTTAGCTGTAAATATGATTGCATGGGCATGGACTTCCAAGCCCTTTGCTTTAATTTGGTCCACACATGAAAAGCATGAAAAGCATGAAAAGTCCCTGCAAATTGCAATACTCTTATATAGCTCATGTCACAGCCTGTATGAAATACACATTTTTGTAGAACACAAAAACCTACCTAATAAAGCTAAAGAGCTTTCTCATGACATAAAAGTATTTAATGAAAGAGTTATCTATCTGTTAAAAATAGTTCTTAGTTTCCCCTAGAAAGAGAAAGATTGTGATGCACAGAAGTTACAATTTAGAAAGGATTATTTTTTTACAAAGCAGAGGAGGAGGGAAAGTTTTAGTGTAAGACGGATTTAACTCCTCAGGCTTGATTCTGGACTGCATACATTCATTTTTCCTATGATGAAGGAGGAATTTGGCTATGTACATTTCTACAATGATTGTATAAAAGAATGCATCAGTGCATCCAGTGAGAGTTTTTTCCATCAGCTTAGGCTCATGATCTCACCAGTTGTCTCTACCACTGGATACACAGTCTATGTTCTGCCTGTCTTTTCTGGGCAAAAATATTTGAAGTATTTCATTCATGGTCTGCCAGCTTGTCACATATCTGCCACAGATATAGGAAACATATATTATTTACATTTTTTAGCATTTAGATTGTGCAAGTACTGTTACTGGCAAACTCTGACTGCAGAATGAAATGTAGGAAGACAAATAAGATGCCTTCTATTTTCCCTGAAAGATAACTGCAAGGAAATAGATGCTAAAAATAGATTACATTGTTAAAATATTTGACATGCACTACTAAAATATTTTGTTCAGTATTCAAAATATTAATGATGACTGCTGACTCATACTAAAATTTCTTGGCCTTTGTCAACTGAACTCTTGTGGTATCATATAATGTTTCTTCAACATGGCAAAAAGAATACAGTAATTTAATATCCTAGAAGCTTTGTGTACATGTACTCCTGCTGTAATCCAAAGACCTGCCTTCCACAGTTGTCATTATTTTACTCAGCTAAAATTCTCACTGGTTTGGCAACATATATAGGAAATGTGCTTGTGAACACCCATATGATAAGAAAGCTAACCACTGGCCCAATGAAAGCTGTGTAATGTCAAGCACATTCAACTGAACCCCTGTTCTGTGCAGTAAGGCTCCTTACAGTTTAAATCAAAATATTTTTGTATGGGCATCACTTTGTGGTGGGCTGGTAATAAGAGCATTTTCCTGCTCCTGTAATGATCAAGGTTCTTTTTACAGGTTTAAGTATGTGAGCTGCCTAAATTCTCCCAAGGAGTAGAGGAATGTTCTGATAGTGTCAGTCCTGAGGAAGAAAAGAAAGTAATACATCTGAAGTGAATGTATAGATACTATTTTAGATATTTATAGTCATATATAATATGGAGATCTTATTAACATGCTTGAGTCTGTAGTGCACACAGGCTCCTTGATCCACAGAAATTCCATCTGGCTTCTTCTATGTGATTGTCTACAACTCTTCCACTGTTTTAAAAGGCTTTGGCAATAGAACTGACAGTTAGATTATCTGGCTACAGCATCTTCTTCAATTCTTTTCTACAGGTTTGCTTCCAGGTTTCTTCTAAAATTAGACTAATTTTGGCTGTTCCACCTAATCTGATTACAAATCAGTGTTTAATACTGTAGTCATGAGTCTGCTCTAGCCTCAGAACATGAATTATAGGAAAGGTGCTTCCCCACTGGAAGGCTCCTGAGGGAAATCATTCTTTTCTCAGGAACACAGAGCCCTTTGCTGCTTTCCATAGCCTACAACATCCATAGTCTGTGCTCCAGCTCCTGGCACTCAGTTTAGACATCAAACATATTATCTTCTTTTGCAGGCTGAAAAAGCCACATGAAAGGTCCAGTTTCAGCTGTCATTTGAGAAAACACAACTATACAGGACTTGAGCTAAAAAAATTGTGAAGGACTATTTCTGATCAAATGCACAAGGGGTGCAAGGGTAAGAAGCCTTTTGTTGCCCATAAAAAGACTTACTGAAAAAAACCCAAATTTAATTTGTGCAGTGTCACATGGCCTAATTTTCTGATGCTACTTAAGTGAAAACTGAAGACCAGACTGAAAACCAGACAGAAGTACATATTATGAATTTAGTTGCGAGAAGAACTTTAAATAATACACTTATTTTACAGTAAGAGTGTTCTGTTGCTGGGAGCCATCCCTTATTATAGCTAAAATGTCCTTTGTTGTACACAAATAAACTGCATATAAACATATCATTAATACTGACACTGCTTAGGTCTTCTACAATTTTCTTCCAACATACTGTACATCTAGAACTTGGCATGAAGAAAAATGAAAGCTTTGTGCAGTACAATAAACATTTCCATAGAAGCCTATATAGTATTTCTGCTTTACATCATGTTTCATTTTTCAACCTGAATTAGGCTTTTGAAAGAGGAAAATGCAGCTTTGCAGTTCAGTACCTTTTCTGGTCTTTTCTTGCAATAACAAAATTGCTTAATGTCATTTCAAGTTCATCCTGTTCCATGCACACATGTAGGCAGAGCTATGGGTAATTCACTTACACAGTTCAACATCTCCTTTGTCACAGATGGTAAATGTGCAGATTTTTCCCTCAAGGAAAGAAACTCTTTTATAAAATAATTGTATATTCTGTTCATTTTTTTTTCTGTCACTGATGCTCTTGTATTGTTATTATACTCTGTCAGGCTGGTAATTAGCATTCAGTCTCCATCTGACACAAGCACAGCTCTCAATCCTCCTTAAAAATCCCTTAGGACAGACATGATAAGTGAAATAATGTGAGCCAGTAAGAGGGGGAAAGTACTAAAAAAAAAAAAGATAATAATAATAATAATGATAATAATAATAGTAATAATAATAGTAGTAAAAAAACCCACAAGAGTGCATAACCACAGCCGTTTTTGGCATGCAGTCAATGCACGGCTCTTCTTCAGTGAACTGCTTGGAGCTAATCCTGCTGTGTGGAATAAGCTTTCAGAATGCTACAACTGTCTTCCTGCAGCTGTCCTTTGCTTTTCCTACACAAAGATCTAAATACCCTTCCCAGTCTCACCTTTCTTCCAAACTTCTAAGGCACACAAGTGTATCTTTTACTCACAGTGATTGCCCCTCCTCCATTATCAGGTTTCTTGAGGGAATAATCATTTCCTCTTCTCAGACAAATCATGTTTTGGATGGTGTCACATGTGATACTTGAGGTATCCTATTGTTCTGAACGACTCTAACTAGATTATATCATTCTTGGTAAAATGATAATGTCACTTTAGAGCTTTGTGTCCCTGGAATTCTTCCAGTTTCAGCAAAAATGCTGTCACTAGAAAGAAGCAGGAACAGAACTTTCCTTGTAGTTCCTACAACAGCCTCGTTTTCAGTGGTTTCTCCTTGAAGTGACTGGTGTGATCAAAGAGTAGGCCTAATCCAGGAATTCTGTAAGACTAGTAGCACCACACAGTATGTTTTTTGTTGAAGCTGTACCCTCACACACGCTTGTGCTTTCACATAAGGCAGGCAGGATGTGCAGAAGACGCAGGCCCCACACTGTCACCAACCCATCTTATGGTGGGGCAGTTTTCTGCCTTGGCACTCACAAAGCAAAAGGAGAGACAGAGCAGTATTCTCACTGAAACTGATGCTTTAATATCATCCCAGTATCCTAAAGTTACCATGGAAATGAAACAAAAAGGCTTACACCTCTATAGCAAATCAGTACAAAAGGTTACCAGGCCAGACTTCCGCAGTCCAATGGCTCTCGGCAGACAAGGTGGAGAGCCTGGAATGTCCAATATGTGCAACTTGAGAAAACCCTGAATTTCTCTGAATATGAGATATCTTAATTTTGTGATGTCAAAATATGGTCTGTCATACAAAAGGTACTGAGTTGATAACAGTGCTTTAAAATAAGAGTACCAAATTTATGCTAATATTAATTACCGGTCTGGTCTGGCACTGTATATCTTTAATCATTCTTAAAGCCTAGAAAAACTCATTCAGTTGACAGAACATGTGTGTGAGAGACAGCTGTCAGATCATTGCCACCAAGGTGTTGAATAAGAAGTCCCTGGAGGTCTCCATTTGCTCATTAGATCTTCTCTCTTACAGCGAGGTAACACTGCAAGTGTGAGCACACAGGAGTTGCTTTATTTCACTGCACTTCCCAGGCCTCCAGCTATTTGTCCAAAAGAGGGAGAAAATCCCTTGATAGACACCACTGCTAACCAAATGTAATTTCTAAGTGTAAAATGCAGTCTTAGAATAATTTTAATGTTTAAGAAGTATTGGGTGCAAAGAAATGCCTCATTCAGAGCAAATTCCTGTGAAAATGAGATCAATGTGGGGATGACTACAGCAACTAAATTGGAGCACACCCAGCCTAAGCTGCATTATTTTCAGCA
This sequence comes from Bombycilla garrulus, assembly GCA_013400315.1. Classification (NCBI taxonomy): domain Eukaryota; kingdom Metazoa; phylum Chordata; class Aves; order Passeriformes; family Bombycillidae; genus Bombycilla; species Bombycilla garrulus. The sequence goes on from VXBU01007974.1 coordinate 2,572,728, forward strand.
TTTAATGAAGTCCTGCCTAGTTTCTCTTATTAACTGACTGGGATGTTGTGTGAAACACCAAACCTGTAGCACTCAGATATCTAACACAACCAGCATCTGACACAAGCAGAATCACACTGAGAAAACAAATGATGCAGTCAGCTGAAGATACTTCCCTAGGCACATATAAAAAAAAAGGTGGAAGAATGATATTCAATCCTGTTCTCTTTCTGCATGTCACAGACCTAGAAGCTTTTAGGATTATTTTGATAATTCAGAGTGCTCTCTCCTCTCTTACTAATAACTTTATTTTTTATTAGATGAACCAAAGAGGAAGATTAGAGATTCTGTTAGTCTGAGATTTATGGTTACAGTGAATTTAAACACATGAAAACCATCTGCTGCAACATCCAAGAAGGAACTATTACATCCCTAAGTTGTAAAAAAAAATAAAAAATTAGAGGTGGATTTTCTGCTTTTGTAGAAGACTCTGCCTCTTCCTCCTCTCTAACTTCAGCCTCTATACAACATTTATTTATTACCAAGCTGATAAGTCAATCTTCAGAACATGTTTCTGCAGTGTCTGCTCACGTGTTTACACTTGTAGCAGAATTCCCTTTTCCTAGGATCTCAAAAGTACAGAGTTCCAAAAGGGGAACCTGGTGGAAGGAATGAGAGGAACAAATGCCCAGACTCAATATTGCTGCTCAGCCTTTTGGGCCATGTGGCTCTCAGTCACCTCTGTGTAATTTTAGGTGGCAATATATCACATCAGGTGATGTTTCAATGACATTTCATCTCAGTGATTCCCCCACAGTTCCCGTCATGGACAGGAACCATTTTTCACAGAAGGTGTATATTGCATAGAGAGAAATAAATTGATCTATATATAAGAAGATAAGATATAAGATAAAAGAAGTTCATCTTCTACTGTATAAGTTTATGCATCTGCATAAGGAGAGGTTATTTTGTGCTGGAGAATCAGCTTGGCATTAGAGCACAATTCCTTTCTGGAAGTGACACTGGCTTCCTAGCATTCTCCTAACAACTCCTAACAACTTTGGGGCTAATCCCACAAAGCCTTGGGAGAAACAAGAGAAGTCAACTACAATAATGATGCTGTCCCCCTGCAAAGGCACAACATTTTATGGGAAAAACGTCCTGGGGTGTCCTCTGTTTTAGCTCTTTTGTGTTTGCTTGGAAGAGTGGATGGTTAGGCTGTGAAGGAGCCATAGTCACAGTCCACCAAACTGCTTAGCTCTTTGCTATTTTATATCCTGCTTTCTCTTTCTGAACTTCTTTGGGCAAATCTTTAAATTACATATCCAACATCTACCTTTCTTTCTATCTTCAAATATCTGCAAATGAATGGATAGAAATTTCTGCTATTAAAAGTAAGAATCAGTGTCACATATTTCCTATATTTGATTACATTTCTTTCATCATGTATGTGAAATAGCATATTTGCATAATATCATATTTCTCTGGACTGTGCACTGACCTGTGTAAACCTACCAGAGAGTAATCTTCTTTCATGAAACACCAATTTTTTTGATGCCTTCAAGGCAAAAAATGTAGACAGCCCAGTTTTCAAAGTCACAGAGAAAAATATCTTCATAGATTTATGAAGGGAATAAATACAACTTTGCTAACCAACCACGTCCATGCATTCTAATGACAACATGATGCAATTAATAAAACAAGCATGTCCCATACTGGGGGAAAATGCTGACCATGCCAGAATAAGTGGGCCCATATATTGTCCAAGCATGTAAATAGATTTAAGTGACAGCATAATTAATCCTCAGTACATAATCAATGAGGAACAGTAAGGCCTTGTGAAAAATTGAAGACATTGGAATGAGACTGAATTTTCTCTGAGCTAAAATGTAGAGTCACTAGTCAATGAATCCTGCCTCAGGAGGCTGTAACAAATACGGAGAACCAGCTCAAGGACAGCCAGAGTTGTAAATTGAGAGCTATAAAAAAATAATAATCTAACAATTGTGCCAACGTGTTTATAATTTATAGGTTGGCGTTACAGGTGAGAAATAGGGGTTAGCAGTCTGTTATAATCTGAACTTGAGTCAGTAAAGCACTGCAGAACCTCTAAATCACCACTTCTTTCATTTCACACAGTTTAAAAACATATAATAAAACTATCAGACAAAGCCACTTCTTTTCAGGGTTTGAAGCTGGAGCTGTGGATACCGAACTGTTCAAATTTAGAGTGCTACTAGGGAGTCCAGCAAAGGGAAGCTCTTAATTTTCCTTATACTCTTTTCTTTTTCACATTGGGCACTTGCCATAAAAGTACAGAAAGCACAGGGGTCTTTTTGTTATAATTGAGGCAGGCAAGAAAATAAGAGTTCCGTTTCACATTAAATTTTGGTGTTCTCAAATTTAATTCCATTTTGATAATCTAATTCAAGGTACTGAAAAAAAAAAAAGTTTGAGCATGCATTTAAATGGAGTGAAATTGGAACCTTTAATCCTACACAGTGCTGAGTAACTCTGAGTTTTGAATTCCCTTCTCCCAGTGGGTGTTGAGGTCAGCACTCACTGCAGAGCAAATTGGAGCCTAGCAGGACTCTGTTCTCTGTAAATAGGGGAGGCTGCCTCGTTGTGCTCTGCAGGGACTGAGCAGCTTTTCCAAAAGGGTTTAAATATGAAGGGTTTGGGCTGTTTCTTGGACGTGACTCCCCCTTCAAAAAAAGTGAATTAAATGGAGCAGCTCTGCACGCATTTGCTAATAACTGGACATACAGCAGAATAGCACTTTTACATTTTTTTCAGTCATTCATCTTTCAAAGTTCCCCATGTTTCCCATGAACAGACCAGTCATTATCGCCAATCAATCCTCCTACAGCCTGTACAGTGTGTAGGAAGGTACTGGAGCATAGTATGTAAAGATGGTTCTATATTTACTCAAACTTTCCGTTAGCAATAAAGCATCACAATAAATACTTTAAATACTCATAAGCAGCCTTTAAGATACTGTCCATTTGTCTGGCATAATCACCAGCTGAGCTGTAACTCATCTTCCCTTACAAATGATCTCCTGCATTCCTCTGCCATTGTGATGTGAATTTAACCTGAACTTTGAAATACCAATGGGCACTCAGTATTCTTCCCCCATGAAAAGCTTGTGGAAAATTTTCATGATCAAATTACTTTTCCACATGCTGTATCTTTCATTTCAAGTCCAGCAATTTTTCATGTGCATTGTTCATTGTTAAATGCTCCCATGGAGGATAGTTGTAGCACTAATGGCGACTAAAAGTTACTACTATTAAAAAAAATCTGAAAACTGAAGTAGATCAGTAACACAATAAAACTGGTAGCTAGTGGGAGTGCAGCCAACCTTTTATACTGATCAAGTCCAGTGGCCTTTCTACATTCAGAGCCCTTTCTCTGAAACAATCCTAATGAACACACTGGCAGTGGTGTCACAAGGAGAAAACCTTCCAGGTGAGTTCCCTGGCTGTATCTTTGTGGGGGATTGACAGTGCTTTTACTTGCTGGGGTATTAACTGAATAAGTAAGCAACATTGAAATATTAGACTTCTGCTGTCACACTGTTCTGTAAAAATGTTTCTCTTAGACTCCACTATATAGCGGTCAATAAATCTCAAGCTAATGTTAAACAATTATTCTGGTATGTCACAGGTTCCTGGTTATTGTAAGAAACTGGGTTGAGTGAGGAATGATGTGTCTGCAGACAAGGCTCAACACTGATTTACCCAGACATCTTCGGCATTTGCCCCTAGTACCAAAGGGCTTTTATTACTTTGGAATATACAGAATTGGAAAAAAATTATAATTGTTTGATGGATAAATTCAGACCTTCTCAAGACAAAGGTTAACTCTACAAAGCTTCAGCCCAGCAAAGTGGAGGTTGAAAATGAGAGCTATAGGACAGCAGGAGAGTTGACATCTGCTAAATAGTGCTAGTGCTAAATAGTGCTTCTCTTCTACCAGGGGAAATCAATTAAGAGAAAACCAACCAACCAACCAACCAACCAAAAGAACCCCAACCAAACTAACAAAAACAAACCACAGATGCCACATTCTGAGAGAATTTTTTTTTACTTAGAATTCGGACTTAGAGTTATCCTTAGAGTTTATCAGCAATCCAGATCCTAGGAGAACCCTCACATACTGCAGGTGAGAAACCGTGAGGCAGAAAAAAATGTATTCTCAGCCCACCTGAGCTCTGGGCTCATCTGACTTGCAACATCCTGTAATCAAATGAAACTGTGCTGCTGGAAAGTGTGTGATGGATTTAAAATCTGCTTCTGGGGTTTACATTTTGCTGTAACCTGGGTTTAAGACAGCTAACCCAGGAGCAGAGGAGCACAAAGGTCAGCATCCGCTGCAAAGCCCACACTGAAGCATCTGCTGTTCTGAGATTCCTGCCAGCAAGGCAGCACAAAGCTTGGCAAGTGCAGTTAGAAAAGTGCAAAAAGCCTTATAAGTACTTCAGGAAAGAAAATAGAAGCTGAGTACAAATCGCTAAGAAAGACACTTCTTTTGAGCAGCCTGCTTTTATCTCAAGGGAATTTAATATTTCTGTAGACCACAGCTACTGCAGGGTCATCTCAGGAGGAAAGGTCCAAGCCCTCTCAACTCTCTCCGTCAGATGCAACAGTTCCAAATTTCTCAGGAAACCAGTGAGTATGGAATGTAAGGCCAAGTGTCACATGAACTCCACAAGCTTCCACATCTGAATGGATTCATTGCACACCAGCTGGTGGCAAATCTGTGTCTGACCAAAGCACAGAGATAACAAAAAGCACATACATAATTTTAAGTATGCATACATAATGGACATAGTATATTAGAGAAAAGCTGCATGAAATATATGGTGTTGTGGGGCTTTTTTGCTTTCCTTTGTGAAAAAAAAAATAATGCAAAGTATATATTGCACTTGACATACTATTAAGCATATGAAAATATTTTATTTCCGAACTATCACTATTTATTTAGCTATTACAAGCTTTATTTGTGAAACTGTCAGTCCTTCACATTTTTTCAGTGTAGGTAACTTCAAACACGAATAACATCCAGAAGCTGTTGTTTTAAAAGATTGCCTACAAAGGAACTGAATTTTAAGGTAGAAATTATGAGTCTGTCAGAACTGGGAATGAGGTGATGCTGCACAAGGTTCCACGACCATAACCTTGAAACCTCTCAGAACTTCAATTCAGGCCCCACACATGCCTCTCTTATGGACAGCTCAACTTCTCACAAGGCTTCAAGCTTTTCATGGAAAGCTCTTTGCCTGTATGCCAGAGCCAAAGACACAGCTGTGGTTTAGCAGCATAAATCCAGACTTGGGCTGGATCCAGGACAGGTTACATCACCCAAGGAATCTGCTGTACCTTCAGTAGATTGGTTTGTTTTCTCCAGGAGAAAAACAGCTATCTGACCTGTATGTATACTTCTATATGACTTTCCATTTGCCAATATTTTCATCTTTTGTCTAAAGAAGGGAAGTGCTGAACACCTTCTGCAGAAAAGCTTCCTCCAGGTCAGCCCTGGCAAACTAAGAATGGAAAGTTATAATGTGGCAAATAGGAAATACATTTTCAAACTTGTCTCACTTTAGTTCAATAATCTTCTTAGCAAATGAACTAAATTTGTGTGGTGGGGGTTTTTGGTTTTTTTTCCCCCTAATCTCATTACAGGTTCATGAAAACAGGAAATTGCCTCCATTCCAACAGATCGATCTGCTTGCACAGAGCATGATGGTTCTCTGTGGCTGATACTGTAGGTGTTAGCATGAGATGAGAAAGACTTTTCTTTTGCTAGCAGGTTTGCCCAGAACACAATGGTCTTCAGACAGCACATGTGCACAGACCCAGGCACTGGAATGAGCCAGCAGCATCAAACCCCCTCTGCTGTCCTGGTGTTTGGGACACACACACACACATCCAGCTGTTCCGGTGTTTAGGACATGCACACACCCAGCTGTTCTTCCAGTGTTTGGGACATGCACACACACACAGCTGTTCCAGGGGGTCCATGGTGTTGTCCTTGTCCTTGTCCTCTGCACTTCAGTGATAAAATAGTGTTGACACGGTCAGGAATAATTTGTCCCGTTCCCTCTCTGCTACTGGAGAGTTCCTCAATGAGAAATTCTTCTTTGAAAATTCCAGCAGAAGAGCTGGAATTATCCTTGATTACACTGGAACCACATTGACATAGGAGACTATATATATATATGTCTATATATGAATTTGTTTTTAATGAAATTTTTAAAAAAATACTGTTTTCAGTCAATCTAAAATCACTTTGTGGATAATTTTCAGCAAGAAGCTTAAGAATTTTCAAATATTTCATTAAAAAATGAAAGATCAAGGTTCCATCCATAATTTCACCATATTCTTTGAAAGTCTTCTTTAATGAACCTGCAACTAATCGACCAACTCAACTTGCACTTGCCAATAAATTAACCTTGAATACATTTTACAGAAAATAATGTCTTTTGCAAGCCAGTTTTCTTTCTACCTAAAATTGAGAAGAAATCTCTTGTGCCTTTCATGGAATGAACAATATTTCTTTCCACAATTTTTTACTTTCCATACAGATCTGAAACCCTTTCATCCACACAGTACCCACCTGTTAAATGGGCTTTGCTTAAAATCTTTTAAAAATATAGATATATATTTCCTGTTAAAAATAATTTCTATAAATTGAGCATTTCTAGATAAACATTAATTTAGTGGAAGAATTGCCATTTTGGTTCAAAAAAAAGTCTGGCAGGCTATGATGATTCAAAATACTATTTTACTGATCACTGCCTGCATATCTGTTCCCTGTCCTTCTCTTTTACCTACTCATGCACTTATCTGACAATATAAATCATCTTGTTTTTTACAACGAGTCTTATCTATTTCCCTTAAATCCAGAAGAAAAGAATTCAGAACCACAGCAATGTAAGTAATCTGTAAGATGCCAGCTGCATCTCCTGTGTCTGGGCCAAAGCCCTGGTGGCTCACTCTTGTGTACCCCGAGCACCATCTGCCCTTCCTCGAGTGCTGCAGTCAGGCGCCGGTTTAAGTGGAACCAGAACTGAGGAATGTGTGACACACACGAGCTCGAGGCTGTGCCTTTCAAACCTCCCTGCAAGGCTTGGCCACCTGTCCCCTGCAGAGCGGCTTGACATGGCACCCTTCCCTCCTGCAGCAGCAATTCCCAAAGCCTGCACACTCTGAAACACAGGCTGCCTTCCCTCCTGGGCACTGGAGCCCTGCAGTCCCTGAAGTGGGACTGACATCACACCCAGTGGTTTATGAAGAGACCAGCTATGGTTTCTCCAGCTTCAGAGGAGAGGGTCCATGCATATCAAAGAACATGATTTGGCTTTGTGGACTGAGAAGCCCTTAATAATTAAAATGACACACAGACACAGGTGTGAATGCTCAGTAGCACACAGGGGGAGCAGAGAGAGGACTTCAATCACTATATACCTGCATATCTATTCACTTCACAGTGTCCTTCCTGTATGGACAGTTTTATTGCAGTGGAAAAGAAAGAAATGTCAATTAAACAAATTTCTGATCCCGCTTTAGTTGGTTGAACACTTGCAAGAATAAAAACAAACAGAATGGATGGTGTAAAAACGTCTAAAGCAGACGTTACTTCTGGTGGGGAACAGCTAATTGCCCACACAGAATGTGTGTGAAATATTGATTTAGTTTGTGCAGATAGGGAAGCAAGTCCCAATATACTTTCATCTGTTCTTAAATATAAATGAAAAAACAATACATTTACTCTAAGGTCACTGTGAGAACAGAGGATCAGCTGAAGCATACACAGCCTGTGATTTAAATTCAGAACCCACCAGCAGCAAGAAAAGGGAGACTGATACCATCATCTTAAAATCAGCTTTTGGATCATGTTGTGCATCTGAGAATGCCAGCAGAGTCCAAGGCTGCTTCTCTGCATTCGGCAAACCTGTCTAACTCAACAATCGAATATCCTTTTCTACCCTTCAGCAGCCACATGTAATAGTATTTTATGTAGCCATTAGAAGTATGCAGGCACTAATTATCATATTTTTGTGTGTCTTTTGAATAGCAGTAAAAAAGTGTAAAGTGTTTAAAGAGAGAAGATGCATATGGCCATGGAAGTTTTTTAAGGAATCAGGACAGACCTATAATCACTCGTCACATGAAGAGATAATTGAGAGTTTAACTGTGTGTTCAGAACAGCTCTGTGCAGGGAGGGGGGAAGGGTGCAAAACTGCTCCAGCCATTGACAAGAGTGAAGAATACTTTCATACAGGGCAGCGATCAAGTTAGTTTGATAGGTAGCTCTGGGAGCCCCGTGGATACTCGGAAGGCTTAGCCAACAAGATTTCATCAAGGTTGTTAGCTGCCTCTCCATCTGCTTCACAAGGAACTCTTGGCAAGCTTAACTCTATTTCCAGTTGCTAGAGAGACACTTGCAGCCTCAGGATGAAAGTAACATTGGTCTTTCCTTTCAGTACATAGCATTTTAACTTAATTTTCATATAATTTTCTCTGCTGAGGTTGAGTTCAGAAGCAGAATTCACATAAAGTTTTCTCACAAAAACACCAAGCAGTTTATAAGATAAATAAAATTAAAATCATTAAAATGTTCAAAATTAATTGCAAAACATGGTTGGTTTTGTAGAGGGTATTTTTTTTTGCCTTTTAAGTCATAGAATTTCATCTGGTAGTTAGTTTCAACCTCAGGTACATTCCATTTTTAAGCAGACAGCTTTCCTAAAAATAAACCTCATTCTGAACTTTCTTGGCATGTTCAATACTCCAGAGTCAGAGAGTGCACAGTAGAATAGAAATAAAGGCATGCACATCTTCAAGTTTAAATTTAATATTAAGCTTCTGTGAGTGTATCCTCATAAAACTTTGAAGTTATTCCTTCCCCTGCTCTCCCCTGAGGAACTGGCCAGCAGAACAAAACCATGTGAATGCTCATGAAAAGGAGGAGCATGAGAAAAGCAAATTAACTCAATGCAGTTCTTTAAACTAAAAAGGAAAACATTTGGCAAAGTCTGGATTTAGGATGTGACACTGCAAATTTACAGAATGGTAAAGAGCAGAAATTTAGCTATTCTCAAATGTGCTGAATAGAATGTCTATCTGCATGCTCATCATCCAACATGCGGAAGCAAAGATAATCTTGCTTGCTCAGCCCTTGTTCACATTTGCAATTTCTAGAGTGGAGTTCGAGTGGCGGGAAGCCTGATGCTGTGTCCCTGTGTCACTGGTCCCCCTCTGCCTTGCATGGCTCAGGCTGAGAACCCCTTGGCCAGATGTGCTGACCTTCCCAGCTCCCCATCCCCAGCTGGATGGCCGTGGCACCCTGCCCAGCCCAGCCCAGCTCAACTCAGCCCAGCCCTGCCCTGCCCAGCCCAGCTCAGCCCTGCCCTGCCCAGCCCAGCTCAATTTAGCCCAGCCCAGTCCAGCTCAACTCAGCCCAGCCCTGCCCTGCCCAGCCCAGCCCTGCCCAGTCCCACTGCACAGAGTCAGAGGTACCAAGTGCTGCATCATTTAAGCTGGCTATAGACAATAAACAACCTGAGGAAGAGTGTGCTGGTCCCAGCTACCTCAGATGCTGCTTCTACCTGCTCTGTGTCACTCCTACCAGGCACGACTCAGCATCTTCCAGACTCAGCAGGGCACACACACTCCCTGTTCTGGCTCCTGTTCATATGCAATGCAGTCTTTCTGTGCAGCTCCATTCCAAACAAAACATCTGTCAATCACATCACACATCTTAGAATCAGAGAACCAGAGAATCATTAAGATTGGAAAAGAGCTCCAAGGTCATTAATTCCAGTCTCTGACCAAACACCACCACATCAGCTAAACCAAAGCACCAACTGCCATGTCCAGCTTGCTTTCCTGGGCTCTGAAAACCTTAATTACAAACACAAACCAAACTTAATTCAGTGATACCTAAATTTGCCTCAGGTTCACTCTGTGTGCAAGGGCAGTCTTAGATAACAGAAGCACAGGCCACAGGTAATTAAAATCATATTGATTTTACTCAGTATCACAGTGATGATATGAGTAATAGCCTTCTTATAATGGAATGAAAATACTAAGTGGTTGTGTGAATAAGACACTTTCATTTTCTGTAAGATATCATCAGAAATTACAAAAAAAGCATTTCAAATCAGTTGGGCAAAATAGATGTTTTTGAGGGACTTTGATTGATACATTTAAAAATAATTTAACTCAATAAATACGCAGACATAATTTTTTGCTGAGCCACAGAAAAAAAGCTGGGACGTCTCAATGCACTCGAGTCAGGGATATGCAAAATGAACACTCATCCTGCTTTCAAGTTGTGACTTAAGGGGAAAACACTTATAGAAATTCCTCCCTCCCTCCCTCCTTGTTCCCTAAAATGCAGGTGGTTGTTCCTGCCTGGTCCTGCTCATGCTGCCTGTCCTGTGCTCTGCCCACAAAGCCCATCACGAACTCTGCAAAATTCCTCAGGATATTGCTGGAGAATAGGACTGTATCTGGTGGCTCTTTAGTTGCTGAAGCATTCTTCCAGCCTGGCAGAGGCATGACAAATTTGCAAGTCAACATGTTTTAAGATGGATTATCCTTTTCAGAAAATGTCTTCAGTCATGGCTTGGGAAAAAAAACTTTAAAAATCTTGTTCCTGCTTTGCTTTTCACACTAAACATGAGAAGAAATATTCAGAGAGGATTTCTGCATTCATAACTAATGGGGGAAGGGATGATGTAAGGTTATATCCCATTTATAAGAAGGGTTAAATTGCCTTTTAATTTCTTTTGCTATTCCACATAAAGATATATTTATATGTACACACATTTATATACAGACACATTCCAAATATTATGGAGATAAACCTGTAATATCTATCTTTCCACCTCTAGAATGATAATGTGAGGAGAATTTTTCAAAGTTCTGCATCACTGCAAACCCCACATATTTCATGAAGATGATTAACCACTGAAGAAAGCTCCCAGCAATTTAACAGATACAAGCGAAAATTTAATGCCTTGGAGGCATATCAGATGTTGGAGGATAGCTTAGCTACTGAATTATCCACTAACCTTCTCTTCCAGCTCTGCCTTGGGGATAGTACAAAAGATGTTTCAAGAATGAGATAGAAGGCACTGAAGGAAAAGCCATGTTAAAAACTTTTAAGGACTGGCCTAGATCTTGACCTTATCTAAATTAGCTTGGACTTGCGTAAGATGGGAAAAGGTTGATGTGGGGGAAAAAGAAGATGATAATGATCAAGTGTCTTGACTTGCAGACAGGCAATAAATCATTCCTATTGAACATGCCATGAATGAAAACAGAGAGTCTTAGACCTGAGAATGAGTCACTGGAAACACTGTGTCTTCTGAGTCAGCTGAAGGGGAAAAAAAGTCTCCTTGTAAAGGCATTGTCTTCCTAATTCGCAGAAAGGTAAATAAACATCTTTCTCAGCTTTCAGCGACAATAGAAAATATAAGCCCCAAAGCTTCTGGATAGCCACACAGTCAGTAAATCTCTCCAGTTAAAAACTTTTCATTCCCTATTTCCTTGAGGGAACACAATACCCTGCCCAAAGCTGACCTCTAGGATTTAGGAAAAAGTCCTCTACTGACAGCTGTTGATGTCCCTGTGACTCAGATAAGTTCGGGGCCTGTCTGACATGAGGAGTCAGCCCTGCTCCCGCCCCCGTGCGTGACAGGAGGTGTCCCACCCACGGCAGGGACAGCAGCTCCTCCCTGCCCGTGCTGAGGGTGACTGGGTGTGCTGGTTTGAGATTGACTGACATTTTGTTGGCCAGGAAAATAGCCACCCCTGGAAGTGAGGTGTGCCTGTGGATTTCCCATGAGCCCAGTGCAACACCAATTGTGGTTTTAAAGACAGACAGGGAAATGAGCCAATCAAAAGTGAAATGCGTCTCAGTAGGATATACATTTTCACAGGACTACCTGGGAATCACTCTCTTTTCCTTCCTGCCTTGAACAGGTACAGACGTGCTGTGCCCT